>LPNX010545939.1:118518-200531 GCA_001517045.1 Pseudotsuga menziesii | reverse complement strand
TCAGAAGAGAATGAACTCTTAGAGTCCTCTTTATGGCGCTCCCAATTTCCTTGTCGAGCACGCCGATTTAGTTCAACCCAAGAATATCTTCTTTCCCCGGTTAGTTCAGATTCGGACCAATTTCTCCAGCGATAGTTCCTGACTAATTCTTGTAATCGCAAGGCATTGTCATATTCAGTCCTTGTGGAATCATTTGACAATACCTCATATGCCAGTCGAATGCTCTTGAAAGAATCTCCAGCACCAGGTTCCTTATTCACATCAGAATGATACTGGCGAGCAAGATGTCTGAAAACCTTCTTTATATCGATAGAAGTGGCACCCATTGGCACTCCGAGAACAGTGTAATGCTCCTGCTTGATATCAAATGCATTTGAGATTTTAATTCTTCTTCTCATGTTAATGTTATTCATTTTAACTCTGGCTCTTCATGAAACAAGTGTGAGCTTTAATTTCCCACCAAGACCAGATAGATGACACCACTTCAAAGCATTAATTGGATCCCAAACGTTCTCCACGGCCAGTCTCGCCATCACATGCTGTTAGATACATTCTCAGCCCATGTATGAACGCTATCGAAAAATAAAACTGCACCCATTCTGAAAGAATCACATTGAACCTGATTACCAAATCATGCCGCTTCTCCTGACAGATAAAACAGGTGCTTCATTGACAAAAGGATTCTCGCGGCCTTTATAGCTTGGGATCAGTAAATGAACGTGCTATGAGCTACGAGCAGGGGCTCAAAAAACAAGTTCTTGAACATAAAACGTTGTGCATTAAGCCTGGAGTTTTCCTGGAACTGGGCTCTCGTTCCCTCGTCTATTGCGGACACGAGCAAGACTTGTAAGAGATCTTGAAGTCTTAGAAGAGGCCTGTATGTTCTGTCTTCTGAATGTGCATGCCAGTAACCACCCATCTCACATTGAACCAACTCTATGCTGCTTCTTGGCATGCTGAGCTGCGTTCAGTGAATGATGACCAACGATCTCTTCTCAACACAAATCAGACCAGCCTGTATGATAATTATTAACATAACACGTAGCAACACCCTTCAATCATGAAATTAGTCATCTATGAACTGAACCCGTGCCAAAATTCGGCTTGAAAATCAGAAAAATTGAGGGACGCGATATTCTTGTAGCGCGCCCTTTGTAAAATTTCAGCCCAGCGCTACAAGAATATCTCCAATGCTAATTTTTTGCCATTTTTCAGCTTTTTGCTAATTTGTCGGAGGTTTAAACAGCTGCTAAGGTGAAAATCAATCAAGGTCTTCTCCAAATAAACATTTATGAATCAAATATTAATATAATGACCTTGTTTTTTAACCCCTTTAACACACAAAGGACCAAAAATTAAAACAAACTTATAAAATGCAAGCTTAAAACCATCTAATCAATCAAAAAGTTCCTAAAGGAAATTAAAAACAAGACTTAAAACCAAGGCTTAATTAAAAAATGAAAAAGCAAGCCAAAAATATAAGAATTCAAACCAAAATAGAAGGAAAATTTTACTGACTTAACAGACCCGCTTACCTGAAATTTGATCCATTAATTAGTTCAAACTCCTTGCCCCAAAATTTTATTTGAAATTTTCCTTGTAATAAGGAGTTAATGACCAATATGATATGATTGGATCATTACAATGGTATCAAAGCATGTTCCTTTGAACCTGATCAGGTTATATTTTTAATGAATCTAAAAAATAATTCAGATCTAAAGAACAAAGATCCAGAAGAAGAGGAAGTGAATTCCACCGGAGGAAAACTACAAGGATAAAGAAACATGTCTAACAATGAGAGGGATGATTTCATGCCTTTTTTTCAAAGTATGTTAAAAGGGTTATAATACATACCTCATAATATCATTCATTCTGGACAGGAAACCAAATATTTATTGGCTAAACAACTAGGAAACTAGGATGGAGAAGGGAGCCGTGTTGGCTCTCAACATGGTGAAAAGAAGAGTCTTGATGGGTATGTATTTTCAAGGATAGAGCCACACAATCAACCTAATTAATTCAAGGGTAAAATCAAGATCCATAATCACTCTATTGTGCTCATGTTTGTGGAGGAACATAAGGAAGAGCATGAAGTGCAGACTGAGTCAATTGCTTCATGGAAAGATGAGTATGTTGAATACCAAACCTTGAGTGAAGAATGTAGAAGAGATTTTCCATTCAAATAATTTTGTGAAACTCAATATAAGACAAATACAAGAGGGATAATTCCAATTCCTGCTCAAAATTTTGAGCTAAGGAATGCTATTGGGAAGATAATTACTCTGTTATACTTTGATGGTTCATCAAAGCATACTACAAGTTCCTAGATTCAAAAGCTAGATAACTATTTCCAGTTGAATCCTATGGCTGATAGACATTCCATCAATATGGATACTCTACATTTGTAATGTGAATCCAACGATTGGTGGTTTCATGGAATGACGAATCTTTTCCATGATCAAGTCACAACCTATGAAGAATTCACCAAGATTCTAGCTGAGAGGTTTGATAGGAAGGATCTGAAGATTAAATTTAGATAGCTTGCGCATGTGAATCAGACTGGAATCCTAAAGTCTACATCTATGAGTTCCAAAAGTTGGTTGTAATGGTCATTGATATATCATAATCTAGATTAGTCCTTATTTTTATTGAAGGTTTACCTGATCCTTTGAAAGATTTAGTGACATCCTACAAACCCCCAATGTTGAATGATGCAATGACTAGGACAAGGGATTTTCAAGTTGTAATCCCAAGGACACCTTCTCAGTATCAGGAGGAATTGAGAAGAAGGAAGTTGTGTTTCACTTGTCAAAAACCATGGGTTCCTGGACACAAGTGTGCTAAGGGAAAATCACACTATATTGAAGTATTTTCAGAAAATGAAGCTGAAGAGGAATAGGAAGAGGCACTAATAGATGAAAAGGAGACTATGAAACTGTAGATGAAGATCCTCCTTCATATGGTAGAAAAATTGCATTATTGACAGGAGTGCCTCGCTTTCACACTCTCAAATTCAAGGGAGTGGTTTAAGGGAAAGCAGTCACTATCCTAGTGGATGGAGGTGCTACCCATAATTTCATTGATTCCTCATTAGTTGAAAGAAGGAAGTTGGTCACTAAAAGGTTTGAAGGCTTCATTGTGATTATACCAGGTAATCATTCTATGGAATGCACTAAATGGATCCCAAATATTCAAGTGACCATTGGAGACTACACTGTGACTAATAGTTTTTATGTAGTTGATGTGGATGATACTAATTTGGTCTTGGGAGTTAAATGTTTGTACACCATCAGGGAGAGCAATATAAATTATAAATTGCATGAAATGAAGTTTCAAGATGTTAGTGGAAAACAGTTTGTGTTGAGGGGTATCAACACCTACCCAATGCAGGTAGTTTTTGCACATAGTATAAGATCCATTTTGAGGAATGGAGAAATTGAATGGGTTGTTGAGTTCCTGATCACCACTCAAGGAACTACTTTTGATATATATCAATATCCCAAAGACATTAAGAATCTTCTTCGAAAGCACAAG
Organism: Pseudotsuga menziesii; assembly: GCA_001517045.1. Lineage (NCBI taxonomy): Eukaryota > Viridiplantae > Streptophyta > Pinopsida > Pinales > Pinaceae > Pseudotsuga > Pseudotsuga menziesii. Next base: position 196,997 of record LPNX010545939.1, on the reverse strand, counting down.
AAGGTGTTTGGGGATCTTCCACATGGTAAGCCACTGAATGGGGGTGGAGAAAAAAATTGAGTTGGAGATAGGCACATCACCTATCAAATTTCATCCTTATAAGAATCCAAAAATATTCAAGGAAGAAATAGAGTGAACCATCAAAGAATTGCTTGACTTGGGTTTCATTTGAGCAAGTTCAAGTCCTTTTGCTTCCTTAGTAGTCCTTGTCAAGAAGAAGCATGGGTCCATGCACATGTGTATAGAATTTAGAGATATTAATAAAAACACCTTTAAGAACAGATATCCTATCCCAAGGATATATGAACTAATGGATGAACTTTGTGGAACTAAATACTTTTCAAATATTGATCTTCACTCTAGCTACCACCAAATTCAGATGACTGAGGAGGATATTCAGAAGACAACATTCCTGTGTGTTTATGGGCACTTTGAATTTCTAGTCATGCCTTTTGGCTTGACTAATGCACCAACAACCTTCCAGTCTTGTATGAACAAATCCTTCAACAAATAAATCCGTAATTATGTTCTAGTATTCTTTGATGATATTCCAATTTATAGTAGGACTTGGGATGGATATCTGCACCATTTGGACATGGTACTAATTATATTTGATGATAAATCCTTTTATGATAAGCTGTCCAAATGTGAGTTTAGGATGACCGATATCATGTATATTGGTCATGTGATTGGTCAAGTAAGTTTCATATGGAGAAAACTCATGCCATCCTGGATTGGCCAAGTCCAAAGAATATCACAGAGTTGAGAGGGTTTATTGGTTTGTGTACTTACTATCAGAAGTTTGTCAAAGGGTTCTCCAAGATGTTAGCACCACTGATAGATCTCACTAAGAAAGGGGCCTTTGGATGGCCAAAAGAAGCAGATAAATAATTCAAGTGGATGAAAGAGGTAATTAGTAGTTTCCATGTTCTTATACTATTATATTTTTCACAACCATTTGTTCTAGAATGTGATGCATATGGAGAAGGAATTGGGGCTATTTTAATGCAAGATAAACACCCAATTTCCTTTCAAAGTAGGAATTTGCATCCTCAAGAAAGGATTTACTCAATATATGACAAGGATATGTTATTTATAATGCATGCACTTGTTACGTTCATACAATATTTAGTAGGGAGCAGATTTGTCATTAAGACTGGCCATACCAGTTTGAAGCATTTCTTGTCATAAAACGAGCTCAATGATAGGAAACAAAGGTGGGTGAGTAAAGTCCAAGATTTCAATTTTGATATTGAATATAAGAAATTAAAGTATAATTTGGTTGTTGATGCCCTCTCTAGAAATAAAACTCTTGCAGTGTTAAAAATTTAGGATGATTGGAAGACACAATTAACAGTAGAATATTCAAAGAACCAATTTGTATGTGATATACTAGATGGGATGATATATGATGAGGCCTATAATATCCTTAATGATATCATATACTACAAATATATGATCATTTTGGTCCTAGAATGAGCCTTAAAGAAGAACATTCTAGAAGCAACTCATGATGCACCTCTAGTTAGGCATTCAGGTTTCTTGAAAACCTATAGAAAGGTGAGAGAAAGGTTCTCTCTAAAGGGCCTATAGAATGATGTGAATTAGACTTGTGGTGGAGCATGTGTTTCATGTCAACAAAATAAAGTAGAGCATACTCATCCATATAGCCTTTTACAACCACTACCCATTCCAGAAAAAAAATGGGAAAGCGTATAATGAACTTCATCATTGGTCTGCTCAAGACTCAAGGTAAAGGTTGTATTTTTGTTGTAGTTGATAGATTGACTAAATTTGAATATTTTTTTCGATCACAACCACTATTTTAGCCATCTAGGTGGCTGATATTTTTTTTAAATAAGTGTTCAAACTACATGGCATGCCTAAGTCCATAGTCAATGACAAGGACATCAAATTCACTACTAAATTTTGGAAAGAATTATTTCAATTGGTAGGGACCAAATTGTATTTGATCACAAGCTATCACCCTCATACTGATGGCCAAACTGAGAGGGTGAATATATGGTTATTAGGTTACCTTCAAAACTATGTCACCAAGCAGCAGAAAGCATGGACCCCTTGGCTACATATCGATGAATTTTTCTATAACACTACCTTCCATCTCTCCATAGGTATTCCACCCTTTAAAGAATTGTATAGTTATCATGCCCCCACATTTGCAGATATGATATTTGGGTATTGTAGAACACATAAAGAAAAGGATTGGATCCAAGAGAGTCAAGACATACTTAGAACACCAAGGGACAATCTACGGGTTGCACATCATCAACAAAAGCTTAATGCAGATCAAAACAGGACAGAATGAGCATTATAGGAAGGTGACATAGTCTATTTGAGGTTTCATCCTTATAGGAAATCCTCCTTGAATGGAAAAGGGGATGAGAAGTTGCATCAAATATTCTATGGTTCATACAAAGCTTTTAGGAATATAGGTGAACTGCCTTATGAACTAGAAATTCCTCTAGAAAGTAATATACATAATGTATTCCATGTGGGATAGTTGTGGTTTCAAAGGATTTTCCTCCCATTGATTATGAGGGGAACTTATTGTTACTACCATAAAATATTTTACAAATCAGAGAAAGAAGGTTGAGGAGCAGAATCATCATGGAATACCTAGTGTAATGGAAAAGACTTCCCAGTGAGGATGCAACTTGGGAAGGAGAGCAGATATTGCACCACCCGAGTTTGAAATTACTTGGGGACAAGCAATATTGGGAAGTGAGGACTGCCATGTCCCTTCCCTATAGTTTTCATGACCAATTCCTAACCCGTCTAATCCCTATCAGTCAAGGAGGAAGATTAATTCATTTGGGGATTTTTTTTGTTTAGAATAAAGTTGTGAATTATCCTAAGTTCTTTTTTGTTATTTTTCATAAGTAAATTATTGTGGATAATATGGAGGTTAAGTGGAAAGGGTGACACATGAGGACAAAGGATAAGGCCAAACCATTTTGGAAAGGTTGGAAATGTAATAAAGTTGGAAGTAAGGGCGCTTAGGAAAAATCAGGCAAAAGCAAAAAAGTAGGTAAAAACGGGAAAGAAGTTGACAAAATACAGAAAAGAAAGAAAATCCATGAAAATAAAGGAAGAAACAGACAAAATCCAAAAAAGTAGGAAAAGAAGGGAAAAGCAAGTCAAAATTTGGAAAGGCAGAGAAAGCGGGCAAAAGCAACAAAGCAAAACACAAAGCACATTACTTCCTAATTCAATCATGAGGGCACATGGGACAAGGAGATTTGCACATAAAGCAAACTTATATATAAAATTATGCAATACCACAGTGTTCACATCTTTTGGTCATTATGTCATTCGAATTGAGAGCTTGTCTTAATAGCCTTATGGAGATGTGCCCCTAGACATAGTTGGGAGGTGTGCCCCAGTTGCTTTTCCTTTAATGAGAGGATATTTATGGATTACAAACATTAATGGTATTTTTCACAGGTTAATTTGTCATATCCATAGTGTCACCAGTTGTTGTAGAAGTTTGGGATTCAAAGCTTCCAATTCCTAAGTGAAATTGGCCTCCATTCTCTTTGTATTTCCATATTTTGTTAATGGATGCTTCATTAGGACTCCTTTGAGATTTTTTCCAGCCTCTTTGAATTTTCCTTGATGTAATACTATATTTCTGCAAGGTTAATGGAAATTTCAATCATTTTGATTAAGCTTCAATTGATTTATTTCAAATTGCCTATATTTTAATGTAAAATTTACTAGTTTTCTAGTTTTAAGCATTTAATCAGTTAACATTCATGAAATATCTTCATTTTTTTCCTAATAGTTCATTAATACTTTGATGAAAAAATTTCATGGCCTATTTCAAGGATTCATGACTATCTTCCATTGTTTGGGAATCCCAAAAGTTTATCCCTATGAGCAGTCCACAAGACTAGTATGACTAGTGCAAACCTCACAGCCTCCCAATTTTTCTCCATACCTACATAAAATTATTCTTAATAATAAATAACACCATATTATAGATCTTCAAGATTATGTTAGTCAATATCCTTCACCATTGGCCTTTGGGAAGTGAAGAGTAAAGGTTTTAGTTTGCATATGTTGGGAATCCTAGGAACCTTGAGTATAGTTCAACCTGGCTAATGCTTGAAACATACATGGACCCAACACATTGTGCATAGGAACCTGAGCCTTCATAACCCTCTCCATTCCTTTGTTGGACCTCCTTACTTGATCTTTGATCCATTAATCAGTTCAAACTCCTTGACCCAATAGATTATTTGAAAATTTTCTTGTAAGGAGTTAATGACCAATCTGATGTGATTGGATCATTACACTTCCTAATATGGATATGTGGCATGATATTTATATTGACCCCATTAGGGTCTCCCCACTAGTTCAACCTTATAAACACAATCTCTTTATAAATGTTGAACATAAATTTCCTGGATACACACTTAAAAGTAGGGATTAGTACTCTTAGTTAAAGTCCTAGGTAGAAGTTGAATATGCATCAATGGACTTCCTCGGAATTTTGAGAATCAATGTCAGTTTATTTTCTAAATTTGTTTATAATATCCATAGACATATATCACTTCATTATTTATATGGATCCTTACATTATAAGTATATTTCGATAAGATATTTGTAGACTTACACGAATCACCATCACTGAGTGCCTTGATGGGTATCTTGTGATTATGATATAGAGAACAAACAAATAAATTAGAGAAGTTGGTTACATTTAGTAGAAAAAGGATGAGAACAATTTTTTTTCTTGCAAATGGTCTTGCATAAAAACTTATGGCCATTGACTAAAATGTTCTCTTTCAAATTACATGTATTTGACATATAGATGATTCATTGTAGGTAGTTGGTTGGACCAATTTTTGTAAATAATCTAGTTTGGGGTTCACATTATTTGTGAAAAATTGTAAGATCTTCAATATTTTACTTTAACTGTTGACTTCAATATTTTTTTCATTTTGATATATTTATAAGCATTATCCAAGTTATACATTTCACCAATATTATGTTGTGGAATGCACTTGACTTTTCTCATTGCAAAAAAACATCTAGCACATAATTTCTTTTAATTTTTTTCTACACAAAATGTCTTTAGTGTGTCTTTTTGAGTATGTATCAAACTCATTTTTAATATTTTATATTATTTTATATGTTATGATTTGAATAAACTATTTAAAGGTGAAGTATTTATCTAGTTATATTGAACTTATTTCACTAGTCACTAGGTGCTACTATAGAAAAAAAAATATGTGTGTACACATAAAAACCCATTTATTATTTTAATGCATGACAATAAATATATATCAAAACAACCTTTTATGTAATGCCCCAAAGAACCAACGTGCATACCTTAAAAATTAAAATGAATCATAATTCATTAGAGAGCTTGAAGTTCCAAAACAAATTAATTTATTTTCAACAAGATGGTTGTAAATGATTGTAAGCTTTTCATGTCCAACATTATAAAATGAAGAAAAAATGTAATTGAACAACTGTATATAACCATAATAAAATGACACATGCACAATATAAATGTTGAAATAAAACATGTACATATCACTCTTCATTGTCGTAACCCATATTATATTTATTTCTTTGAATGATAAAAATGTTGTCCTCAAAAATATGATTTGGTCTTAGATCGTGTCTTAACACAAACCACCAATCCTTGTCCAACACATTGTGTAAAAATACACTTGGTTGTAGTGTTATTGTAAAATACAAGTCTCTTTCTTTTCATTGCGCATATTTTTAGAGTTGTGACATAGTACCTTACCATCATGATATTTTTTATATTAATTCAGTTGAAGGTATCTTACTACTTGACCTAAAAATAATGCAATGGAAATATGAGAAGTCCACTTGTAAGATCTCTTGCATCTTTTGATGTAACCTAACTTCCTCTTTATTATATTTTGATCATAAGGGATATAAACATGACAAGTTCAGTTGAACTTGGAAGAACATCATACCACCTAGTACCATGGTCACATACCACCTAGGGCATACTTACATTTGTTTTTCACTTATGTTGCATAGTCCAAACTTTGGTTATGTTGACTTTTTAAGGTAATTAGGGGTTTTGGACCATTAATTACACCCAGCACTCACATTTTGATCATTCAGGAGCATGAGCGCCCTCATTAATGATATTTTGGTCTCTTGGGGTGCTCCCACTCCTTAAAATAAGGAACTAGTTTGACTAGAGGCACCCATGCCTTTTATTTGAGTGTGTTTGGTTGTTTTGAACCATTAAATGTTACCTAGAGCCACTCCCACTTACCCATGCACTAAAACATGCCTATCCTACCCTTATTGATGGCCAAGCATGATTCACTTGCATTCACATGTCCATTCATGATTATTTGAGGTGGTTTGGGAGCTCATTGGTCCACCTAGGGGGGTTTGAGGTCCAATCTAAGGTTGCTACATATATGCCACCAATTTTCCTCCAAATGCTAATGATTTTATCCTATAGTATTATAATCATGTTCCAGACATATTTACATGTTGGACTGTACTAGAAAACTCAATTATTGGCACCATCTCTATGTGTTAATATTGCTCTGTTACATTGCTTTCCTCATGTTTTGTAAAATTATTTATTTGTGAGGATTCTCTTATATATTTCACATGGTATTAGAGATATTTGGAGTTGTAAGTCGAATTTAGAGAGTTCATAGGGTTCGAATTGCTTTCTAGGGTCTCCTCCAGTAGATTTGAGAGTTTGCATTACAGGTTGTTCAATTGTTCTTTGTCACTCAATGCACACCAATTAATGGAGAAATCTCATGTCTTTTTTCTCTCTTCCTTCAAATATTTTGAATGGAATGCCAAAATGGTGATCTATTTGAGGTTGAAAGGTCTCTACAGAGTAACCATGGGAATATAGAATGATCCCAACTCAGTTGTTGATAAGTCTAAGTATTTCAATAGATTAGATGAAGCATTCAAGATGCTTTGTCTCAGTATTTTGAGGGATCTCTTATTTCATGTCTATAGTATTTCGACACCAAATGAATAATGGCTCAATATCGAGTCATTATTTGGGAATAGAGATGAGTTGAGAGGACGCCAACTTGAAAATGAGTTGATCACTTTGAATCCAACTCACTTTGAGACAATCCAAGATTTCTTCACCAAGTTTAAATCCTTGGTACTTCAGCTAAAACAATTTGGCATTGAAAATAAGGAAGAGCAACTGATTCAATCCATTCTTTCAAAGCTATGTCTTGGATATTCAGTGTTTTTTTACATTCCACTCAGGCAAGCTGATAGTTCGAAATTGGAGAATGCCAACTTTGACAGACTTCATGGATTCTTTGAGTCAAGAACAAGACAAGTTGATTCAAATGGGTACCATCAAATCATCCAAGTATCAAGCCCTTGTTTCAGGTGTTTTGAATCAAGTAAAGGGAAAGAAGAAGAATAAGGATTTGACAGTAAGAGAAGAAGAGGCAGGAGAAGCTCAAATCTTCTGATGGGGGTTCGAATCCTAACAAGGACAAAGGAAAGAAGCAAGAGAATAAAAAATGCACTTCTTGTCACAAATTTTGGCATCCACAAATTTCATGCATGAATAAAACCATTGAAATGATGGCGCAACTCCTTGAGAAGACCAACATCCCCTTGCCAGATGGCACAAGGAAAAAGGACGGAGGTTCAAATTCTAGAAACAAGGAGAGATGCCATGCACTGGTTGCTGGATATTCTATCTCTTCCTCCTTCATCATAGATCTAGGTCCCTCAAGGCACATGGATTCTATACAAGACTCCTTCTCAACCTTACATCCATACAGTGGTCCATCCATCCTCATGGGTGATGACTCTGAGATCCCAGCCAAAAACATTGGCGGGATCAATCTTGACAATGGGTAATTCAACAATGTGTTGTATGTGCTCGATATTACATAAAAGATACTCTATGTGTATAAAATGACACATACATGTTCGCCTAAGAGAGTGAAATTCATGCAATATGATGTGGAAATTTCAGAAAATTCTATAGGAAAAACTGTTGCAGTGGGTATTGCAGATCATGAGTCAAGAATGTACAAGTTTTCACACTTTCTTCCTTACTACTTAGGGAATGCACTCTTGTCACATTCCAATGATACCATCAAGCTATGGCATGAGAGTTTTGGACACCTCAAATACATATATATTCAAGCTTTGAGCAAAGAAAACATAGTTGAAGGCCTTCCAAACACCAAGTTTTCAAAATGCACATGTAAGGGATGCATTGTTGGGAAGCATGCAGATCCCAAGTATGACAAAGGGAAAGAAAGAAGGGTTGTCAAAGTTATTAGATTGATCCATTCATATATGATAGGACCTCTTCCCACACCCTCGTATGGAAACTCAAGGTATGTCTTAACATTCATATATGAATTCTCAAGGTATTGTTTGGTGTATTTTCTCAAGCAAAAATATGAAGTGTATGAGATCTTCAAAGTTTTCAAATATTTGGTTGAGAAATTGAGTGGGAAGAAGATAAAGGTATTAAGGAATAATAATAGGAAGGAATATGTCAATAAAAATCTATAACATATATGTGAATAGAATGGCATTCAAATGAAAAATTCGATGCCTTACACACCACAACAAAATGGTGTGGCAGAGCCCAAGAATTGAGCATTGAAGGAGATGGCCACTTCCATGTTGGAGGGTAAGTATTTGTCTCCTAAGCTATGGTATGAAGCCATAAATTTTGATGCATATGTTAATAATATATTTCCACACACATAATTGGAAGAGAAAACTCCATTTGAGGCTTGGATAGGTCACAAGCACACTGTTTCTCATTTCAGGATTTTTGGCTCAAAGGCTTAGGCTAGAATTCCTCGAGAGAAGAGAAAAGCCTTGAAAACTCAAATAGGAGTCCATAATGGTTGGATATGTTGAATATGAAAATGGATACAAGCTCTTTAATTCCTCATCTCAAAAAACTTTCATTGAGAGAAGTGTATAGTTCAAAGAAGAGCCCATACAAGAGGTCGAACTAGTAGAGGGGGATTGCTCAAACCCTCCACTCAATGATGATGTAAGAGATGTTTATATTTATGAATTTTCTGATTCTGATATGAAATATGAAGATCATGACTCACCCATAAGTCCAAAATGGGCTGAAAAAACCATACAAGCAACTGATGATCTTGTTGGATATCCACTAGACTCTAGGAGACTAGATCTTAGTTTCAGAATGCTTACTCCACTTGTGATTTGAATCTTCCAGAGAGGTGTTTTATTATGGTTGGATATTATCCAAAATCATATTAATAATCATCACATGATCCAATATGACAAACATCCATGCAAGAAGAGTTCAAATCTTTGCAAGACAATGAAACTTGGGAGTTGGTTCCTCTACCTTCCAAGAGGAAACTAGTGCAATGTAAGTGGGTTTATAGGACCAAGATGGATGCTGACGGTTCATATGTGAGGTATAAGGCCAGGTTAGTTTCCAAATTATTCTCTCATGTCCATGTTTTGGACTACACATAGACATTTGCACCGGTTGCAAAGATGTACTCCATCGGGATAGTTTTAGCCATTGTTGCATCTAAGCGATGGGAGGTGCACCACATGTATGTGAAGAGTGATTTTATTCTTGGTGACCTTCATTAGGATATTTATATGCATCAGCATGAATGTTTCATTCATGATCCTTCACTTGTTTTCAAGTTTAAGAAGTCTCTCTATGGCCTCAAGCAATCCCCCATGGCTTGGTATGCCAAGATGGATAGCTTTCTTCTCTCACAAGGATTTGAAAGATGAAAATATGATCCTAATGTGAATTTGAAACATTTATATGACTCTATTCAGATCATAGTACTGTATTTTGATGATATTTTTATCACTGGAAGTTACATTTATGTTATAGGTTCAATTAAGTCTTCATTGAACAATGTGTTTTCAATGACTGACCTGGGATTGTTGAAACAATTTCTTGGCTTGGAGATTGATAAATATGATGCAGGTACTAAGGTCATACAATCAAAGTATGATTCAGACCTATTATTTAAGTTCAAAATGAATTAATGTAAATAATCCAAGTGTTCCTTCCTTTCAGTATTTAAACTAGGTGATTTTGGTTCATCTCCATTGGTGGATAGTTGGTTGTATAGGAAACTAGTTGGGAGCTTGTTGTATCTCACACACTCTCAAACTGATTTGGATTAGGTTTTTTTGAAAGGGATATGAAGTATCCTCATGATATCCATTGGAAGGATTCTAAAAGGATCTTGCATTATGTGCAAGGAACCAAACACTTTGGGATACACTATGCTGCTAGTTCTCCACTAGAACTAGTTGAATTTACTAATTATGATTGGGATGGAGATTCCATTGACAAAATTTCCACTTCAGGTTATGTAGTCATGATTGGAAATGGTCCTATATGATTTTCAAGTAAGAAAAAATACACTATATCCCTTTCATCAGCTGATTCCGAGTACAGAGGAGTAGCGAATGCAGCTACACAATGTGTGTGGTTGCAAGGCATTATTGGAGAACTTGGTTTTGCATTTGATTCACCCACTGTCATTTGGCGTGGCAATAAAAGTACAATCAAGATTTACATAGATCTAGTACATATATAGAGGACCAAGAACATTGAGATTCACAAGCACTACATCATGAGCTTGGTGCATGAGCAGGTGATATCATTGCAGTATTTCCCATCTGCAGAGAAAATTGCTGACATCTTCATTAAGAGCTTCATAGAGAAGACATTCAGCTATCTGAGATCACTCCTTGGAGTGGGTGAAACATGGCGATGACTGATATTCAGTTTCATATTTTTCTCCATGTCCATTTTAGGGGGGAGGTTTTATTCCCATGTGGTTTTCCTTCTTACCGTGGTTATATGGACAAATAAATTTTTGCAAGAGGTGACTTAAGCCTTAGTTGCCAAGGAATCACATTTTGATGTGGTTACACTAATTTAGGATTAAGGGGGGGTGTTATAAATTCATACCACCTAGTACCATGGTCACATACCACCTAGTACATACTTACATTTGTTTTTCACTTATGTTGCATAGTCCAAACTTTGGCTATGTTGACTTCCTAAGGTAAACGGGGGTTTTGGACCTTTAATTACACCCAACACCCACATTTTGATCATTCAGGAGAATGAAAACACTCATTAATGACATTTTTTCTCTTGGGGTGCTCCCACTTCTTAAAACTGGAAATTGGTTTGACCAGAGGAACCCATGCATTGTATTTGAGTGTTTTTTGTTGTTTTGGACCATTAAAGGCTTCCTAGAGCCACTCCCACTCACCCATGCATTCCAAAATGCCTGTCCTACCATTATTTATTACCAATCATGCTTCACCTTCTTTCACATGTCCATTCATGACCATTTGAGGTGGTTTGGGAGCTCATTGGTCCACCTAGGGGGGTTTGAGGTCCAATCTAAACGTGCCACATGTATGCCACCAATTTTCCTCCAAAGGACAACAATTTTATCCTATTGTATTATAATCATGTTCCAAACATATTTACATTTTGTACTATAATATAAAACACATTTGTTTGCACCATCTCTATGTGTTAATATTTCTCTTTTATATTGTTTTCTTCATGCTTTGTAAAATTATTTAGTTGTGAGGATTCTCTTAGCTTCTAGATCTTGCAGTGAATCATAATTTCATAGAAATTAACCACCATTCCATAGTTAAATGTGGCACATCCATAATCCCACATACTTGGTGTGAAAATGATGTCCATATCCCCACATAAATGGTGATCTATGAACTATTGTGGGTATTCCACTGTAACAATTTGTCACAATGGATATTACAACTTTTCACAAGATATTATTATGTAGAGATTTACTTAATATTCATAAATTATGCTACTAACTCAATACATGGGAGACAAAAGTAAATTGAAATTGAAATGAAATAAGCTAAGAAAATAACACACTATCCTCATAATGAACACAAGATGTACTATGGGAAATCCCAATATGGGAAAAAATAGCTAGAAGGTGAGGCCTATGCTCTATGTTGTGGGAAAAACAACCACAAGGGTGGACAACCTTCCCATAGTGAGAGATATAGTTGAGGTTGCAATGAGGACCCAATATTATGATTGAGAATTAGTAAATAAAACCTTGAATGGGAAAGCAAACTCTTGATTAGAAATAAAAACAAAATAACAAGAATTAAAATGAAATACAAGAGGGGTAAGTGCTAAACAAAACAAGTTGGAACAAGAGTGTTCCAAACCAAGATTTTACTGCCCAATGATCCAACTAAATAAAATAGTGTCACATGGGAGGTTCAAGCTTCAAGGGAAGCCAACAATATTCGTTAGGGAAGTCCTTTTTGTCCACACAATTGCAAGATAACTTGGATATAAAAATGGAGGAACACTTTCTTCATAGGGGAAGAAAGCAAGGGAGCTTGTGCATGCCAATATGAGGGAGGAAGTAGATTGAAAGTGGAGTTCTCAATATAATTCCAACAACATAACTTATCTATGATTTTGTACTATGGAATGCATTCCCATGGATTCCTTTTATAATCCAAATAGAGGCCAAGAAACATCTAGATCCACATGTGAACACTTCTTCCTTTTAATTGGTTTCCCAAGTACATGAGAGGGGCTATTCAATGCTTTCAAGCATGTGAGGAGTCCCTATTAGAATTTTGGAGACAAGAGATTTGTTTTGAGCCTTCAATTCCCTGCAAAAGTAAGTGGTCCCATCATCCTGACAGTTGTTTGGGTTTTGAGAGAAATCTCACAACCCAGAGCTACACAGAGGTACACACGAGTAACTAAATAGGAGGGTCGCACTAGTAGCATGGGTTTCTAATGCTTTTAGTCACACGATTTTCTATATTGACTGACTTTGGCATTTTAGGACTCAATCTATCTTTTGGATTTGACGAGGAGGTCTTTGGTGAGATAAATTATATATGTTGATGACACCTCTCTACAACATTAGCCGAAATGTTACTTGTATTCAAAATTTAAGCGTTAACAGATGCCGCATGATGTATGAGGTTCAGAGGGTATTGTAGGGCCAATAATGCATCATCATTTATTTTCTCTCCATGTTCTAATAAGTTATTAAGAATTTGTGGGTTAAAATCCATGCCCATGGGGGAAGGTTGTTGGTGATGGCCGTTGAATTTGTAAAGAATACACGATGTTTTATACAAATGAGACAAGCATGTCCATGCTCATGAAAATCTATCATAATAGATTGTGTTAAGAGGGGACCAAGGGGTCAACTCTTGATACTGCTGCTACATGGATGAAGGAGGCTCAATCCTTGTATGCGTAGATGAATCTTGGAAATGATGCTACTGGTTTTGAAGAAGTGGAACTATTGATGACCACGAACATCCCTTTGGGGTGGGGGACCTTAATAATGGTGAATTTGTTGGGAGAACTTCAATGTATTGGGTGTGTTGCTACAATGAGTCATAGATGTGAACACTACTACCATCAAAATGTATGAGTCTCCATGATGAGATAGATTTGTTGACGTCAAGCATAGGGGATACCACTAAGTTAGGGATAAATAATAACTCTCCATACTTAGTTCGAGGGGATCCCTTATATTGATGAGAATGGACCCTAAGGTACAACTGAAACTACCATAACACTCAAAATATGTTGTGTCTATGTCAATGAGAGCTGCAACATATGATAAGAAGAGAGTCTTATCTCAAGAACCGAGATCATTTTGTAACCAACTAGGAAATTGATAGACCTAACACAAGACTGATTGATAAGAGTGAGGCTCATGGTTCTCTTAATCGATGTAAACAAGGGTGAGTGATAAAGAACAACATTCTTCAAATGGTTATGTAGAGTGTAGTGGAGAGAGGAAAACTATATATGAAGGTATTTATCAAAGACACACTATAGATGAGGTAAGGTGAATGACAAGATTGATAATGTTGGGGTTAGGTAGAATTAAATACATTGATCAAGGTTGACCAAGGGATGCTTACAAATGAATAATGTGATGGGTTTCACATGATTTTGGGTGGATCTAGGAATCATTTGACTATGGGTTGGGGAACCAAGCTATATGGATGGGATTCCCAAGGTTTCAAGTGAGTTGGGGAATCATTTGGATGATGATGGGATGGTTTTGTGCAAATGAGAATATGGGTTCCCCATGAATCAATGCCATGCATACTGTTCTTACAACAATGATTAAGTGAGATTGGTATTTTTAGATGATAGGGACCCCATTGTTGTCTTCTCAAGAATTGATGGTTTGAAGGAAAATGAAGATGGTATATTTCTCATGATGAGGATGAGAGGCTTTCTATGAATCATAATTGTAACGTGTGTCAAGGAATATAATGGACGTGATGAGAATAATGCAAGGCAGTGATATGTGACTCAAATTGACAAATTGGATGAATGATCATATTCCTTAGGCTTATGGGGGTTCGAGATCATGGGTGATAAAATATGAAACAGGTTGTAATGGCGTGCACACCCAAGGGGGAACATGATATTATCGATGATGACATTGATGGTATGGTGTCATTGAGAATTAGGACCCTATGGTTATCAGTAGGAATACTGGATAAATGCAATGTAAACAGATGGAGAACGTTTCCTATATTCTAGGACCAAGATGATATACCTTTGGTTGAAGTCTCTGCACCATTTTCATAAAGTGATGAGTGGTTGTATTGTTGCTAATCATGCACACATGGAACACATACTCGAGTGTAATATTGATTATTACAATATTATTGACAATGCAAAATAATTGGCAATAAATTGAGCACACCTATGGGATGTCCATAAAAGTGGTTTCCAGATGAAGATTCTCATATGATGGAATGGATGGTACAATATTGAAGATATTAGGATGTTGATCGTAGTGGTGTGAATGGTTTTTCAAATGGTGCTACAATTTTCCCACACGATTCATTTGAAAATCAATCTAACTACCTATAAATAAGGGTGGAGCCCACTTTTCGAAATCATTTGTATTGTTTTCCATGAAGATTTACTATAGATATTTGTACTAATTCTTGGATATTAGACCATTATTTTTCGATTCCACAAGTTATAGGTAAGCCTAAATCCATCCTTATCATTTATGTCTAGTTAATGTTTATCCTAGGGGGAGAATATGACCATACGATCGACCATTTTGATTATCATCCAATTGCACGGGATTCAAAGATTCTCCCACACTAACTTGTGCAGGTACCTCTTTAATAGTCGCATGCCACAGAGGATATGCATGCTTCACCCATGTGTTGGTCTTGCGTGATATTTCAACAAACAGTCACACAGGTTGCATGACCAATTTGTGTATGTCTTGTGCATTATTGGTGAGTGACTGAAGATGGTTCTAGTCACGCTAAGCATAACCAATGAGCTGTTTTAATCATGTGGATATGTAGCACAATTGTGTGCCTATGTGTCTACGTGAATCATGCTACTTTGTATGGATAAATATTTGAAACTTGGAGTCATCATTTTGCTAATCAAATGTTGGGAGTGACTCTATGTTTGGATTTTGTCATTAAAGTGACTTATGGTCAATACCATCCTACAAGATATTGTGACAAGTATGGGACCTGATCAAGGGTGTTTCCATGTAGTGGTTAGGACCTGGGAATATCTTCTCAGTATATTTTTATATGATGCTTCCTATCTATGGGGTGAGGGAGACACTTGGTTTGTCGAAGGGAAACCATTGCACTATTGGTAGCTTATTACTCTCTACTATTGTAGGGACTTGTTGGAACAAATATCTTGGTTGATTGGGATAACCCATTTCATAGATGTGTTAGTTCAGGTGATAGCCACTATTGTGGTGAGGGTAATCAGTGTGATGAGCCCCAACATGATCATCAGTGGCCAACTCTTATTAGTGGAGATGGTGGTGGCTAGACATAGGGTGGCTTGGGGGAGGATGATGTTGCAACAACTACTGGAGATGTTGGATGATAAGTCCTCGAGGAGTACCAAGGTGTTGAACTATGTGAGCATGGTATGTTGTTACTTCTTTGAGCATTTTTTTTCATTGTAACCACCCGTGATAATGCCCCTAAGGGGAGCTAGGGAGCCTTGGATGGTTTATTAGGGGAAAGTGATGCTCAGGGTTGGAGGTGGGGAGGTAGGGACTGGTTTTACTACATGCTACCTCTAGGTCTGGAGATAGTGGATTGAGTCCATGGGCTTATATCCTTGGATCGGGATGGATTTCCAGGGAGACTTGGAGCTACTTATAACCATTTAGGGATAGGATTCTCAAGGTAGGTGTACTCTTTATTTATACATGTTTTGTACATTTTGATGATATATGCAAATGTATATATGTATATTGGGTTTTGATGCTTGTTTATTCATTGTGATGCATATGTCAGAACTGTGAAGATGATTGGGACACCAATTGCTATAGATATGTCCCCTACTCTCGTAGGGGTTCAACATCATAGACGGTGTGAGGATGTAGCTAAGGAGGAGCAACTATTGGGGTTGCCCTTACAAGATAGGCTGATCTAGAGGATTATTTTTTTGTGGTGCTATCTGACTTGGAGAGGTGGTTATCAATTTTGATGATGGGTGTGGAAGATCATCCATTGGATGATCTTGGTGATGTGCATCTAGCCCAGGTGGCAGGCCTACCAATAAAGTGTGGGATTGAATGACGCCAAGTGATGTGTAGGGATGTGGTGGAAAGGCACCTTGCAAGAGTAGTACAGGGAGGAAAATATCCTCCTGATCCAGTAGGAATAGTTCCAACTCTAGGTATGAGGCCCTTATCTACTCCACCAATGGCACCGACACAGGTAGTGCACCCTTTAGCGATTTTGGGACCTCATTTTTCACTACCGAGAGAGATTCCCTAAGTGTAGGGAAATTTTGTATTTTTGTATAGTGCTAGGAGCCCCATTTTTTATATTCTATTGGCATAGCCTAATATGGGAGGCAGTTTTTTGATGTACCCCCATAAGGCTTATGATTTTTTGTATTTATGGCCCATGAAGCCCATGATGTACATAACTTCTTAGGCGATATGTAAGTATGTATGTATGTGTGTATACCATTTTGGAATCATTCTTGATTTCATATACGTGTGATAGTTTCTTGGTTATGAGTTTTGATATATGCTTTTACACTTATGTGTAGTTGTAGGTACTAAGACATAGCTTTGTATGGTAAAAGCATGCATAATGTATTTGTTTGCATGATCAAATTGAATGCTGATGTAGTAGGTTCCAATCAAGAACCTCATTTGAGATGTGATGGGTAAATGCATTAGCTTTCCTATGGACATGAGTGAATGTGATAGTCTCAAACTGTTGAACCAGGAGGCGCACTCATAGAAACTTGCAAAAGAGGAGCAAATTGAGGACACAAAATACATTGTTTAGACATGAGACAATGAGTTGGGAATATAAAGGAACACAAAGGTGTTGTATTTTGATGTGAAGGGAATGATTTAATAACCTAATTACCATGACATACTATGCTTGGTTATTAGCAATTGCTCCCAAGTAGAATCCACCTATGTGTTATAGAGTTAGAGTGGGGGTATAAATGGCCTAAGTAGTTGACCCCAAATTATTTGAACAATGGATCGTGCCATCGTTAAAGACAATGAAGTAAACTAAGGGAGAGCTCATATGAATGATAATTAAAATTTGGACATATGTTCAATTTTTTAGATTAAATACATAGACATGTAAAATAAATTACTATAGTAATTTAAAATGAAAGGGGCAATGTAGGGGGTGATCAATGGAATCATCTACTGGACTTTAGAGAACCATGGTCGTGGAAATCGGTGCAACTTATCTAGATGATAGAATGTTTACACATATTTGTTGTATCTCAAGTTAGTTGAATTATGGGGGAGGTTTTTACTATTAATGTTTGAGCAATAATGGAGATTATTGAACACTTAAAACTTTTGATAAACAAACTCACTACATGTAGATCTCATCAACAATTCAAACACACAAATTAATAAAACCATTGGAAACATGATGTACCCTGGAAAAACCCAACAAACAATATTTGAGTATGATTGATAATGGAAGATAATGATTTTACAACACTTGCACATTTCTTGATAAGAGATATCTAAGCATCACTAGAGAATAGATATCAGTCAAAATACTGTCTCAGGATTTCCAAATGCTCAACACTTTAATAACAAGTTTATTAAGTCATACAATGGGAGGTAGTGAATGGTTGCATTCCTTTAGGCACTATGAACACTGTTAACACTACGAACATTGTTTCACCTTCAACCTTGTGCCCTCCATCAAGTCATTGGTGTTAACTGCCTCTAAATGAGTTGCTAACTAATTGAATTGAACTGAACTAGATGTAATTGAACAAAACTGAATGTAACTGAAAAAAACTGAATGTAACTGAACATAACTAAATGTAACTGAACTGAACTAAACTGAGCAAAAATGAATGTAACTGAACTAAACTGAACTAAATTTAACTTAATAGAACTAAATGTAACTGAACAAAACCGAATGTAACTGAACATAGTTGAATGTAACTAGTTCTTCACCATCTATGTCATCTTCAACAACCACTTTGCATAAATTAAGGAGTTGATTCCTTAATTAACTGAAACTTGTTTTCTACAACTTAGACTTAGCTAATGTCTTTGTAATTAAATTTCACTGGAGGTCTGATACAGGCAATTCAAATTTACTCTATCTCAGTGCTCATCTCATTGATCATTAATTAATTCTACATGGTCCATGAGTGTTTGATTAATTAATAATCTTTATCATATCATACTTAGAAGAATGTTTCCCAACCTATGATCATATGTATTACCCCGAGTCATATAGCCATCTACTAAAGTAAATCACTCTAGGGGTAGGTAATCCCTAAAGGAGACTTATAACACCCAGAGACCATGACTAGCCATACATCACATAGTAGATACTCATGACTTGATAGAACACAAGTCCTATGATATTGATACAATACCAGTCTTAATACAACACAAGACCATATCTAGTTAAGGAGAACCATCTCATAGGGTACCATTTATGAGAATCATTTGACTTGATACGACGCAAGTCTACACTTTATACAACACAAGTTTGCAGTATTGATACAACAAAAGACTCTTGAACTTAACACAAGATAAGTTCTTGATCTTAATACAACATAACATCATAATACAAGCATCTCTCATACCCTCAACATCCTATATTGATACAACACAAGCTCTTAACTCAATACAACCTAAGTTGATGAACTTAATACAACAAAGTTCCATACTTGATACAACACAAGTCTCATGGAGAATGACTCCTAATGCTATGCATTTAAGATTTACATTTCCCAAAGATACCCAACACTCAATAGATATCTCCTAGTGTGACAATGTCTAAGGATTATTTGTCTCGTTATTATCTTCCATGATCGAGGATGATTTCGGTGATGAAGGTTGGTCCTCCTTTGATGAGGATGACAATGTCTTGTCACTAGTGAGTAACCTTGGTAATGATGACATATTGATTACGTCAATGTGATTGATGGTATTTGGATAGAGAACTTCTTCCACCCTAGGTCCTATTAGTGGGTCTACTTCGGGGGGCAAAGGGTAGTCCTTGAGCCACATTTGTTCTAAGAGGATAGCTTGCTCTGCATGTAGGATTGGGCACTAAACAAATAATGTGTTAATTGCCCACACGATCTACATGGATGAGTATCCCAGGCATAGTTAAGCTCATGTTTCAAGCTCGGGGGTCGAGTGACATAGTTAGGTATGATGATGATGGTTTGTCTTGAAATCATATGGGTATGATATCTACATGATGAACATACATGTGGTTGCATTGTTGATGGTGGTATAAATGATAGAGTACCTATTGTGGTGGTTCCCCCAGCGTTAGCACTAATGTAGAAAAAACATTGACGAATTTTGTCTCCTACTACTTAGGTGGGGGTCTCTCTACTATAGGGTGTGTAAGGAAGATGGTTTCCAATGGGTCTCTAAATCAAGGGATCTTGGGACAACGATCCGTGTAATTCCCAAGATGAGAACATATTGTGCATGAATGGTTAGTGCATAATGACTTGGTTTTCATCTTAGTGTTGGGGGTGGACACTACGGTTGGCATACCCCCTGCTGAAGTGCTTGGTACATGGGTTACACTAATACGAGTATTAAGCAAATTCCTAAGCTCAAACAAGGTGGGTAAAAAGTTTGTAGCATGTCGTTTGTTTCCTACATAGACCACATGCTAGGTTGACTCTAGGTGTGGGGGTATTACTTGCTACTACTAGGGATATCAACTTGGGTTATTTTATGCCTCCAACATTAGGTTTAGTGACCATTAATGGTGGTTATATTATAGGTACTTTTGTTTCAACATGCAGTTCTAATGGTATGCCTACCACTGATATGGGTATAAACTCATAATGGGCTAATTGCTTGGAATCCATATCCGAGTAAGGTGGTATTAGATACCACATATGTATTCCCAAAGTGAGCCCAATAATTTAAGTTGAGCCATTAATAGCATTTCTTGTACTCCTATGGGGGTGTACAAGAAATGGATTTGAAATATAGGTGGTACTGACGAGTTTAAGGTTTGGTCGATGCCATGGCTAGTAGGGGGTACCGATGTTGGTGTGGACAAGGCTTGTGACTTATCTTCAAAGGTGAATATAGTGAACATGAGATCGTCTAAAGATGTAGGTATTTCAGGGGGGGGACTCAAGTATGCCCCTAGTAAGTCAAAATATTTGTAAATGACTGGACCAATATCAACATATTGGGGAGAATTGGTTGATTCTATGGTGGGTATGAGATTATCTATATTTGTATTGGTATGTGGGTCTTAGAAATTGAGTTGGTCAAGGGTGAAAATATTCCCATTATGAGGGAACATCATGATGCAGAAGACTAATGAGGCTACCATTTTCATGGTGTACATATAACTACATCTCAACAAAATGGTGTAGTCAAGCTACGCATCAACTACCTCAATATCCAAAAGTATGATTTCCCCTCTAGTGTGATGGGGATATTTTGGTAAAAAAAAAGAAGGTTTCGATAGACTCCCATCATAGGAACGATATATGAGGGAACCAAGTTTAGTGATCTTAGATGTTTCCAGACATGAGTGGGAATCACACAAGTTGATTCTCCTTCATCAATGATGCATTGATGAAAGATAATGTTCTTGATATTGGCAGGAATATAGAAGGTGACTAATGAAGGTAGTCATATTTTTCCTTTATCGAGGTCGAAGGTCATGAGGAATGAATAAGAAGGATAGACAACACCTAATGCACTAAGTAATGCTTTATTTTGAGAAGGGAAAGAGTGAAGAACTTCTAATATAACCATGACAGTAGGGGATTGGGCCAAATCATCAACAATATTGTAGTTATGGGACACTTTCATGTGATGGTTATGGGTAGGCGGTGATTCTTGGACCCGAGGGATCTAGTCTTCATTTGGATGAGGTATTTTAAAAGGCCCAATAGATGTAGTGGGTACCTCTTCCCCTTGTGGGGATTTAGGCATACCATACCCTTTGGCACGGGTCTAGAGGTTGACCTCCATTGTGTTCATGTAAATATTCTAAAAGGTGCCATTTCCTGCAAGATGATGATATGGGTATTGGGTAACCACTCCTTGGTTGGAAAAGGATTGTTGCAACATATCGTGCTAGGGTTGTGGTGTATTAGAATCTTGAGGAGAGTAGGATGCAGACTTATTCTTTTCTTCAAGAATTCCTTGACACTCGGGTATCAATGGGAAATGGTGCATGTAGTGTCCATACTCTTCACACATGGAGCAAGGATAATTGGTCCTAAGGTTGGAATTATTTTCTTGTTTATGGGGACTATTTCCCCCCTCATTCTTGCTACCCATGTTTTTGTTTTTCTAGGGCAAGGGATTTCCCCCCTATACCTACCGCTGTTTTTTCCTATTATTCCCTTTATTCTTTCCCTAATTCTAAGGATTCATGGGATTATATGTATTTTATTTATCAAATCTCTGAGTTTGTTGCACGAGAGAAGGATGTACTAGATTTACCCCATTCGAGGCATGGGGGAAAGACCAGGAGGACTAGGAAATGGGAATTAGGGATTGTATCTAGCTGTGGGAAGATATGTGTTAGGTGATCCATATAATGTGGATGTAGGTGGTTCCATTTGAAGTGGAAGAACTGAAGGTGCTTGGATAGAATATAGGTATGTAGTACCATGGGGTCCATAATATAACTAACCAAATGGAGAAGTTGGTGCAGTTCTAGGCGCTACTGATCATTAATTAATTCTATATGGTCCATGAGTGTTTGATTAATTAATAATCTTTATCATATCATACTCAGAAGATTGTGTCCAACCTATGATAATATGTATTAGCCCGATTCATATAGCCATATACTAAAGTAAATCACTCCAGTGGTTGGTAATCCCTAAAGGAGACTTATAACACCCGGAGACCATGACTAGCCATACATCACATAGTAGATACCCATGACTTGATAGAACACAAGTCCTATGGTATTGATACAAGACCAGTCTTAATACAACACAAGACCATATATAGTTAAGGAGAACCATCTCATAGGGTACCATCTATGATAATCATTTGACTTGATACGACACAAGTCTACACTTTATACAAAACAAGTCTACAATCTTGATACAACAAAAGACTCTTGAACTTAATACAACATAAGTTCCTGGTATTAATACAACATAAGGTCATAATACAAGCATCTCTCATACCCTCAACATCCTAGCTTGATACAACACAAGCTCTTAATTCAATACAACATAAGTTGATGAGTAATGATTTCTTTTGGGAATTGAAAGAGTGAAGAACTTCTAATGTCAACATGACAGTAGGGGATTGGGCCAAATCATCAACAATATTGTAGTTATGGGACACTTTCATGTGATGGTTATGGGTTGGTGGTGATTCTTGGACTCGAGGGATCTAGTCTCCATTTGGATGAGGTATTTTAAAAGGCCCAATAGAGGTAGTGGGTACCTCTTCCCCTTGTGGGGATTTAGGCATACCATACCCTTTGGCACGGGTCTAGAGATTGACCTCCATTGTGTTCATGTAAATATTCTAAAAGGTGCCATTTCCTGCAAGATGATGATATGGGTATTGGGTAACCACTCCTTGGTTGGAAAAGGGTTGTTGCAACATATCTTGCTAGGGTTGTGGTGTATTAGGTTCTTAAGGAGAGTTGGATGCAGACTTATTCTTTTCTCCAAGTATTCCTTGACACTCAGGTATCAATGGGAAATGGTGCATGTAGTGTCCATACTATTCACACATGGAGCAAGGATAATTGGTCCTAAGGTTGGAACTATTTTCTTGTTTATGGGGACTATTTTCCCCCTCATTCTGGATACCCATGTTTTTATTTTTCTAGGGGAGGGAATTTCCCCCCTATCCCTACTATTGGGTTTTCCTATTATTTCCTTTATTCTTCCCCTAATTTTAAGGATTCATGGGATTAGATGTGTTTTATTTCTCAAATATCTGATTTTGTTGCACGAGAGAAGGATGTACTAGATTTACCCCCATTTGAGGCATGAGGGAAAGACCAGGAGGACTAGGAAATGAGAATTAGGGATTGTATCCAGTTGTGGGAAGACATGTGTTAGGTGCTCCATATAATGTGGATGTAGGTGGTTCCATTTGAAGTGGAAGAACTGAAGGTGCTTGGATAGAATTTAGGTATGTAGTACCATGCGGTCCGTAATATAACTGACCAAATGGAGGAGTTGGTGCAGTTCCAGGTGCCACTAATACATGTGTTGCTGGTGGATATTTCTTTTCCATATTGAGTGGCACAAAAGTTGAAGGTTGGGGATGATTTCCCTAGTGGGAAATAGTCCCAATAAGCCCATCATTTTAATGTGATGTTTTTTAGGATGTTGTGTTCAAAGAACAATGTTGAGGGGCATCTAGGATGATGGTATATAGATATCTATTTTGTGCATAAATCAAATTGAAATGTTGGGCCTTCAAGATGGCCTCTTCTTCCAATTTCGGCAATGTGATTTCCACATATTTTGCAATCATGGGATGAATTTATTTTAGGAAGAAGTCCAATAGAATTTGGGACTAGATGTCCATTTTGCACAAATTTGGATGCCTACACCAATGATGGATGTGATCTGTGACATGGGTGGAAGTGTTTAGCAAAAATTTCTGGAGGATTTCTAGCCGTAAGTTGTGATGTATGGGAAATGAAATAATGCGAGGAAGATAGTGGCAATAGAATCAAAGGTGGTATAAGTTATCGATGGTAGATGTACATACCATTTTTCTGTTGTTCTTGTTAGTGTTCTCTGGAAGATCCACAGATGCACATGGTTATTGACAATACTATTAGATGAGAACCAAACGAGAAATGAAATAACATGGTTTGTTGTGTCATCTCTTTATCTCCCTTCAAGTTTACGGATATTTGAGGGAAGTTTAGGATGCATGCCTAAACAGGTTGGTTCATGATGAATGGGATCATTATTCAGTTTAACCAATTCATGGAGATTTAAGCTTGCCATGAAAGGAAGGTTCAATTAGGGGTTGGTCCCACCATAGTGGTATGTGTATTTCCCCCTCATGGAGATGAAAATGGCATCAATGGCAGTGTCATGGAGGTTTCCTTTCTCCTAAATATGGAGAAAAATGGGGGAGTATTTCCTCCACGAGGTGGAGAGGTAAAGGGTGTTGTATGATCTACAAGAGGTGGAGAAACAGGAGAGTTAAGCAAGGTGTGTCCTTGATAAGATGACCCTAACAATGATAACTAGGAATTCCCCTGGATATAATATATCCCACATGTAACAAGGGGAGAGAGTGGGAAGAAACCTCTCTAAAGAGGATAAATTCCTTGCAGTCAGAGAGATTTCCTCATATTTCTTTGTTCCGCTATGGTGATGACTTATGTGATCAAGTGAGAGTGATGATAAACAGGTATAAACAAAAGTATAAATGAAAATATGCCAAACACAACATATGTAATATGGTGGAAAGTGAGTGATAAGTACTTGAGTATTTTTACAAGTAGTCCACAAGTTTGTTCTTTTTAATTACGAGTTTAGGTGATCTTGTAAATAAAAATAAAATAAATGTGGATTCCCTAAAAGACGTAACATGTTTTCCTCTTAAAAGTAATAGGGCCTTCCAATATCTCACTCGTCGATGGTGATGAAATTCCTTGACATTGGATAGTGAAGGGATGTGTTGACAAGCAAATATGACCACTCGTCAACGCAACAGAAACAATCTGATACAAAGTTCTTAAAGTAGACCCTAATTCATTTGGTATAGTTGCTTATGATGAGTATGTGGGACCTATTGACATTAAGTAGATGTTACTCCTCGAAATGAGGCTTTTGTTTAATCTTTTCTAAATTCCTAAATGCAAACTGAATTTATATGCCACACACCACTAAAAGAAAATATTGTCACAGTAATTTCTCCAGTTTTCCAATTCTTTTTCTATAAAAAAATTACATAATTTCATGGGTATCTAAAAAGAAGACTGGCTGGAAGCACCTCCTTCTTTCTGCTTTAAAATGCAAATCTAACTAAAAGGAACAACATTCAAGAAAATACATTTCTTTTTATCTATGGAGACCACCCCGCATTGACAATCAAGTTCCTACTCTATATATAGGTGGTGAAGATCAATTCTAAAATTGATTACATCCTCAAAATCCTCAACTTTCCTTCATCTTCTCGATTGTATATTTTTCTAGCTAGTCACGATCTCTAATTTTTTGTGACACTTCTTTAAGTGATTTGATTCCATGCCAATGATTTCACATTTGCAATCTAGTAATGTATTGAAATCTTTACATATCCACAACATATTATTTTTTATTTTCATTGATTTCTTTTGAACACCTGTGAAATAACACAATCCATAATTAAGTCATTTGAAATCAAGAATTAATAAAATCAGTGGAAATAATGAACATGATAGATTATGCAAGAAAGAAAGAATTAAAGAAAATAATGATTCTTCCCTTATGCATTAGTGATTATGAGATTCAATATTCCCATGGTTTCAATGTTCCATATATAAAATTTGGATGCCAGTTCTTGATAGGGAGTAGCTCATTGATCTTGTGGGATGAATTCATGAGCGATTCTTCAGCGAATAGATGTTAACTATTATTGCGATTTGATTGTTAAATGACAACTAAACTAATGTGTTTATCGGAAGTTTCTCATAACGGGTATTTACGGGAAGTTTCTCATAACGGGCATAACCGGCAACGGTTTACTCATGTAACTTCTTTCATGAAGTATATAGTGCATGGTTGGGATAAGTAATGTAGTCAGTAGTCTGAGAGGTTGAGGCCCATCATGTAATCTCTCCTTCTTCATTAATGAGATTCAATACTTTTCTTGCGTGGATGTTTCCCCTTATGAGGTTTTACCACATCAATTCTGGGGTTTTGAATGGTATTGTTTGATGTGTGATTGTGTAATTTTTCTCTAAGATATTAACATTAATGGGTATGATTCTCTATACTACTTTATGTCCTGGCATCCACGTTCTCTCCTTTTTTGCAAACCAATGGAACGAACTTGATTATTCGATATAAATTGTGATCCATATTTCACCGAGATTTGATATGACAACTCGGTGGCATCTACCAAGAGGAAAATGAGGTTTCTTTCATGCAACATTTATGTATCAAGAGAACTGGTATTTTGCATATGTTTATAGTCTGATGTAACTATATTCACATCTTTTTGTACCTTGGCAAAAAAGTCAAACAAGATATGGTCCCTCAATGTGTTGTTGTTTCATCCTTGATATCCATCTGATACAGTGATGCATATCTTCAACAAACTTCGAGCAAATTCCCTTTTTTGCATGTCGCTCTCTGTGTACACCCATAAAACTACTAATTTATGGGAGTTCTAATGCAATTTTGGTGACTTATTTCATGTGACCACATAAGCATATTGGTGATTAATATCGTGACAATTTATAACTAACAATGATGTGGCAAACTTCCTCTCCCGTGATTGCACGGAGAGAAGCGAGGTGCTCTCCAACCCAATATGGGGGAGATCATGTCACGTTATTCACATTATGCTAGTTGACATAAATAAAAAATATTAAAAAATAAAAAATAAAAAATGTAAATTAAAAATCAACTTAAATAAAATATAAAAAATATTAAACTAGCATATATCCATTTTAAACCCAGATGTATCAAGTACCTAGAGGGATCCAAATGGTAAAAAGAAT
The DNA here is from genome assembly GCA_001517045.1 of Pseudotsuga menziesii. Classification (NCBI taxonomy): domain Eukaryota; kingdom Viridiplantae; phylum Streptophyta; class Pinopsida; order Pinales; family Pinaceae; genus Pseudotsuga; species Pseudotsuga menziesii. Next base: position 169,730 of record LPNX010545939.1, on the reverse strand, counting down.
GTACACCTCAAGAAATTGCATTCCTCTCGATGCTTGATAGAACCGGGTTTAAAATGGATCTATGCTAGTCTAATGAATCGGTTGTACAATTTCAATGGTGTTGGCTTACAACCTGTTAAAAAACCTTGTCTATCACCACTTATCACTTTTTAGCTTTGAGGGTTCTTAAACTTTCATCGCTTACGTGACAGTTCTTTGTGGAAATTTTAATGATACCTCTAGATTGAGTGTAGTTGGAGTCTCCTCTTGGAATTTCAACAAGAATAAGAATCTTGACACCAACCCTAGCTTGGTGACTAGCCATTCAATGCATTGTCTTTGCATTGATTTAATGAACTGCAAAATCATTTTTCTTGGTAGTGACTTGGTAGTCTTATAGTTATTGTAAATCTATCTCGATCCAGTGGACTGTTCATACACTAATTCCTCAGTGATTTCATGTTGATTCTACACTTAATCAAAGAGCAATATAAATTGAATTGTTCATACACTAATTCCTTAGTGATTTCATGCTGATTCTACACTTAATGGTGGAGCAATTTCATTTATAGTGAACCCATTGATCCAGTGGACTGTTCATACACTAATTCCTCAATGATTTCATATTGATTCTCCACTTAATGATGGAGTAATTTCATTTATAGTGAACCCATAGATCTTAATAACATCTTCTTGTGGCACATTTATCTCAGATACATTGATATAAATTGATTCTTGCAAAAACCAATCAAACACCATTAAAAGTAAAAAAAATGCTTTTTAGAAAAGCAAATGATTAAAAGAAAAATAATTACAATAAGGAATATTTTCACAAAATTGTAGAAAGCTATTGTAATTTTAAATATTCGGAAGGTGTGAAAATCATTTATTTATACACCTAAATGTGAATGGGAAAAGAACTTAGCTTTTGAGAGGACGCCTATCAAATCTATCTTACTCAACCTAATCCATTTTATTAATTACTTCATCAAATGTCTTCAATATACCAAGGATGGAAAATAGTTTATAAATATCACCATAAAATATTATATTTTAATGGTAATGTTTGATGCTAAGAATCCAATCCAAAAGTAATTTGGATGCATGTTCTAAATAAATTTTCTCATTATGATAAGTTAATGGTAATGTTTGACGCTAAGAATCCAATGTAAAAATAATTTGGATCCATGCTCTATGTAAATATTTCCATTATGATGAGTTCATTGTGATGTTTGACCCTTAAAAATCCAATGCAAAAGTAATTTGGATGCATACTCTAAATAAATTTTCCTATTATAATGGGTTATTTTAGAAATATCATCAAGTTTGTATGTACATATAAATAATAAATATGTTTCAATATGAAAACATTAATAATGACTCAAAAGCTAATATAAATATCAACCGGTATAGATTATTTTAACTATGGATCTACCAAGCGTTGAGAGAGATCAAGTTCTCTTGAGGTGCAAACCCTTTTTAATTTATAAAAATATCTAATAAGTATTCCTACTTGGGAGAAAAATGACCAACTTGCTTAAATAATTTCAAAATAGGGTAAATACCATTAGATGAATGAGCTAGTAACATTAATAATCATATAATCAAATAGTTTTCCAAAAATTACTTTACTTGTCTTTCTTTAAAACTAATAATGAATATTAAGAGTAGTTAATCGTGTAAAATAATCCATATAAAATTTTAAAATCTAGATTTCCATAATAAATTGGAATTTGAAAAACATTTTACCATTAAAGATTTTAAACATTTATCCAAATGTGTTTGAGAAATGACTTGTTTTACATGTTAGGGTTAACCTTGCCTTGGGAATGAGCAAGGATGCAAGTGGTTTAAGGCACATGGTTTAAGTGGCCCATGGTTTCTTGCTAGTTTTATTTGCAAAAAGAACCTTATAAATATGGTTGTAATGTTCCATTGTAATGTGTTGTTGGTTTTTCCCTACTATAAGGTAAATCTAGTGTTGTTATTGTAATAGCTATTATTTTGTAATTTATTTTCTATCACATATTTTATTGGTAACATTATGTTTAGGTTTCAAGTAAACAAATTTTAAATTGAAATTTAATATAAAATTACATAAATGTGTTTTACAATTTAGCTAATTTAAAATTAAATTTTACATGTTCTTGGTTTTATAATTTTTCTTTTTACTACTCAAGTCAATTGAATTTTATTACTAATATTTTAGTAGTCACTTTCTAAGATTGTGAGTATTGTCCTAATATGGTTGTATTTATACGAGTATAATATTTTTTCTTTTTTCTTTTTTTATTATTATAAGAGGACATGTTATCATTTATTTTTTTACTTTCATTATTATTATTTTTATTGAGGCGATATGTGCCACATGAATACATAAGGGACACATCTTTCCCATTTGAGCTGTAAAAAAAGCCTTTCAACATAATTAATGTAGTAATGGAATGGTAATGTTTAACTCTAAGAATCCAATGTAAAAGTAATTTGGATGCATACTCTAAATAAATGTTCCCATTATGATAGATTAATGGTAATGTTTGACACTAAGAATCCAATGCAAAAGTAATTTGAATACATGTTCTAAATAAATTTTCTCATTATGATGGGTTAATGGTAATGTTTGATACTAAGAATCCCATTCAAAAGTAATTTGGATGCATACTCTAAATAAAATTTTCCGATTATGATGGATTATTCTAGGAATATTATCAAATTTGTATTTTCATATAAATAATAAATTATAAATATGCCTCAATATGAAAACATAAAATAATAACTCAAAAGCTAATATGAATATCCATTAATGTAATACTACACTCGTAATGTTTTAACGTTCAGAATCCAATGCAAAAGTCATTTGGATGCATGCTCTAAATAAATTTTCTCATTATGACGGGTTATTCCAAGAGTATCATGAAGTTTGTATATACATATAAATAATAAATATACTTTGATGTGAAAACATTAAATAATGACTCATAAGCTAATATGAATATCCATTAATGTAATGCTCCTTTAGTTGATATTATTAAAAGGTTTATTTTTTATGTGTTTGATAAAATATTTTTAAGTCTTTTATGATCAAAATGAAAGGAAATTTTAAATAAAAAATTAATGATGTGATTTTAGCAAATGCAAATATATATATATTTTTAATGAAATAAAATATTTAAAAATATATGATATTTTACTCAAATAAAGATTATATGTTTTTCACTAAACTTTGATATACACTATTTTAAGGTTTAAAAAAGAATGTAGGTGAAAAAAAATGGTTTGAAATATAGTTTGAGTTGATTTTATTATGCTAGATAATGGAAAATTATAAAAACACATAATTTTTTAACAAAATGTTAAAAATTTGTAAAAATCCATATTGTCTAAGCATTACGTTAATTCAATTTTTGCAAATCAAGGCATGTAATTAACTCTAATAAGTTCAAATGAACACATAAAAACATTGTTGAACAACTAGGAAGTCAAAAGACCTAAATGAACCAACCACCAAATCTCCATCTATGATAGTTAAACCAAGAATCAATAAGCATAAAATCAAGCATCTAAGAAAAAGGAAACCATCAATCATCTAATGAAATCAACAAAGAAAAATGCAAACAATGTTTTTCAAATTCTAAAAGGTGGCCCCTATATTTTTGCAAAATTTAAGGGTAAGGGGATTTGTTGGGGGGCAATAAATGGTGACACACTTGGCAAAGCAATTATCTCTATCCAACATTACTTAAAAGGCATATTTACACATGTTAAAATAAGTTCAATGAATGTAAACACAAATATCTAAATTATGGGTGCTACCATATGTTTATGAATTTAAAAGATGTTTTGAATAATAATGACACTAGGTAACTAACACGTAACCTCTTCTAGCTAGTTTATGAGGTTAAATTTTCCTAGCTTACAATCCATAAACAATTGATATATATATATATATATATAAGAAATGGGAGTAATGAAAGTGAGTATGCCATACAAGCATGGCCTCGCTATTAGTGAGCATACATAGCCCTAACCCTTGATTAAGTTACACCTTTATTGATTTATATATAGATAATTGCATGTGTGATTTAGGTTCTTAAGGAACCAGGGTGATACGAGAGTTGCTTAGATTTGCTTGGTAGATTACTCACTTTCAAAACTTGGTAAGGTCTTCCTTCCATCAATCACTTAAGGTGACATCTATTTAATGTGAGATGGAGGGGAATAAAAGAGGAAAGTTGTAAGAAATTTGAAGTGAAATGTGTCAATGTTACAAAGATAAATTCATGTAACCACAAAAGTTCCACCACAAAATGGAAATCTTACTTGTTAATCATGAAACTTTGTATAAACCAGCGTAGATCCAAATCCTAGGCTCTATCAAGCGCCGAGAGGGATCGAATCTCTTTTTAGGTATCCATCCATTTGATTCAAACCAAAAGACACATCTTTTTATTTAAGGTTCACATGTAATATTTTTATTATTAATATTTAATATTATTTACAACCGACATATAATATTTATTATTATTTATTATTTTATTAGGAACGAACATTACAACATTTTCCCATACATGGTTTTAAACCACATGCAAGGCCCTCCTACAACCATGGGTTGTTTAGAAGGCCTTGCACATGGTCTTAAAACCATTTGCAAGACCCTCCTAAACCATGTACAATAAAACCATGGGTTGTTTAGGAGGCATTGCAGATGGTTTATAAATCATGTACAATAAAACCATGGGTTGTTTAGAAGACCTTGCACATGGTTTTAAAACCATGCACATGGTTTATGTGCAAGTCCAACATTTTTTTGAGGATAATTCAATTTTTTATTTTTTATTATTTTGTTAGATAAGAACATTACAACATCTCCCCCATATTGTGTTTTTTCGTGACCCACAATTTTTTTACGGATAATTAAATTTTTACTTTTTTTATTGTTTTGTTATGTAGGAAGATTACAACATCTCCCCCATATTAGGTTGTTCTTTTGGCCGACTTTTATTTTGGCCTATAATTAAAATCCTAGATCAATTTGGAGAGTAAACTTGTCTATTTTCCTCTAATAAAAGAATAAACATAAATACTAATCCACCCCAAATTCTCTCATTTTATTCCTATAATAGAGAACAAATATAAATACTAATCCACCCCAAATTCTTTCATTTTATTCCTATAATAGAGAACAAATATAAATACTAATCCACCTAAAATTCTAAAATATATAAAAATAAAAATACAATCTTAGTAACCGACAAATTTCACAATTCCCACAATTTTATTTAATTATTGACAATGCTCCACTGTCAATTATAGATATATAATAAAAAATATAACAAAGTTTATAAATAACACCAAAGCCAGTCAACTTGGACCCAATGAAACTGAAGAGCATACAGAAAGGTAAACGCCAATATGCCACTGATCACAAATTAAACCATAGAAGGGAGTTCATAGTTAACAAACTCGAGATTAAGAACAACCATGGTCTGGCTCACGTGGATCAGCTTGAGAGCTAGCGTCATCAAAGATGAGAGCATGGTTTAGAGTATCATATTCGGATATGATGGATGATGATGATAGCCTTGGCATTTTGATTCTTATGAACACTGCCTTGAACTTGCACAAAAGATGATGCCTGCTACAGCTACTTATTTTTATGCAAGATCCCAACTTGAAGCAATCACCGTCATCGATTAAAAAACCTCTGTAGACGTGAGCCTTTAATTTGGCAACGACCCCACCATGGAGAGGCCTTCTGTGCCTGCCTGAAGATACAACCGGTCTCTTCTTTTGAGAGGTTTCTCCATGCTCAAATTGATCACGGATAAGACAATAACTATCAGTGAAAGAATATCCCATGTTGATAATTAATGAAATCAACAGATTTCATCCTATGCTTTGACGCTCTTTCAAGATCTCTTTATGATACAGAATGAAGAACTGAAGAAGTTATAATTGATTATTAATAAGCTATTAAGGACCAAATTATAATAATAGATTATTCTTCAGATATCAAAAACTGTTTTCGAGATTTTCTCTTTTATTTTCCTCGACTTTCTCCTCACCGCATTAGTATTTAGATAACAATACTATTTTTCTCCACTTTAATCTTTATTATTCTCCAGTCTGTCTGGTTCTCTACCATTTAAAGCTCAATGCGTACTTGCACACAACGAAATTAGTAACAATATTATTTTTTTCAACTTTATTCTCTATTATTCTCCACTCTGTCTAGTTCCATTTAAAGCTCAATGCATACTTTCACACAACGGAATTTCCTATATTATGAGAAAAATTTCAAAGAAAGCGTTGATTGATCTTCCAAGCACGAATTTCATCTAATCCGTTCGCAAGATATTGACATTTGTTTCCATCAAATACACAAGAACTCACATGTTTATTCTATCTCCTCTCTGTTCATCAACAAGAAAAATTACATATTTGTACAGCCATGATATTTTTCTCAACCATCAGACATCAGAATTTTTATCAAGATGGACAACTATTACAAAACCCAGATGCTTGTATAGCTCCATTTTTATAATTATATAAGCAAATATCAATTCCTATCCATTGCTTCAAAGGCTGTGGCAAAAAATCAGAATCTGAGTGTTTGGGAAAAGGCTGCGGCAAAAAATAATAGTTTCTTGTAAAAAAAATAATAGTTACTTTCACTATTATTTTTTGCGGACATGTTAGTAACGTTACATCACGTTACAAGATCTCTTTCATAATATTCACTTTCACTATTATTTTTTGTTGACATGTTAGTAACGTTACATCACGTGACAAGATCTCCCCCATAATATTCACTTTCACTATTATTTTTTGCCGACATGTTAGTAACGTTACATCACGTTACATCACGTGACAAGATCTCCCCCATAATATTCACTTTCACTATTATTTTTTGCCGACATGTTAGTAACGTTACATCACGTTACATCACGTGACAAGATCTCCCCCATACTGAGCTGTAGAGTGCCTCTCGGCGCAATGATTAGGTACTAAGATTTCAATTGTAGACATGCATAAAAGAACTACCAAAATGTTACCATAAATTTTTCAAAGTTTATAAACCCTTTATTGTTTCAAAAAGAAAAAAATAAATCTTAAAAGTGTCCAATTTCTACATACAAAATCTTCAAAATTAAAGATAATTAAAAGAACCATAAAAAATATTTGTAAAAATCCTAATTGTTTCAAAATTCAAGCATGAAATATCACCATCAAATAAAAAACCATGAGAATTGACTCACTAGTGAAAGTTTAATAAGCTAAAGTAATCAAAATTTATCCAATAAGAACAAGGTAAAAAGTTTTATGAAATTCAATTATTTATTTCCCAAAAACAAAACTTCAAGGAAAAAGTATTCAAAAATAAGGAACTACATAATTACAAATCCATATGTTCAATTTAGAAACTTTAAATGAGACAAAAGAAAGATCTAAAGACTTAATATGTTGTTACATAATGTTTTTTTAACAAGGATGAAAATGTATCTTTTTATCATTTCTCAATAAGAATTTTGCAATATGAACCAAACTAAATTTAGTTCATTGTCTTTAAAAAACAAATTCAAATTTAAAATAATCAATTTTGAAAATCATTATTAACATCATATTATAACCCCACTAATTATGTCAATTAAGTGAAATACAATTTTTAATTGAATATTAATCTAAAGAAATCACTTATTATCGCCTAATCGACCTCAAATTTTAAAACAATCTTCAATCAACTTATTTCCATTTATCTTTAAATGGAAATTATGACATCAAAATAAAATCAAAGATAAAGTAAAATCATTCTCTGAATCTAGGTGACTCTATCTTTATGATAAATATAAGTATAGCAATTATTCAAAGTAATAGAAAACAAAATTTTTAAAATCATACTAAATTTAACGATTTGAAAAAATAATCCTCAAAATAATAATTATGAGTAAATGTTGAATTTCTAAAATATTATTCTGAATCAAGACTCTTTAAAATGAGAAATCAACATGTATGTTATAAAATATCTTCAAGAAATCGAATTTAGCAAACTCAAAATTTAAGCTAAAAGTTACATTGTTGATGAAAATTTTGAATGAAAGAAAAAGAGAAAATCATAAAGACTAATCCATACATTTCCTCATTTTTTAAATAAATTTTAAATGCATTTTAATACAAAAATTATGATTTTAATAAACCATTAATGACATCGTGCCACATAATTCCAAAATTGTGTAAAATGTAACCTTGTGATCAATTTTAGAGAGTAAATTTATTATCATTCGATTAACTTTTAGTGTCATGACTACTTAAAGTTAGATTCCAATTTCAACAAAATCCAAATTCATTTTCAAAATTTTGAGATGTTCTAAAGTTGAAATAAGATAAATGAAAGCATAGTTTTGAAATAGAATAAGATAAGTATCGATTTCCATAAGTGTAAGTTATGATCGTGACCATGTTTTTTTTATGTATCCTTTTCCTCAAAATGTTTTCTTCAATTTATAATATAACTATTTGTACCTAACAAAAAAATTCTTCTAGAAATCATTAATTCAAGGCAATGGTTTATTCATAGTGGAAAATTGTATTCATGGTAGCAAGCTTATTCAAATTATGTACATGCACTGCATTTACCATTTCTATTTGCAAAACCAAAACATAACTTAAAAAAGTTTAATTGTATGAAGCAATAATTTGGTTATCACAGTAGTTTATATAAAAAACAAAACTATGTTTAATAAAACTAAAATAAAATGGAAAATAAACTATTCTATCTACTCCTATCCTAAACTATATCTGCACAAAATAAAAATCATATGAACTAACATAATTAGAGTAACCAGTTATATAACTTCAAACCTGCAAGAACAGCACAATTTCCAAATAGTAGCCAGAAATGATATGCCAATAAAATGATTGCATCACGCTTACCATTTTAATCTCTATCCATAAATAAAGAAAACATGGCCTTACAATTGATCATAAACTTCTTGAGGTAAGAATCCTCAAGCCAATCTGTTGTTGGAGTCATTTACCCAACATGCACACTTATTTAGTCAATTTTGGCCTATTTACCCACTATCCTAAGTTTCATTGACTTACTTGGCATCAGATGAGCACACTATGACATTAGCATGAGCTCACCCACACCCTCCTTCAGTCAAGGGGTCCATCTAAGCCTTCTCCTTCATTCGGGGAGGCTAACTGGGCTTACTCCTTCAAACAGGGAGCATTTTTGGGGTGATCTAAGTGTCATAAATGTACCTAATTGCTAACTGATTGTTACAATCAGTTAAGCTAAGTTGTGAAGGCGCTTCCATTCATTATTTAATTTTTTTGTCATTATTTATGAATTGGAGCTAACACATGCGCCTACAACCACTTCTGATGACATGTTTACTTCAGTCAAGTCCATCTAAGCTACTTGGAGTTATGGGTGCACTACCTCCTTCAGTTGGACATGTGATGAGTCACTTTCAGTTAAACTTAGTCATCTATTGCACTCTGCTTTAGTTAGGACTTAGTTGAGAGTCAGTTAAAAATTAGCTTGGTGGTTAACTATGCGTGCTAACTGTGGCTGACATTCAGTTAAGCTACACACATCCATTCAATTCGAATGACCTCCTTGAGTATTCGAATTATCTTGGAATTCATGCACCTTGCATGACCATTGTATTATCACTTACTCATTCTTTATTGATTATATAGAATTGCTTCTCCTATTGCGACACCATTATGCCATTTTCATGCTTATTTGTCTTAAATATCTTATGAGACTGTGTTTTTAGTCCCTAGATTAATGTGACAGATTAATATGGTATCAGAGCTCATGGAGGGATGAAGCTTATTCTCTCAAAAACATGGTTTTTTTTGGATCTTGCATGAAAAATTGAGCAAAAGCTCAAAATTCCAGCACTCCACCAAAAGAAAAGGCTTACCATTTAATACCCCAAGTTAAGGAATTGTTGATCAAGCTTTTTTGATCAATTATGTTGGGTGTGATGAAAGCCTAAGTGCAGGTTGTTCGGCCTTACGGTGACTTTATTGTTTTGATTTGCAGGTTTTACAGGCTCACTGCATTCACTACAATAGTTTGATATGGCTTCTTCCGTAGATATTTTGACTTCGTACAATTTCCATCAATGGAAAGGAGACATGGAGATCCAACTATGTGCTAGAGGACTCTACCGGGTCACTATGGACACAGAAGAAGAGCCTACTCATGTTATAGACAAGGCTAGATTCTTGAATAAGAAATATGAAGCATTCGGTTTCCTGTGTCTCTCTATCTCCAAGGATATTCTATTCCACCTCTCGGGATTGAAGGCTCCAAAAGAGATTTGGGACCGACTTGCCTCCCTGTATGGAAAACAGGATGACTTGAGGGTTTATCAGCTTGAAAACGATTTGATGTCTCTTCAACCTGGCAATTTTGAGACCCTCAATGATTTTTTCACAAAATTCAGGCGTATAGTTTTGTTGTTGTGGTAGTGTGAGGTGAAGAAGGAGGATGATCAGCTCATCCTCGCCATTCTATCAAAACTTGGAGCTGATTATTCGGTATTTGTTTATACTTTATGTGCGGGGAAGCTCACAACCCATCGATGGAACATGCCTACACTCAATGCCTTCATTGAGTCCCTAACAAGCGAGCATGATAAGCTTGTCCAGATGGGGATCATCAAATCCTCCCGTGATCAAGCCCTTTTTGCTTCGGGACCCAAGGATTCGAAGGGGATAGGAAAGCAAAAGAAGAACCCCAAAACTAAATTTGAAGCTCCTTAGCCAAAAGTTCAAAACCGACAGCAATAAGAGCCTTCCGGCTTGAAGAAGAACAAAAACAAAGGCCACCATGGGAAGGAAAAAGTCAAGTGTTCATACTGCGGGAAGGGATTCCACCATGAACATGCCTATATGAAAAAGAAGCTTGATGAAGCTACTTCTCTCCTTGAGAGAAATAACATAAATATTCTGGAAAGCTTTCGAAGGAAAGAAAATCAAGATCGGGAATACCGGCATGAAAGAGGTCATGCCCTCATGGAAAGCACTTCGAAGTCCATGGATCTACTCATAGATTCTGGAGCCTAGAACCACATGATGTCTAGCAAAGACTCTTTCTCTTCTCTCGACACTAGCAAGAGCATTCCCATCCATATGGGAGATGACTCTACCATCATCTCAAAAGGACAAGGTACTATAAATCTTGAGCACGGTTATTTTTCCAATGTTCTGTATGTACCATCTCTCGCATCAAACCTCCTGAGTGTCTATCAAATGACCCACACTGGAGTGACCAAGAGAGTATCCTTAAGCCCTGATGATGTACAAATTACTGAACTTGCATCCAGGAAACTTGTGGCAAAAGGTTGTACAAATCATCATGCAAAAGCTTATGATTTTTCCCATTTTGTGGAGGATGCAAAGCCCACAGCTCTGCTGACTCATGGAAATGAGGTTAGTAGGCTCTAACATGAGAGGTTTGGCCACCTAAAATTCAAATACTTGCAGCAATTATAGAAAAATTCCATGGTTGAAGGCCTCCCAGTCATCAAAGATACCATTAGAATTTGCAAAGGTTGTATTTTGGGAAAGCATCCTGAGCATAAGTTTGATTGGGCGAAGGAAAGCCAAGAATCAGAAATTTTGGGGCTGATTCATTCTGATATCAACGAACAAATTCCCATCACATCCTTGAATGGATCTCGGTATGTTATTAATTTTATAGATTACTTTTCTAGATATACATGGGCCTTCTTCATCAAGAAAAAGTCAGATGTCTTAGAAAAATTCATTGAATTAAAAGCACCGATTGAGAATGCATCCGGGAAAAAGATCAAAATTTTGAGATCTGATAATGGAGGGGAATATATCAGTAATTATTTGCTGCATATATGTTATGAAAATGGTATTCATATCCAACATTCAGTCCCCTACACTCCCCAGCAGAATGGTGTAGCTGAGAGAAAGAATCGGTCTCTCAAGGAGATGACCACTTGCATGCTGGAAGCCAAGAAGTTGGCTGTAAATTTGTGGGCTGAGGCCATGAATTCTTCTGTATACATTATGAATAGAGTGCCTCACTCTTATATGAAAGGGAATACCCCTTTCGAATCCTACTTCGGACACAAGCCGGATGTGTCGAATCTCAGAGTGTTTGGGTCCACTACATGGGCCCGAATTCCGCATGATAAGAGGAAAGCTTTGCAACCGCAAAGTGTTGAATGTTTGTTTATTGGATATTATGATGAATCTAAAGGTTTCAAGCTACTGGATATCAGAACAAAACAAATAATCGTTGAAAGAAGTGTCCGGTTCAATGAGCCTCTTCAAGAGGTAGAACTAGTGAAGGAGAAAACTGCCGAATTTTCTTCCTATTCTACTGAATATTTGGATGATGAAATTGGGGGTGTTGACTCTGATTTGGAACCTCTGATATCTGATATCAGTGACCAGCAAGCATCAAGTTCAATTTCAGAACCTGAAGTGCAAACACATCTCCCAACTTGGTCCAGACAGACACTTTCTTCCGCTGGTGACAACATTGGAAATCGTGATGATCCAAGAAGAACACGGTCTGATTTCCAAAGAGAAGGTATTGCACTCTCTTGTCACGACTCTTTGTTTTCTGAAACTTGTTATTTAATGATAAGTTCATATCCTAAGTCTTACTACCATGCTCGGAAATATCCAAGATGGAAAGCTGCCATGGACAAAGAGATGAATTCTCTTCAAAAGAATGCTACTTGGGAGCTAGTTTCTCTTCCTATGGGGAGGAAATTAGTTCAATGGAAGTGGGTGTTTCAAAAAAATGTTGCTACTAATGGAGGCACCTACAAATATAAGGCAAGGCTTGTAGCAAAAGGGTTCTCCCAGGTCCAAGGTGTGGACTATCATGAGACCTTTGCACTGGTTGCAAAAATGGACGCCATCCACCTAGTTTTGGCAATTGCGGCATCCAAGCACTGGGAAGTGCATCATATGGATGTTAAGTATGCCTTTCTACATGGATATATTCATGAGGAGATATACATGAAGCATCCCGATGGCTACATTTCATATTCATCTTTGGTTTGCAAACTAAAGAAGTCACTATACGGGTTAAAACAGGCCCCAAGAGAGTGGTATTCCAAGATGGATGCCTTCCTTCTCTCGCAAAACTTCCAAAGGTGTAAATCAGATCCGAATGTGTGTCTACAGTAGTATGATGGTCATTTTATTATTATTGTTTTATATGTTGATGATCTCTTGATTACTGGCAGCACTGTTGCCTCCATTTAAGTCATAAAAACTGCCCTCCATGATGCATTTGAGATGAGCGATTTGGGGCTCTTGAAGCAATTTATGGGCCTTGAAATTGCACAAAATTATGATGGGATAATGGTCACTCAGTCCAAACACATATCATACCTTTTATTTAATTTTAACATGGATGAATGTAAGGCTTCTCCATTCCCTTTCCTTTCAGAGATCAACCTTGAAGAAGGAAAAAGCACTCCACCCATGGATTGCACAATCTACCGCCAACTGATTGGTAGCTTGCTTTACTTGACACATTCTCAGCCTGATATATGTTATGCCATGAATGCTATATCAAGATACATGCAGCAGCCTCATGATATTAATTGGAAGGAAGCCAAGAGGATCCTCCAGTATATTCAAGGCACCGGGACCTACGACATTCAATATGCTATAGACTCTGAGCTAGAGTTGGTTGGTTACACAGATTCATATTGGGCGGGAGATTCTATTGATCAGAAGTATACTTCTGGATATGTATTCATGTTTGGTGGTGGCCCCATTTGTTGGTATAGCAAAAAGCAGGTTGCCATTGCATTGTGTTCAGCAGAGGCCGAGTACCGAGGAGCGGTGAATGCTTGCATCCAATATATTTGGTTGCAAGGCATTCTTTCAGAGTTTGATTTTGGTAGTACACTGTCCTCTTTTGTGACAATCAAAGTGCTATTAATATCTCCACAGATCTAGTTACTAGGTAGAGGACCAAGCATGTAGAGACACACATGCACTATATCAGGGAATTGGTGCATGATAGGACCATCATTCTATAATACTTCCCTACTAATGAGCAGATTGCAGACATATTCACCAAGAGATTTTCAGAGAAGAAGTTCACTTACCTCCATTCACTGTTGGGGGTGAGTTCATCAGGGTGATCAGATTACTTCTCCAGTGTTCAGCTTGAGGGGGGGTTTTTCCCACTGGGTTTTCCCTCTTTCCTCACTTAGAATTAGTTTTGAGCATTGTTTGAGTTACATTATTGTAGAGGGTGACCTATGGCCTTTGTTTCCGGGGCCCTAGAATTTAATGCATTTTTTTTACTCCTCCTGAGTATAGCTTAAGGGGAGGTGTTAAAATCATTTACCCAACATGCAAACTTATTTGGTCAATTTTGTATTATTTACCCACTATCCTAAGTTTAATTGACTTACTTGGCATCAAATGAGCACACTATGACATCCGCATGAGCTCATCCACGCCCTCCTTCAGTCAAGGAGGTCATCTAAGCCTTCTCCTTCTTTCAGGGAGGCTAACTGGGCTTCCTCCTTCAAACAGGGAGCATTTTTGGGGTGATTTGAGTGTCATAAATGCACCTAATTGCTAACTGATTGTTACAATCAGTTAACTTGAGTTGTGAATACATCTCCATTCATTATTTGATTTTTTTTGTCATTATTTATGAACTGGAGCTAACACATGCGTCTACAACCACCTCTGATGACATGTTTACTTCAGTCAACTCCATCTGAGCTACTTGGAGTTATGGATGTGCTACCTCCTTCAGTTGGACATGCAGTTACATGTGATGAGTCACTTTCAGTTAGACTCAGTCATCTATTGCACTCCACTTTAGTTAGGACTTAGTTGAGAGTCAGTTATTGATTAGCTTGGTGGTTAACTATGTGTGCTGACTGTGGTTGACATTCAGTTAAGCTACACACATCCATTCAATTCGAATGACCTCCTTGAGTATTCAAATTGTTTTGGAATTCATGCACCTTGCATGACCATTGTATTGTATTACTCATTTTTTATTGATTATACAGAGCTGCTTCTCCTATTGCAGCACCATTATGTCATTTTCATGCTTAAATGTCTGAAATCTCTTATGAGACTATGTTTTTAGTCCCTAGATTACTATGACAGATTAATATCTGTAACCCCATCATAAAATGTAGAATTACTTATATAGACATATTGGAAAGAATCTACATATTAGTGATGCATGAAATTGTTATGAAGAATATCAAGTGGAAGAGTATTGACATTATTTATTCCAACTCGATTAAATCAAGAGGATGAGGCATAAAATAACCTATGATTAAAAACAAAATGTCTCATTTTCTTGACAAATCTCCTGGACTCGCATTTCAAATCACCAAATGAGCCAAAAAGATCTAAAAATGTAAATGATATATCATCTTGCGTTGTAAAAGAAAAAATGTTATTAATAGGGTGGCATCCACTAACATGATTTGTTTCATTAAAGCTTTCTGTCTCACTTAGTTGATCAATTAAACAACAAGATTCTTCATTGATTGTAAGTGCAGTTGAATTAATAGGATAAACTTTGAAAAATATGGTTGCTACAACAGTTATATCTTCCCATGTGGAAGATTGATAAGATGATAAACCAAAAGGTTCACGAGAAGAAGTTTCATTCTTTTGATCTCCTAAATATAAATTATTATCACCTTGCACCTTATTATAGTCTAGCCCATCAGAATGCAATTCCAAAGGACATGAAATGATCACCTGAGAAGTGCAGTCATCAAACATATCAAGGTACAAAGAATAATAAGTGAACAAAGAATAATAAGTGAGGGATGAAAGAAAATGAAAAACATCGCTTGATAAAGTATCATTTTTTAAATATGATGTTTCTTTACTAGAATATCCATGTCTGATTTCAAATTTATATTTGTTTCTTCCCCTAGAATAAACTAATCAATATCCTTAATATGCTCTTTTGAAATATCTAAACACACCACGTTATTCAAAGCATATTTATGTTCATTGTAAAGAAGTAAAGGTGAGAGAAAATCCCAAGAGTTTCCAAAATGAGAAGATTCAAAAATTAATGGAGAACCAATAGAATAGTAAATAATATAATCTCCCATAAATTGGTCTTGAATCTATTCAATCAAATTAGAATAAGATTATTCCATATTATAAACACAAATTTTAGATTTAGTCTCTTTCATTCCTGAAGTAGTTGTAGTATTTTCCAGAATGTGATAATTTTCTTCATCTCTACTTAAATTTTAGCTTCTCATTTAAAGAAGATATCAACAAATCACATTGATTAGAAGCCACATTTACATCTTATAAAATATCATGTTCCTCCTTATTTACATCTCTTAGAGTGAAAAAAGTTGTCAAACAATATTGACTTCACACAACTTCTAAATCTTCATGATTTTGATGAAAATGTAAATCAACATGTGAGTAAGTATTACTGCATGATTGAGATTGATTAATAATTGATTAATCTTGTTTATCTAAAAGAGAAATGAGATGGTGAAATCACTCAACAATAAGAAGCATGTATTTCAAAGGAAATCTATAACAAATATGTATAAACCTAGTAGCAAAGTATTTTAAGAATTCACCTTCTTCTAACCTAAGATTATTCAATTCAACGGACATTCTAACAAAATCACAATTCCCAAAATAAAATAAAAAGTCATCTATAAATTATTCTAATGTATGAATAGAAGTGATTGTCAAAGTTTCATACCATTTTTTGACCTAGCCTTCGAAAGTAAGAGGGAACAACCTGCATGACACCTTCATAAATAATACCATTAGAAATAAAAATTTGAATAAATTGTAAAACTTGTTCAAATATAGATGTCACCCCATTGTTAGGATTATTATTAATAATCCCTTTGACCACACAGTCTATTTGTCTATTTTTCCTAGCGTAGAAGGTCATTATCGCTTTACTAGAGTATGGGGGGAATACCCAGGAGTCATATACGCTTTTGATTTTTGGTTCCACCATGAGTTTTGGTTCCATTGGTGCCAATCCCTACATTTTAGGAACCCTCTCTGAGTGCCAACAAGAGTCACCTTCAGTTTACTATGGTAGGTAGTCAGTTATGTTCAATTATGCTTCGATTGCCACTAGTTAGTTCATTGTCAGTCACCCTAGTTCCAGTTTGCATGATTGAAGGGAGTGTGGGCACCTTTTCTCACCTACCCTCATCAGTTAACTGGTTGTGAGATGAATTATTTTCTGAAGTTAAACTAGTGAGCTCCAATGACGATTTTTTCCACACTGAGTTCACACATCAGTCAGTCTGAGTTGGTAGATTTTAATCCTATCTTTATCATTTGAATCCTCCTATATGTACAACCAGTGTATTCCATATTAATTACTAATTCATGAATATAATCATATTATTCCAATTTTGTCCCATGTGTGTGCAATTTTTTCATGATTAATTGAAAAGTCTATGATAAATTATTCTCTCTCTTCTGCACCATTGTCTTCCATTTGAATTCATGTAGATTGATGATCCTATGCTTCATAGAATTTAACATGGTGTCAGAGCGGGTATCCATGCCTGCCTTGAACCTCAAAACTTCCATTGATGCACTAGAATCCATTGAGTTTCCATATAATTCGTGGAATAATTGTATTTCTCCCTCTAGATTGTGTCCAGAGAAGTCTATCGAGGCTTGATGGACTCATACAAAGTGCACATGCCGAAGTGAAGGGTGTTTGAGGTAAATTAATTCGAATTGATTTGGTTTTGCAGTGTTTTTGCAGCTACATTCAAATGGTTTCTTGAATAATTGTTGATCAATATAGCCATGAAATGGAGAATTCAGCAACACTCGCTCCCAAAATCCCTACTCTTTTCAATTACCTTGAATGGAGAGCAGACATGCAGATTGCCTTGCACAACAAAGGTATATATAGGATGACCATGGGCAGAGTAGTCGAACCCCAACAATATATTGAAAAATCGAAGCATTTGGATAGATTTAATGAATCTTTCAACTACATGTGCATTCAAATCTCCATGGAGTTGTTGTTCCGTCTTGATGAACTCAAGACTTTGAAAGAAGTATGGGATAAGCCCGAATCCTTATTTGGAAAACAATATGAGCTAATGGGCCATATCTTGGAGAATGAGTTGATAGAACTACAAACCAAAAAATTTGACATAATACAACTACTCTTCACTAATTTCAAATCATTGGTCATGCAATGCAAGCAATGTGGGATTGGGAAGAAGGAAGAGAAATTGGTGCTCTCCATACTGAGCAAACTTGGCTCATAATTCTCAATGTTTGTCTCTACTTTTCACTCTGGGATACTGACTACTCCTAATTGGTGAATGCCATCCCTTGATGGCTTTACATAGCCTCTATTCCAAGAACAAGACAAACTGATATAGATGGGATCCCTCAGAGCCTCTCCAAATCAATCTCTCTTAGTTGGTGAGACAAGTAATGTGCAAGCAATAAGGAAACATAAAGGTAAAGAGAAAATAAACACTGAATTTGAACCCAAAGATGAGTTTGATCCATCAGATGAAGCCTAAAGTTCTAGGAAGGACAAACATCAAAGGTCCGACAAGGGAAAGTTCTCTTATTGTAAGAAAGGAAACCATATAGAGAAGTATTGTATGAAAAATACCATTGATCATATGGAAAAACTCCTTTACCAGGATAACATTGCACTCCCTAAAGGCACAAGGAATATTGACTCTGGATAAAATACTAAATATCATGATGAGATATGCCATGCACTAAAGGCTAGTTGTTCAAAATCACATGCCTTTCTCATTGATTCAGGAGCCTCCAATCATATTGTTGCATCTAGAGAATCATTCTCTTCATTACAACCTACTGATGGTCTGAGTATTCACATGGGTGATGACACCCAAATTGGAGCTAAGGGAAAGGGTTATATCAAGTTAAAACATGGAATGTTCAAATATGTAATCTATGTTCCCTCGTTAGCTACAAATTTGTTATCTATATACTAGATGATACATACTGGCCCACCAAAGTGAGTGGTATTTGGTCTTGACTCAGTGGAGATCTCATATATCTCAACTAGGAATATTATAGCGAAGGGTGTTGCAAACCATGCCTCCAAGGCATGTGAATTCTCACACTTTCTTCCATACTCAGATCTAGTACAGTCTCAGCTGCCATTCGAAAGGGGAGGTAAAACCATTCTATCTACTCCTTTAAAATATGATAATGTTTCCATTAGTGTTTCATATTTAGAATCTGAAGTAGAGGACCCAATTGAATTAGTTGATGAAATTGAAGATGAAGTTCACAGTGACCTAGATCCAGATCCAGTCTCTACTCCCAATCCAGGCCTAAATGGGAACAAAAGCTTATTGATGTAGATGGCAACATGACTCGAGAGCCATATGACATGTGGAGAACAAAATCCCAGTTTCAGAAAGAGAACCTTGCATTATGTAAAACATGTTCACTTCCTTTAGTCAGGTGAAACAAGTTCCCAGTGAGATGTTACATGCTGGTGAGGACTGATCAACAACCTTGCTCACAAAAGAACCAATTGAACCATGTCACTCTTCCTCCAGAAATAAGAGACACAGTTAACATTCCTTCTCCAGTCTATCATCAGATTGGAAGAAGATGGAGAGGTTCACATGCACAGTCCTATGATACTAATGCAAACAAAGACCATCATACTGCTTCACTGCACCACACAAATGCAAGGTTGTAGAAATATTTTCACAAGTTTCTATTCAAGAATAAATTTTATCTTGATATGAAAGCTTGATCTATTTTGAGGGGGGATGTTTCCCATGAGGTTTTCCTCATTTCCTCAGTTGTATTAAGAAATTATTATTATTTTCTGCATTTAGATTGCATGGGAGACATTTGGTCTTAGTTTCCAGGGCCCAGGTTGTCCAAAGTCAGGATTAAGAGGGGGTGTTAGGATTATTATTAATCCTCCCTTTGACCACATGGTCTACTTGTCTATTTTTCCTAACTTAGGAGGTCATTATCACTTTATTAGAGTATGGGGGGACATACCCATGAGTCATCTACACTTTTAAGTTTTGGTGCCATTGGTGTCAATCCCTACATTTTAGAAACCCTCTCTGACTGCCACCAACAATCACCTTTAGTTTAGTGTGGCAGGTAGTTATTCATGTTCAGTAATGCCGCAATGGCCTCTAGTTAGTTCATTGTCAGTCACCCTAGTTCCAGTTTGCATGATTGAAGGGAGTGTGGTCACCTTTTCTCACCTACCCTCATCAGTTAATTAGCTGTGAATTGAATTGGTTGTCCAGAGTTAAGCGAGTGAGTTCCAGTAATGTTTTTTTCCACACTGAGTTAGCACATCAGTTAGTCTGAGTTGGTAGATTCGAATCCTATCTTTAGCTTTCGAATCCTCCTATATGTACAACCAATGTATTCCATATTAATTATTGATTCATAAATATAATCATGTTATTCCAATTTTGTCCCATGTGTGCGCAATTTTGTCACGATTAATTGAATAGTCTATGCTAAATTATTCTATCTCTTCTGCAACATTCTCTACCATTTGAATTCATGCAGGCTGATGATCATAAGCTTCATGGAATTTAACACCCATCACCATTGAACCTAGTTTTCTATAAGAGATTGATTATCTTTAATGGAGTGCTACAATTAACTCGTCTAGAAACAAACCCCCAAATAGGGGTTTGGGAAGGAGCAATTGAATATTAAGAAAAATAAAAATATTGACTCCATGTAGGGTAGCTTGTCATCTATCTGTCTTCTAACATGTACTATGACACCACATAAGGATAAGAGATAAAGATGGAATGTTCACAAACTGAAGGATAAATGATTGATATGAATAATTGAAATTCAAAATTCATTAACATTTAATTTACCTTAGGCCCTCCTTCTAGCACCATTTGTTGATGGAAAGATCTAACTACTCCTCTACACAAGAGAAGCAAATCGATTCAAGGTTCTTAAAGAAGACCCTAAGTCCATTTGGCATAGTTGGTTTGGATGGGTATGTGGCCCTCATTACCACTAAGTAGATGTTGGTCCTCAAAAGGAGGATTTCATTTAAGCTTTTATAAATTCATAAATGCAAACTTAATTTATATGCAATGTAATCAAATCTAAATTAGTTTAGTAGCTACAATAAAGATAGATAACTCTCCACAAGATACAAAAATCACTATTTAAAATCTATCCTACCCTACAAAAGCATGATTTGAAATGCATTAGATGCATGCAAAAATGATTTAATAATTGATTTATTTAAATAAAAATAAACAAACAGTAATACCTTAAGACTCATGAATATCTTAGAATCAAACAATAATTAATTGTTGAAAATCCTAAACATATTGTTTATGCATCATAATTGAAATTATTCACATGATCAAATAAAAAAGTATTAGGAACATAAATGAATAAAACCCTTTTATTCAATCTATGATTAACTATATAAGAAAAGAGGAATCTTACAATACACCGCTAAAAGAAACAATCGTCACACTAATTTCTCTTGTTGGTTTTCTGATTCTTATTTTATATTGTTTATGCATCATAATTGAAATTATTAACACGATCAAATAAAAAAGTATTAGGAACATAAATGAATAAAACCCTTTTATTCAATCTATGTTTAACTATATAAGAAAAGAGGAATCTTACAATACACCGCTAAAAGAAACAATTGTCACACTAATTTCTCTTGTTGGTTTTCTGATTCTTATTTTATAAAAATATTACATAATTCCATCCGTGTCCAGAAAGAAGAATATATGGAAATGCATGGCAACGCCTCTTTATTTCTACTTTAAAATACAAATTTATCTAAAGGGAACAACGTTCAATAAAATACATTTCTTTTTTCTCTATAGAGACCTCCCCATTCACATTAGAATTCCTGTTATTTATTCATGTGGTGAAGACCAATTATGAAAACCTATTACATTCTCAACTTTCCTTCATCTTCTTGATTGTATATTTTACCAGATTCCCATGATCTCTGCTTTTCAGCAACATTTCTTTAAGTGATCTAATTGCATGTCAATGATTTCACCTTTGCAATAATTTGGTGGCGTATTGAAATCTTTACCTATCCACAACCATGCATTTTTTAAATTTTGTTGATTTCTTTTAAACACCTCCAAAATGAAGACAATCCAAAATTAATTCATTTGAAATCAAGCATTATTAAAATCAATGGAAACAATGAACGTGACAGATCATGCAAGAAAGAAAAAATTGAGGAAAATAATGAATCTTCCCTTATGTGTTAGCAATGATGAGGTTCAATATGCCCATGGTTTCGGTGTTCCATCTACATGATTTGGATGCTATTTCTTGATAGAGAGTAGCCCGATGATCTTGTGGAACGAATTCATATCATTCATGTGGCCTAATTCATAATATAGTAAACTGATAGAACTTCAATAGCATCTTCTTGTGACATATTTATCTCAAATAAAATGATTATAAATTTATTCCATGCCAACACCAATAAAACACCATTAAAAAAAAAATTAGAAAAATAAATGATTAATGGAGAGATAATTACATAGTGAGGAAGGTTTTCAGAAAATTGTAAAAAATTGTAATTTTAAATAAATCATAAAATGTGAAAATCATTCATTTATACATAAAAGTTAGTGGGAAAATAACTTAGGACACCTCTCAAATCTGTGTGGCTCAATGGAATCCCTTTTATTAATTAATTCATCAAATGTCCTCTCTATACAAGGACAAAATAGAGCTTATAAATAACACCATAAAATATTATATTTTAGTCGTAATGTTTGATGCAAGGAATCCAACGCAAAAGTAATGTGGATGCATGCTCTAAATAAAATTTCCCATTATGACCTGTTATTCAAGGAGTATCATCACGGGACTTTGATATATACTCTTTTAATACCAGAAAGAAAAAGAATGCATGTGAAAAAATCTGATTTGAGGATTTTGTTATTCCAAAGAATGGAAAATTATAAAAACATGATTTTTTAATATTATAAAAATGATTTTTTAATAAAAAGTTAAGGCTTGAAAACTCGACGAGTTATTCGAAATCAGATCCCTCAAGTTCTTTCCACTCTTTGAAATATACACTTTTTAGACGGAGATTGGATATTTAAAATTAAGTTTTTAATAGAATTATTTTGATATGTAAAGATGCCCAACTAATTCTTTAATGCACCAAAAGACAAAAAATTGACGAGATTGTTGAAGTATTATGTTAAGTCAATTTTTGAAAACTAAGAAATGGAATTAACACTAATAAGTTCAAATGAGCACATGCAAGCATTATTAAACAACCAAGAAGTCAAAAGAACCAAACGAAGATGAACCAACCACCAAATCTTCATTCTATGATAGTTAAACCAAGAATAGATAAATAGAAAGTCAAGCATCTAAGCAAAAGGAAACCATCGAATCATAGAATTAATGATCAAGTAATGATGTTGGGTCTATGTTTCAGAAGGGGCTAGAAACATTTCCAACAACTAACAATCTTTCACTTAGGAGTCAATTGCACACACAATTTCTCCCTGGTGATATCCAGGTTTTTAGTTGGTTTTAGAATTACAAATGCAATGTTGATTTCAAAAGGTCCAATTTGATTAAGGAGTGTGAGAGAGGTATTTAAAACTTTCATATCATTATGATCCATCTAAATCAGTAAGAGTGCAAGATGGAAAGCATACTAGATGTGAAAGAATCTTTAGGTCTCTTAGTGTGTGCTTAAGTGGAAATCACACGTGTTTGGAAAACAAAATGAACTTTAAACTTGCAACTAACTAAAAGAGAATAAAGTAAAGATTTATGGGCATCTACTTTGATTCAACTCTAAGAAAATAACAAGTAATCAAGATGCTTAAATGAAATAAATGTATGCAAATGAGGTATTTTATACCTATCACCCTTTTCTTAGTTGCCAAAATCACTAAGAGTGTAAGGAAAACAGTACACTTCAGGTAAAAGGAGTCTTTAGGTCCTTTTTTTGTGTGAGAAAGTGAAGTAAGTTATCTTGCATAACACAAATAAATAAACAAGAAGCAAAAATATAGTTAAATATAATTGCCTAGACTAACAATTCCAATTAACCAATTAAATGAAAAGCATAATGATTCAGTCACTTTTGAGTACTAAGAGACTCATTGAAAGACTTAATGTTTCTTTGCCTAAAAATATTTCAAGAAGTCCCTTCTTTACTACCTATCTTAAGCTAAGTTATCTAATTACTGCAAAAAATACAATTGTTGTGGGTTATTAATTTCTTGGGTCATTAGGCATCCATTGAGATTGAAAATGATTGTAAAAACAAAGATAAAAATAAGATTAAATGCACAATCCTACGGGTATTGGACCCACAGTCATGCTAATAGTGTGACTATAGTGAAGCAGAGGTCATGCGAATTTACCGTGCGGTTTACAAAGAAATTCAACTACGTGACTCCTGCGTTTGTCAAGGAGATTTCCATGTGATTTAGCGCGTACGATATGCCATGATGCACACTACTTATAAAAAATAATTCCGAGTAAAGGGACTCATAATCGTGGTTGTTGAGAGGTCGTACACTAAGCTCTTGCCCCTGCACAACACCCAAAATAAGTTATCCAACAAAAGACAACCTATCTAACATGCAATGAACAAAAATAAGAGTGGACTCACCATAAATATTGTTGTGGGAAAAATAGCCACAATGGTGGACAACCTTCTCACAGTAAGAGATATAGTTGAGGTTGCAGCAAGGACCAAGCATTGTGATTGAGAATTAGTAACTCAAACCTCAAATGGCCAAGCAAACTCTTGATTATAAATAAAAACAAAATAACAAGAAGTAAAATGAAATACAAGAGGGGTAGGTGCTAAACAAAACAAGATGGAACAAGAGTGTGCCAAACCAAGTTTTTATTGCTCAATGGTTTGTCTAAATACAATATTGTCACCTAGGAGGTCCAATCTTGAAGGGAATTCAACAATATCCCTTAGGGAGTCACTTTTTGGCCACATAATTGTAAGATAAATTGGATAGAACAATGGACAAACACTTGCTTCTTAGGGGAAGAAAGCAAGAGATTTTGTGCATGCCAATATGAGGGAGGAAGTAGATTGAAAGTGGAGCTCTCAATGTAATTCCAAAAACATAACTTTGCTTTGATTTTCTCCTATGGAATGCATGCTCATGGTTTCCTTTTATAAGCCAAATGGAGGCCAATAAACATCTAGATCCACATGTGAATACTTATTCCTTTGAACCGGTTTCCTAAGTACATGAGAGGGGTTATTCAATGCTTCCAAGCATGTAAGGAGTCTTTGTTCAAATTTTAGAGCCAAGAGAGCCATTTTGAGCGTTCAATACACCACATAAGTAAGTGGTCCTGCCATTTTGACAATCGTGTGGGTTTCAAGGGAAATCCCGCATCGCTACATGCAAGTAACTGAACATGAGGGTCAAGCTAGTAGTGCAGGCTTCCAGTGCTTTTAGTTGTGCAATTTTCTATATTGACTAACTTTGTCAATTTAGTACTCAATTTGTCTTTTGGATCTAGTGAGAATGTATTTAGTGATTTTCATTATGTATGTTTATGACGCCTCTCTGCAAGATTATCCAAAATGTCGCATGTATACAAAATTTAATCCTTAACACTCAACTCCTTTTTTCTTAGTTATGAAATGAAAATACAAAAAAAAGACATTCCTTATGGGGTTTCCATGGACATTTTTGAGTTGCAATTTTGACACCCTTTTCATCGCCGAATTCATTCCTTTATGATCTTTTTCCCTACCTTTTCACCCATTTACTACCATATTCTCCATAATCCTTCGTAAATGTGCTTTCCAAGGTTATGAACTGCAAAGTTAATAATAAACATTATTTTCCTTTGTTTTTAATGAATTAAAGAGAACTAGGATTGGTTTGTTAATGATGGTTGTGTTATTTTAGTTCTAGTGGCAATGGTAGTTCAGTTCCAGTATAAACACAATCTTGTAGCATCCATTTCCATATTTCCTACAACAATTTCCTGTAGTTGGCAATTTTTAGAGGCCAACTTACCGCATAATTTCCAAGTATATGAAGATGAAATAAAAAATTCTAAAACATGGTTTTTGTGGTGATTATGATTATTTGAGTAGAAATTTAACAAAATCTAAGAAAATACAAAACAATAATTGTTTGGGTGAGATCTTAAAACAAATTTTATGATTTTCCCTAAATTCTTGTAAATGCACTCCTAAAACTCTGGTGGTGTTGGAATGATTTCACCACACCAAGGTGAAGGCAAGCTATTAGAGGAAATTTCAACTCAAAATGGGCCTTTCAACCCTAATTCAAATTACATGCCATCATGTGTTAGCCAATGAAATTGATTTAAATTTGAAATACCATATAGGTCAAACAAATTTTTAATATAAATTTGGGGATAGGTATCATAAAAAAAACTACTTTTTTTTCTTCGTATTTTCGACATATATCCCTGTGTTTTTACTCAAATTTTGAGTGGAAGAGCTCCCTAGATGCGGAATTAAATTCCACATCCAACGAGTACCCACTATGCATACTTTTGGAGGACCCCGCTAACCCAAAAACAAGAAATACCTTAAAAAACTTGATGATGACATCATCATCACGTTTTTTAGGTATTTCTTTTTTTTGGGGTAGAGGGGTCCGTCAAAAGTATGCAAAGTGGGTACTCATTGGATGTAGAATTTAATTCCGCATCCAGGGAGCTCTCCTGCTAGAAATTTGAGTAAAAACATAGGGAGATATGTCGAAAATACGAACAAAAAAGTAGTTTTTTTCTTTTATTCCTCCAAAATTAATAAATATTATTTTATTATTTTAACTATTATTTTCTTATTTTCCTTAGGAGGCCCATTTTGAGTTGAAATTTCCTCTAATAAGTTGTTTTTGTGATGGGAATAATGTTGTTATGATTTACAACCTCCATTATCTTAATAATCTCCATGTGTTGGTTGTAGATCCACCTGTTTAGGGATTGGTTTTGTCCCATTGTAAGATCCTTTACTCTCACAAAATGGAATGTATAAATACAAGGAGATATAATTATTTGATGGGGGATAGCGAGAGAATACATTTTAAGTTCTGAACTTTGTACTTCCTATTTTTTATTGTTTTTTTCTTATAGATGCATTGGTGAGTTTGAGTTGTTTAGTTAATTAATGGGCTTGTTCCTGAGAGGAGGAAGGCCCCCCTTCATGTCGGGGACAATGCCTTGTTATATTTATTGTTTGCATATTAATTTGTGTGTGATATTTACTTAGCATATATCATTGCAGTTCTAATATATTTTGGTAGAGTTACAGAGTTTGACTTTCCTTGGGATGGCATGCATCATCGCTCATATTTTGTTCTTGAGAAACTTCTCATAGCTTCATCTAATCAGTTTTATATATAATCAAAAGAATTCCTCCCTCATGATAATGTTGATTGATTCCAAGCACCCAATCCCATTCCCCGATGTCCCTGAGGAGGGGAACATGGATAACATATTTCCCACTATCCAGGTAGACATTTTTGTCAAACCAAGCATCATAGAAAATATCACGTTAGGCGCCTTGCTAGTTACAAAGCACTCTTTCAAAAATTTCGTGACATTTTCACTTAGTCCAATATCGAGATGCCTAGTCTCAACCCCGCTATCGTTGAGAACCATATTGACACATGGCCTGATGTTGCACCCATTTTCCAAAAACATATACCAATCCATTTGTCCAAAGAACTGGATAACAAGGCTAAGATATTAAGGTTCATCGTGCGACATCCATTTACCCCATTTCTTATACCACATGGGTTTTCAACCCTCTCCCATTGAAAAAGAAAAAAAGGCATCATTCACTTATTTACTGACTTTCGTGATCTCAATTTGGCATGTCCCAAAGAAAATTTCTTGACCTCATTCAACGACCAACTCATCGACACTTGTGTGGGCCATGAATTTATGTCCTTCATGGATGAATTGTTGAGTTACAACTAGATTCATATCCGAAAAGAGGATAAGAATAAAACTGCCTTCACCACACCTTGGGGAGCATTCACTTATCCATTCATACCATTCAGTTTGAAGAATGTTGAAGCCACCTTTTAGCAGGATATGAATTTTTGTTTCCATGACTTGGTTCACATCATCCTCATTTACTTGGAATACCTCATGGATTGATCCAAGAAGCATTCCCAACACTTGGAAGACCTCTGATAAGTCTTCCTACACTGCCAAAAGTATAACATTCACTTGAACCCCCTCAAGTGTGTGTTTTGTGTTCTTGTCGGTCCGTTTCTTGGATTCATTATTTCCCAAAAGGTTATCCTAGTTTATCCCTTGGAAGTTCAAGCCATTGTTGAACTTCCATCACCTCGTACCTTGCACCAGCTGCAGAGTCTCCAGGGGAAGGCTACTTTCCTATGACAATTTATCTTGTGTTATGATACAAATATCCATGGATTCTTACGCCTATTTCACACCAATACCCCTTTCATTTGGGATGAATAGGCACAAATTCCTTTTATGATTTGAAACAAACACTGACTTCCACTCCCTTGATATTGCCACTCGATTTCATGAAGGAATCCATCCTCTATGTTTTGACATTTGAGCATTCCATCGCAGGAGTCTTTGTCCAAGAATACTGTGCTCGTCAAGAGCATGTCATCTATGATATGATTCACATGATATCTAGTCCACCATTTCCTTATCTCCATGAGGAAAAAATGGCCTTGGCCATCGCCTTTTTCATTTAGAATATGTGTCAAACAAATTTCGTGGTAGATTCTAACCCCAGGTCTATCTCTTGATTTGTCGCTTCGTCTAAGGTTGTGTCTCCAAATGGATTGTTACACTCTAAGAGTATTATCTTTAATTTGTCACACCCAAAAGTACTAAGGCATTGACTTTGGAAAAAATCATGACATACTTACCCTCTAAGTCTATGTCACCTTCGTTCATGGTCACCTTACCTCATGAACACCTGTTCATCATATCCTTGGATGACCCATGGTATGGAGATATCCTAGTTTACCTACGCACCCAATATTTTTGTTCCTCGTCCTAGTCGTGAAAATCGGCGCCACATTCTCCATCAAACTTCTTAATATCTCCTCATTGGGGATGTCCTCTACCGATGTGGCATCGACACCATCTTACAAAGATTCCTCGCACACGATGAGGCTGATTTGGTTTTGAATGAGTGCCACAATGAAACCTATAGCAACCACCTCTCTAGTGTGGATACCTCCCAAAAGGTTATTTGTGTTGGTTATTTCTATCCAACTCTCTTTATGGGTCACATTATGACAATCAAACACTGTCGCAACTGCCAACTCTTTTCTCTAAAGGAAAGGACACATCTTGCAACAATCCAACCAATTGTCACTATTGGTCCTTTGTGAAAATGGGCCATTGAATTTATGGAGTGTAACCCTACCTCGACTGACGTCCATAAGTACATCATTGTGGTCATTGACTATTTCACGAAATGGGTCGAATCCATGCCTACATTCAATCGCCAAGAGAGATGACAACCCACTTTTTATTTAATCATGTCATCACTTGTTTTAGGGTCTTTCACCAAATTGTCTCTAGTCACTGCAAGAATTTTGAGGATGCCATCTAGAAATATCTCTCTAGCCTATGAACATCAATATGCTTTCTCTTACTATCCACAAGGAAATGGCCAATTTGAGGTTGCAACAAAATCCTCAAACTCATGCTCCAAAGGAGGGTAGACAAGCACAAGTCCAACTGGAATCATATTCTCTTTCGATATTTATGGGCCTACCACACCTCTTCAAATACTGTGGTAGGTTTCACCCTATTCCATTTGGTCCACAAAGTAGATTTTTTATTCCCCATTGAGTACCATATTCCATACCTATACATCGA
Organism: Pseudotsuga menziesii; assembly: GCA_001517045.1. Lineage (NCBI taxonomy): Eukaryota > Viridiplantae > Streptophyta > Pinopsida > Pinales > Pinaceae > Pseudotsuga > Pseudotsuga menziesii. The sequence continues at coordinate 139,826 of LPNX010545939.1, read as the reverse complement.
AGTCAAAATTTTACCTGATACCTCACCTTTAGAAAAAAACTTTCTCACCCTTGAATAGGAGGATGAAGATCACCGTGTCACTATCCAGATGATTGAAGCTTCCAAGCATTAGTAATTATCCAATTATGATGTGCATGTTTGTCCATGCACCCTCAAAGAAGGGGATATCATCCTTGTTTATGACCAAGCCCACGAAAAATATGGGAAAGGGAATTTTGATTCTATGTGGAAGGGACCATATGTGGTGAAACACTGAGTCAACAAGGGGGCATACCTCCTGGTCATTTCAAATTTCATCTCTTGATCAACCCCCGAAATGGGTTGTATCTCAATAGATTTTACCCCTAGCTTGACTATACCCATTAGTTGGTGTGTGTATTTTTTCCCTTTGTTGTTTTACACCTTTTTTCTAATGATCCTTATGGTTTGTTTCCATGGTTTTTACCATGTGGATCATGTGTCCTCTGTACATGTCGATTTTGTTGATGGCACAAGTAGGTGGTCCCTAAACCTCACCTTGGACGCATTGGTCATATACTCCCCATTACATGATTTGATTCTCCTCAATGGAGTATGTGTCATCCTAACCACCAAAAACCAAGCTGAGTATGATGTCATGATTAGTCCCTTGACCACTTCATTCCCTTTGGGTATCGGTTGCATCAGTGTCTTCCTAGAATCCCAATTGCTTGTCACCTAGTTAAATCACTACTATCAGGTACATGATCCTTTCCTATTTTGAAATTTTTTGTGCACTGCATAATTAGTTAGACATTTTGAGTCCATTTCATTCATGAATGTGCCATTATGTTTCAACATTTTTGCATACAAGATGAATAATGATGTTCTAGAGTGGCATATCAATCATCACATACAAGAAATAAACTATCTATATCATGCATTTTCATATCATTTTAATCCACATGTACATAAATCATAACATACACATCATCATAGCATATAAGTATCATAAACATAAAAAAATAATAAAAAGTGAATCCACTTGCATATGTATATAATGTCATGTCATAATATCTAGAAAACAATGTATCCATGTCTACATAGAGGATCCCTAACAACTTAAAAAATATAAGTACATCAATAAAAAAAACCATGCACAATAGAATTGGGGGAAGCTCCATATGTTGTTAACTAGCCATTTGACTCATATGGCTCATCATCCTTAGTATCCTCATTAGTACCCTCTTCCTAAGTTGCATCATGCCATAGCCCTCATGGAATTGGCCAACATGGAAATTTGTCACATGGTGGACCTCCACTCAGGAGGTTCCTGGTAGCAAGTTGCAATCAAATCATGATCCAGGTGTTTCCAGACGTCATCAGTGACTCCCTCAAGGAGTTGGTCAATCCCCATATGTAAAGTATCTAGGGTGGTCTCAACACTCCAACATTTCCGATTCCCATGAGTTGGAGGTTTTATGCCCTCAACTCTACCCCTACCCCTCTAGTATCCGGTCAGGGGAACTGGCTCGATATCTGCAGACACATGACTACTCATTAATATACATATCATGTATAAAACTCTAGATACCATCTATGATAGTAATATAAACATGTATATACATGAAAATCATAATTCCATACATATTGTTGGGTCCCTAGGCTCGACCAAGAGGTCAAGGAAGCTCTGCATCTCCTCTAAAATCCATGCCAGTGTAAGGGTTTCCCTCAATAAATACCAGTAACTGGTGCCACTATGTGAATAAATCTTGGGTGAAGAATCTTCCTACTAGTCTACCTCCCTCCAAAACCATCATCTTACACTATCACCTCATCCTAGGATCCATATGCCCTCGTTCATGCATCGGTATGTGCGATTGTGAGGTAGGCACCCTCTCAAAGAAAAATAATCATAATAAATATGGGAATTAAAATGTCACCTCCCATATGAATCACCTGTCTCAGGGATCACTAAACCACATTAAGATACATTTGTACCCATCTGTAGTAAGTACCTTTAGCACCCTCTTGACTAGCATCAATTGTCCCCCTGAGATCTTGTGTGGTCCACTTGATCACATTATCCACACCATCACAACATCCATCGTCCTCTTCTTGAGACTCCCTATGTCATATTTTAGGATGTAGGAATTGTGTAGTAGAGTATCCTGTGATGTATTAGCATGTCACATATCGAAATGTCCCCTAGACATATTGGGAGTGTGTCCTCAATTATCCCCAGCCTCAAGAGCCCTATCATGAAGTATACATATTCTAGGGTAAGCTCCAACCACTCAAACTGTATCATGAACACCTCTACATCCAATCCCATAACTGCACCATTTTGTTCAATATCATATTTTTGTTGTGCTTCAAAGGAGTGTCCACAAACGTTAGTAAGACATGCCCTCCAAGTTGTCCCTCACAACTTGGTTTCCCCTAATCGCCTCGTGTATATCACTCATCTCCTACTCTCACCTATTCACCTGAGTCATCTTGCATGTCCACAACATAAAGATCAACATCTTAGAAAAAAATTCCTCCTTGGCCCTAGTCAGTCCTGTCTTTAGGAACAAAGTGACCCAGTCACATCTACTGAGGAACATTGGATGAGCCAAGGTCGGCCTTATCTCAAGAATAGGAAAAACTTAGGTCTCACCTCTCCTTCAGATAGGTGTGACCTAGGTCACTCCAATCCCTTCGATAGGAGTGACCTAATCACCCTTCCCCCCTTGAAAGGTGCCACCAAAATAAAAAACCATCGCAAGGTTCGTTGGGGTCCTAAGCAAGCATAAAATCCAAAAATGAATGGATAGAAAGACTAGGAATTATAAGAGAAGTTACTTTGAAGTCACAAAAGTTGAAACTATTGGTCTAATCAAAATAAATCAACAAGTCTTTCTCAAGTCCCTCCACACTCAGAAGTGAAAATTACATGTGGCAAGTGGGATCCCCCTATTTTGTATACCTTGTTTGATGTTTTCCTTCATGTGACTATCCTAGAGTCATACAACATCATTTTTCACACCGTTTTCACTATCGAGATCAACATTATGTTCTCTTCACATTATGGGGACCATATCTCATGATAATCATGTTTTATCTCGACCATTTCGGGATCACATCGATTTGATCTCCGTAATATAAGTCACTGCATATATTTTTTGTATACTTTATTTATATTCCATATGCAAATGTATGTCCATGTATCCTTGTTTTGTGTACAAATATAGTTTATAGCGGTGCTCCTCCTTTATGGTGAAGTCCACCTCTACAAGTATCATCCCCTAACTAGCATAAAGGACATCCACTCACCTAGGGTTTCTAATGCATTATTTCAGTTTACCATCCTTTCTTATAGGACCCCCCTATATTCAAGTAAGTGGCCCAACCCTGCCACTATTGTATTTTCCTTTGCTCTGCAATAAAGCCTACCTTTACATGGGTGGCCATTTTAGTACCCTTGCATTTGGTTCCCATGCCATTCGAATCCCCTTAGTATCAATAGTTTGTATAGCTTGACATATAGAGATAAATCCACATGCATTTCCTCACGTTGTCACTCATTGGCCATTCCCTAAACATTGACTCCCTACATGGAGTTTCCTTTAAGTTATTTTCTAACACCTTTAAAAATGAAAAGATTATCGAGTGAGCTTGTTCCTTTCAAACTCATTAAAAGTACTTGAAATAACGTCCACCCAATATAAGTTTACCCCTTTTTAGGGTTGGACGGACTATTTATGAAAAATAAATACTCTAGCCCCCTTGGGATTGAAGAGTTCTCCATTGTACACTTTTATGCTTTTTTCAGGCTTTGGTGACTAACTTTATGAAAAATACCACTCATGGGTTGTTCCTTTTGTTTTTAGACTCTCTAAAATTGAAAACACTGATGATCATTGATTATCTTGGGCTTGACAAAAATCCACAAGAAAATACCATATCGAGCACACTTATATCCAATATTGAGCTTATTAATACATGAAGAAGTCCCAAGTGGTGGCTATTAGCGCCCCTATAGATCACTTACATTCCCTTATGTTGGAAGAATTCCCCATCACCATTATTCAAAGTGTTATGCAATGAGTCACCCTTGGATCCCATTTATCACATGATGTGTATTCTTCCCTCTAAGGTTGTCCTATTGTAGTCACACCTAGTGGAGCTATTCCCCCACAGTCAACCCAGATATGATACCCTCCCCCTGAGATCAATTTCATATATTTCTAGGTCGTCCATGTTGCCATATTCTAAACAAATGAATTTTTAGTCCCATTACGCATTCACCCTTTTATCCATCTATAGTGTCTCAACCTCATGTCATGTTCTAGTCACTATATATTTGTATCCCTCACACTCTTGTCAAGGAACCATCATTTCCTTGTCAATTGCATGTCTCCCTTTATCGATGTCAACACATCTATTCCAAAGGATAGACCTAGAGGTCCCTAAACCTTGGCCTCACTACCATCATCGATGAGTTCATATGGACCACCTGTGGGGAGTCCTTATTTCCCTTTAGAACGATTGTTTCTCATGTGCTTGACATCGAGTACATCATCACACCATTGGTATTCATATAGGGTATTGGTCCTTTCATTATTTGGTCGAAGATGACATATATCCTTTGAATCTATTACAATGGCGAGTCTCTTTGGAACCCTTCTAGTATTATGTTCCTAGTGATATCTAGGATGCATTAGCGACAATGTTTAGAATCCCCTCAATTTTAATCTTTCTCATATATTGGTTCCAAATCCAATGCATTGCATCTCAGCAATTCAAAATCTCAGTTGTTTGAGTCCCTATAGTTGTTGGACCCATTTTGATCTAGCAAAGCATCAATTATTGCGATATTACATTAATGATGAATGCCATTTTTTCCAGTCCCAGTTCTTCATATCATCCATGGTTGGATCATGATTACATTATTGATATGAGTCCTTCGTGGAAACCCTAGATGTACGTAGTAGTTATTCATGTATTGATCAGATCCCCTTTGGGCCTCATTATTAGTTGTTTATATTGATACATTGATATGAGCATGGGTATTCATGCCTCGTTTGTATATCTTAGATTATATGTACCTCATCCATTTTAAGTTTTGTATCTGCAGATTCAACCTTTGTTCTACCCTCCAATGCAGCTTTTGTTCTCCATACTACTGTCACACTCATTATCCTAAAATAATAAGAACCTATGATGTCTCTTTTCCATATAATGAGCTCTTTTCGTCACACATAAGGGGGAAATATGTTAACACTAAAAAATTACCCGCCATGCTCATTCCCTATCTACAACACCTAATTCCTTATTTTCCCCACTCTACGTCTTCACCTAACAAAAAAAACCCAAAGTATAAGACCAAAATTCACATCTAATTATTATTTCCTCTCCAAAATAAGGAAATGTGGCATAATTCCCTATAAAAAGAAAGAAATTCCCCAAAAATGCAAAAAATAAGGGGGGGATATTAAAAAATGCAAAAAGAGAGGGAAAACCTTAAAAGGAACCCAAAACCATGGGTCAATACCAAGGTCTACCTAATACCATGGGCATAAAACCTAGGGAAATTATTCCTATAAATAAGTGGTGAAGACCCCCATTTTAAAATTTTCATTTTTATTTTTTACTGTCGCCACTCTGCTAAAATTCTGTCAAAAACCCTTGAAGCCCCCAATTGACTTCTAGTTTCACCCATTGTTGATTTTTGGCTAACTTGTGACCATTGTGTGGAGAACAAACCAAAGCTAATCGGAGACCAAGGACTCACTGCTTTAGATATCTATAAGGGTCGCATGTTCACATTTATTAGAGGCAACACTCTACCATTTGTACACTCTAATTTTATGAAATAAAATAAAAACATTCTTTCCTTACTCCTCTTGTGTGTGAAAGAATATAAAAATATTAGTCTAGTTTTTTTTTTCAACATATTTTTGTCACGTAGATCAATTTATATTTACAGTTAGTTACTATTCTTTACTGCACATTTGCATCACCATTTTTGGACTACTGCAAAGGTCCCCCTGACACTTAGTAGGTTCCATTTTACACTAGTTGGTAACTACACCTACAATCTCACATCCTACTAGCCTGGATGATTGGAAGGATGATGAATACTAGGTGTATTTCAACCAATTTCATAAGCTATATAAGATTGAATTCTAAAATCAAACCATGGATATGCTATATAAATAAGTATCTCAATCCATTGAGATATAAAAGAAGCTCAAAGATGCATTAGAAAAATTTGAAGATTTATGGAAAGTAGAGAAGGTGAACGTTAGTCAAAATAGTCACCATTAAAGACTTGGAGAATGAAAAAATGGCTTTAAGTTCTAATATAGGGGATAGCTCCCATGCTACAACAATTTTGAAGGAAAAATACAATGAAATTGTCACCTCAAGAAGTAGTTGAATCTCCCAGCAGTTCATCTAGTTCAAACACTAGAGTTGAGGCAAGCCCAAGAAGAAAGTGAAAATGTGTATGCAAGTATGCTGCAATTTAAGAAATTTGTTGAAGATAGGGATAATTAGATAAATGAACTCAAGTGGAAAATTTCTTCCCTATAGATGAAAAATACTACAATTTCAACTGAGCAGGTAATTCAAAGTCTACCTTCAAATGTGCAATAAGTAAGCCAGGCATCAAAAGAAGTAATCAAAACTGTAAAGGTAGAAGAGCAGGTTACAAGTGATCCTGAGAATACAAATGCAGAGAACGAGGTTGTTGATATCATGGATGAAGATATCCCTAGCCATCAACCAACTCAAGAGACAATTGATAAACATAGTAAGATTAAAGATCTAGAAACAGAGGTAGCTCAAAAATATGAAAGAATAGTAGAGCTTGAGGGAGATATAAGTAAGAAAGAAGATGATATCCATAATCTATAAAATGAGGTAAACGAACTAAAAAGTGAGATAGTGTTGCAACTGCAACTTTTTCCCAAATTTTTGAAAATTTTGGACCCTCCTTGTTAATTTTGTTTGCCCCACTCTGCTACATGTTTGGATTGTTTGAGGCCAGTTTTTTTTGTTTTTCGGGAATTCGTTTTGGTCTACGAATGTTTCGGACTGTAGGACTTAGCAGGTTTTACGATGTTTTATCGTTGAGGTTTAAAATGGGACTTTCAGTTGTCATTTTTCGAAGGTCAGTTAGACATTGCGCTGATAATTAAAGTCTTTTGCTGACCCGTGTTTTATTGTTGGAAAAAAGACCTTGCCTTGCATTTTTTTCGGAAGGTTTTATGACTTTGATTGGAGGCCGCAGGCTAATGGAGTTCCGTCGTTGCGGCCCCAGAATAGACTAACTGCCGCCAGACTATTTGTCCTTTCACCGATGTCCTGTTCTTTGTTTCTCCGATGTTGACTAGTCTGTGGATTTTCTTGACCTTTTAATTTCCGTCGTTGCGGCTGTGTAGCTCACTAACTATCCGATGCCGCAGAAGATCCGACCCCCGATGTTTCATCGCGCCAATTTTGGTTTGTGTGCCGGAACCCCTAGATGGTAGGTTACCTGCCGTTGCGGCTGCGTAGCCCACTAATCGTCCGAGGTTGAGTGTTCCGATACACTGATGGGGATTTTTATGTGTCCGTTTCTTAATAATTTTCCCGCCAAACTGTAATGAGATTTTAACTGTTTTTGTAAGAGACCGGTGAGCCTTGTTTTTAGGTAGATCTTTGCACATAAGAAACCAACTATGGTTTTCTCTTCGTTAGTGCTCATTTTATTGATATTATGGTTTATGTTTATTAAAGATAGTCGGAATAAATAATGAATTCTCGTTTGATCACAGAAAAACATGGTAATTTTTTCTCAGATCCCTTTGAAGATTATTGCGGTGAAGAAGATACAGTTGGAGGACAAAGCATGTCAAAGCATAAGGCGACAGAGTCATTTCTCGAGGAAGAAAATTATAAGGGTCTGAAGAGGGACCGAGGAATGATAGAGCGTAATCATTAGAGAGCAAAGGCCCAGGCTTGGGCGTTTCGTCAGTTACCTAGCTATTCCCATTTTATAAAGGTCTTTATTTGAACATAACATGAAATTATGAGCATTCGCAAAATGACAAGGCCAGAGATTGAAATGGTTTTTGGGCAATCGAAGGGGTTTTGAGTTGTTTCTTGTATAAATATAGAAGGGGGAGAAGGAGTAAGGGGATTTTTCCCGGAGAGACTTGTGAACTACTTGTTGTAAGAGGAACTATTTCGTTTTACAATAATAAAATTACAATTTTGCATGTTGGAGAAAGTGTTGTGTGGAATGTTCAAATGTGATGAAATGAACAATGTTGAAGGGGAACTATTTCGTTTTCAGCTGTGTTTCATTAACTGTGAGATTGTTCTAACTTTCTGAACCTATGTTCTTATATGAATGGTCTCTAGTTTATTTTGTGATAATTTCCACTATGAGTAATGATGGTTTTAACAAATGACGAGCTACCTTGTTGTGCATATCTTTATTCATTTTTATGTGTTTTGATCCTAAGAACAACTATCTGTGATTTATCTTAACATATGAATAGTATTACATTACTCATTAATTGATATTCTTGCTCCCTAGGGATAGATTAGTTAGTATTGTTTTTTCAATTGTGTGTGATTTAGATGCGAGAGAGTCTAAGACGAGAGGTAAGAACCTGCGCATCATATTGTGACCACTCCTCGCATTCTTTATCAATATGCACCTTAGATAGGCACTTGCATATCATACTTAAAGTCAAAAAATACAAAAATATACACGGTGGACCGGGCTGCAACTGGTAACACCCTTTGTTTTTGTTACTTTACCTATGGTAGCCGGACCACAAACCGAACGGATTCCCTATACCAAATAGTCACGGGATAGTTGGGAACGTTGACTGGGGAGAATCCCTTGCTGTTGTTTCCTGTGAATTTCTAGGCCTCAATAGTTTCTGGCACTAGAAGGAGGGCCACCAGTGCGTGGATGGTCGGGGAAATCCATTTCCTCGAAATTACTCCACCAGTGATAGTTTTGAAAGCAGTTTATTTCCTGATCCAAATACTGAAGAGAATAGAGAACATTTGTTTTCTGTAGACAACCAAGTAGTTAATGATCTGAGAAGACACACATGGGCCTATGTAAAGAGTATTGGAGGATTACCCACTATCCCTGATTTACCCTGAAGAGAATACAAGAATAAGGATCGTCCCATCTTGGAAGATTCAATGTTGGTTGGAGATTTGGAAGAGTTAGTAGAAGTAGCATTACAAGAAGTTGTTCAACCTTTGAATCAAGTAGGCCTAAACACACCTTACTGTTCTCCTGTGCATACTCCTGCTCCTTCACCTCCTCATTCTCCACCCACACTCATGGTAGGCGTTAATTCCAATCAACCACTTAACCCACCAAATCTACCACCGGCTTGGAAAGCCAGATCACCCATGAACTTAACACCTCCGTTGCATGACTTACCTCAAGATTTTGAGAAGATGCTACCCAAGTTTGATCCGAATGAGAAGGTGTTAGTGGATGACCATTTACAAAGTTTCTATTTGGCAATAGAAGGATTAAGAGCTATGGAACATGAGGATGTAGTTTGTAGACTTTTTCCACATACCCTTAAAGGAGAAACAACATCATGGTACTTTGGTCTGCCTGCAAACTCTATCCCAGACTGGGACACCTTTGAAAGGATTTTCAGATGTAAATATGCAACCCAAAAAACTCATGCGGCTCTCATGAAAGGACTGTTTGCCTTAAAGAAAGAAAGAAAAGAGAAGGTGCATAGTTTTACCCAAAGATTTGCAGCTTATCTTAAGAATTTTTCTGAAGCTAACAAACCCTCGGATAAAGTTTTGATAGAGTATTATACTTCAGCTCTAGGGCCCAATTTGGCCATGTTTGCCAAAATGAAAGCCAAACCTACGCTAGCAGAGACTTATGAAGAAGCGGAAAGAGTAGAGGCTGAAAAGGAAAGCATCGAAGATTATCTTGAGCAATCAGGAGAAAACAATGTTGGGAGAAAAGCTTTGTTGTTTACTAAGCCTAAAGAGGAGCAATCACCAGATTTCGAAGGAATGGGGCAAAGATGATATAGAAGCTCTCTAACAGAATAATAGAATTGGAAAAGGAAAAGGAAGCCTAGAAGTTTTATAAGCCTTATTACAAGAAAAGGGAAGTTAACAATCAATCCCAACCCCCTCCGCACGGTCCTGCATCGATGAACTTAACGGAGGTGGGGATGGATAACTTTTGCACTTTTCACTGACAACCCCATTCTGAAAAGAATTGTCCTCAATGGATAAATTCAATGATGTTGGTAATGAATCAGTTGTTGGATTCCAAATTAACCGAGGATAATGATGAAGAAGGGAAAGACAACAATAAATCAACAGAAAAACAAGAGGATGAGGCCATGGTTTTATGGGATTGTGTATCATTGTTTGATACCGAGGAAAAAAAGGATATGAGACATGGAGATATCTTGGAAACAAATATAACAGCGAGAATCTAGGGGTTGATTAAGGAAAATAGTCTTATGCTCCCAAAGATTAAGAAACTTCAAAAAAATGTTAAGAAATTTCAAAAAAACACCTCAGCTAATAAAATTCTGGAATTTACCACCACCAGTCAAAATCCAAGACAAATCAACATGCCTACTAAGCCCATTGAAGAGAAAATACATAATGTTAAAATGAATCTCACAGTGCATAAGATGGATTATGACATCATGGAGGATATAAAAAAGGTAAGGGCAAATATCTCATTATTTGAGATGTGCAATGTGCCGCAGCAGAAAGAAAAGTTATTGAAAGCACTTGAAATATCAGAGGAGAAACTTCCCACTGACAATCAGCCCCAAGAAGAAGAAATTGGTGAAGCAAGTGTGGGAGGTAGGCCTAAATGCAAGACTCCACCTTTTCTCCTTACTTTTGAAATTTTCAACCACAACGTGCAGAACTATCTAGTAGACTTGGGGGCATCAGTCAACGTTATTCCACTGTCGATCTGCAAAAAGATAAATGGACAACCTAAACCATCTACCTGGAAGTTCATTCAATTGGATAGAACGAATGTGAAGGTAATTGGGGAAATGGAGGATGTTCTCATTCTCTTATCTTCAAATGATAAGGTATGTCAATTCATTGATATTGTGGTAGCTAACATACCTGAAGCTTATGGACTTGTTTTGAGCAGAGATTGGTCGGCAAACCTGAATGGAAATTTTTCCTTGGACTGGTCACATCTGTGGCTACCCTATAAAGGAATCCCAAATCAAATTAAAGTTTTAAGAGAGCCCCACATGAAACACAATGTTACTCAGTTCGAAGGTAAAAATGAACCAGTGAATTCTGTTTTGGGAAATTACTTTATTGAGCTAGAACCGGGAAATTATCAAGCAGAAGAAGCCAGCGATACGTCAAATGATCAGCCTGATCTCCTTCGGTTTTCACAGGTTGATGAAATCGATTGTAAAATAGTAGACTTAGCTGTAGATGTAGATATTGATTCACGCACATTAGTGATAGGCGAATTTTGGATGCTTTTCTTTGATGGGTCTAAAACTTTAGAAGGGTCAGGAGCCGACTGTGTCCTGATTGATCCTAAGAAGAATAAACATTTTCTTTCATGTAGGTTAGAGTTTGAATGCACCAATAACACAGCTGAATATGAAGCACTAGTTCAGGGACTAAGAAAAGCAATTGAGTTAAAAGTAGAAAATTTGAAAGTGTATGGGGATTTTGAAATAGTCGTAAAACAGATTTGAAATCAAATACATTGCATTTCCCCTCATTTAAAATCTTTTCAAAATGAATTTTGGGATTTGCTTAAATGTTTTCATGCATTTAATATTGTATCGATTCCTAGACTTAAGAATGCGGTAGCTGACTTGCTGGCCACCTTAGCTGTGAGGCTTGTGTCGTCTAATAACCAGTGTTCTGTTGAATTACTTTTCAGGCCTTCGGTTCCAGATATGATTACCAATTTACAAGTTTTTGATGATGATTAGTAGATTATAGAATGCCTGACAAATGACGAGACCTTCAAAGGGGCAATTATTAATGATGGAGAACATCAGGCCGAGCTAAAATTCGATAATTTTATTCCTAAAGGAGTCAGGACTTTAGAGCGAATTTTTGATCTAAACGAGAAATTTAGAAGACTAGTGAATGTGAAGACTCATAGCTCATCTCTACAGTTCGATTTGATTAATTTAGGCACTGAAACTGAGCCTAAATATGTGAATTTGGGAAAATGTTGCTCTCCAGGTGAAAGAAATAAGTTCATCGGTCTGTTCAAACAATACAAAGATGTTTTTGCCTGGACGTATGAATATCTGAAGACGTATGACACCAATATTATTCAGCATGTTATCCCCATCAAATCTGGGGTCAAGCCTTATCAACAGCCTTTAAGGAAAATGCATCCAAAACTGGAGCCTCTAATTCATAATGAAGTAAAGAAGTTGTTGGATGCTATAATTATCTTCAAAGTTAGACACTCGGAATGGGTTTCAAATCTGGTACCAGTAAGAAATAAATCTGGAGAAATTAGATTATGTGTGGATTTCAGAAACCTAAATCGTGCTTTGGATAAAGATAATTATCCTGTCCCACCCATGGAACAGATATTGCAAATAGTTTTGGGTTCATAATTATTTTCTTTATTAGATGGTTTCTCTGGCTACAATCAAGTGTTAGTAGCTAAAGAAGATAGACTTAAAACTACATTTAGAACCAAATGGGGAACTTTTGCTTACAGAAGGATGCCCTTCGAACTCATAAACGCTGTAGCTACTTTCCATAGGGCTATGGACATAGCTTTTCACAGTCTGATTGGTCACAATGCTGTAGTATACCTCGATGACATCACAATATTCTCAAAGAAAAGGGAGGAACACGCATTCCATCTAAAACAGATTTTTGAACGCTGCCGAAAATATGGCATCTCATTAAACCCCAAGAAGTGCATGTTTGTTGTTACCGAAGGTAAGTTGTTGGGTCACGTGGTGTCTAAGAAGGGGATCTCCATAGACCCAAAGAGGATCAAAGCTATTGAACAGATTCTCTTACCCCATAATAAAAAGGGATTGCAATCATTCATGGGGACAATAAATTTTGTGCGAAGGTTTGTGCCAGATTTCGCTCAAATTGTTAAACCTTTGTAGCAAATGGTAAAGAAAAGTGTACAATTCAAGTGGACTAATGTAGAAAAGAATGCATTTAGTAAAATAAAGGCAAGTGTTGCGCACGCACCCTCCCTCAAAAGTCTAGATTTTGAGAAAGATTTTATTTTGTACACTTTCGCATCTGACAATTCACTAGTAGCGGTGCTTACCCAGAAGGAAGATGGGGGAGATGAGTTCCCCATATCATTTATGAGAACTGGTCTACAAGGGGTCGAATTGAATTACCCAGCTATGGATAAACAAGCTTACACAGTGTTCAAAGCGGTAAAACAATTCAGACCATATATACTTAAGAATCAAACAAAGGTAATAGTTCCACACCCAGCTGTGAGGTCTCTTTTCATACAAAAGGAATTAGGAGAAAGAAGAGGCAACTAAGTAATGGCTCTATAAGAGTATGACCTCGAATTCAAGCCAGCCTCCATAGTTAAAGGGCAGGGATTGTGCAAAATAATGACTAAAAGTAAAGACAATGAAGAAAATAACTGGGAAGACGAAGCTGAGTTACATTTGATGGATGTATGCTCTCTTTTCACAGCTCCAGACTCCTAGTATCGAGACCTTGTGCGTTACCTTCAGGAGGGATCATTACCAGAACATTGGAATTCTAAGCAAAGAAGAGCACTGCGTCTTAAATCAGCCTCATACCAGATTGTTAAAGGAATATTATTCAGAAAGAATTATGATGGAGTTCTTCTTAGATGCTTAGAGAAAGAAGATGCGAAGAAGGTCATGATAGACTTACATGATGGGCCTGCTGGAGGACATTTTTCCGGAGATACAACAGCCCATAAAATTCTTAGAGCCGGATACTATTGGCCCACACTGTTCAAAGATGCACATTCCCATGTCAGAAAGTGCGACATCTGTCAAAGGTGTGGTGGAAGACAGGTTGAAGCAGCAGGACCATTAAAGCCTATAATGATAACAAAACCTTTTGAGCAGTGGGGGATGGATATCATTGGAGAGATAAAACCAAATTCTTCCTTACAACACAATTATATTCTGATGGCAACTGATTACTTCACTCGTTGGGTCGAAGCCATTCTGTTGCGTAAAGTGAACGAAGATGTGGTCATGGACTTCTTGCAAGATCATATTATGACTAGGTTTGGCGTTCCAATTTCTCTAGTTTTCAATAATGCTACTTATTTTTCCTCTATTATATTAACTGCATTTGCTCATGAAAAAGGAATTAAGTTGCATTACTCTGCAAATTACTATCCACAAGGAAATGGTTTGGCTAAATCTACGAACAAGAATCTGATTAGAATCTTAAAAAAGACTGTGATAGAAAACCAGAGAAGTTGACATTCAGTATTACCAAATGCTCTTTGGGCTGATAGGGTCACCCCCATGACTTTGTTAGGTGTGTCCCCATATACCCTTGTTTATGGAAAAGAGGCCATTCTAGCCCCCAATATCATGCTACCCTCTTCCATAATAGCTCAAGAATCAAGAGGATCGGATAATGAAGTCTTGCAGATGAGGATACATAATCTGTTGAAGGCAGAGGAATCTAGATCCAAGGTTAGAGAACATTTTAAACAACAACAGGAGGTGGTGAAGAGGTGTTTTGATAAGCACAAAGCTGGGACAAAAGAATTTGGAGTAGGAGATTTGGTTCTTAAGTGGGATCACCCTCATGATGAGAAGGGAAAGCACATGAAATTTCAACAGTTATGGGTAGGCCCTTTCTAGATTGCGTCAAAACTTGGCCCCTCAACCTATAAGTTGCAGGATTTACAGGGATGGGAGGAGAACTTACCAGTAAATGGTTTAGTTCTTAAACCTTATTTTTCTTGATTTTGTTTTATTTTGTTTGTTTTGTACATAAATAATTGACTTGTTTTGCCACTTCAATTTGTTCCTTTCCTGTTTGTTTAGTTTAGTTTCTTTTGATTCAAATAAAAGAAGCAAAATTTTGGTTGCATGGAGAGCATTAGAACCCTTGATAAATTGAGATTCTTTGGGCATTAGATTGTGTCTTATTGTTTGAATCCTCCGATGAAATTTCTTCTAGTAAGTAGTTTTACTAAATGTCTATGAACACATTGAGGTCTAGCATGATCCCTAAAATAACTCGGAATCAAAAGGTCTGGACTACTATTTCGAGGCTCCATCCATTTCACATCTAAAACGTCCCAGGGGGTTATAGTGAAAGACCCATGGAAAGGTGAACATGGCAAACAGTATATTATATCTAAATGATCCCATGCCAAGAATTGAAAGCTAAAGGCTAATAAGAGTCAAAACTCCTAAAAAAGAAATATTTATCGAAACAAAGTATTAAATCATATGAGTACAGAGTGCCAAAAGTTCTTCTCCATCTGTGAGCTGAAAATTAAATGCATCGCTCACACAAAAGGACACTATGGATGGAATATCCTGAATAAAATTCAGAAAGAAAGGCATGAGGGGGACTCTAAGGACAAAAAGTCCACAAGTGAAAATGGCCAAGTGGCATGGGAATGGGGACTAAACGAATACTTCTGTTGCCATGTGTTACAATCCTGTGGTGTCTAAGCTGGAAGCTACCCAATGACAGAGTTAAAATGAAGTCTGCCTACTTAAGCCTCAAAAGAGTTATCCTGACTTTGAGATTTTGGTTTCCATTCCCTAAAATTTGGACTATCATCAATGATTACAAGTACATAAATGTGACATTATGGGAATCCAGACATCTAGAAGAATTTAGCATGTCGGTTTCACTGCTAAACAGTCTGTTGCTTAAGGAGGAGTGTATTCAGAGATTCTGGGTTCACTAGTGAGCCGCCAATTGTTGCAGCTGCAAATTTTTCCCAAATTTCTGAAAATTTTTGTCCCTCCTTGTTAATTTTGTTTGCCCCACTCTGCTACATGTTTGGATTGTTTGAGGCCTGTTTTTCTTGTTTTTCGGGAATTCGTTTTGGTCTACGAATGTTTCAGACTGTAGGACTTAGCAGGTTTTACGATGTTTTATTGTTGAGGTTTAAAATGGGACTTTCAGTTGCCATTTTTCGAAGGTCAGTTAGACATTGCACCGATAATTAAAGTCTTTCGCTGAGCCCGTGTTTTATTGTTGGAAAAAAGACCTTGCCTTGCGTTTTTTTCAAAAGGTTTTATGACTTTGATAGGAGGCCGTAGGATGATGGAGTTTCGCTGTTGCAGCCCCAGAATAGACTAACTGCTGCCAGACTATTTGTCCTTTCCTCAATGTCCTATTCTTTGTTTCTCCGATGTTGACTAGTCTGCGGATTTCTTGACCTTTTAACTTCCGACATTGCGGCTATGTAGCTCACTAACTATCTGATGCTGCAGAAGATCCGACCCCTGATGTTTCATCGCGCCAATTTTGGTTTGTGTGCCAAAACCCCTAGATGCAGGGAGGTTACCCGCCGTTGCGGCTGCATAGCCCACTAACCGTCTGAGGTCGAGTGTTCCAATCCACCGATGGAGGTTTTTATGTGCCAGTTTCTTAATCGTTTTCTTGCCAAAATGTTATGAGATCTTAACTATTTTCGTAAGAGACCAATGAGCCTTGTTTTTAGGTTGATCTTTGCACATAAGAACCCAAATCCGGTTTTCTCTTCATTAGTGCTCATTTTATTGATATTATGGTTTATGTTTATTAAATATAGTTGGAATAAATGATGAATTCTCGTTTGATCGCAGACAGACATGGCAATTTTTTCTCAGATCCCTTTGAATATTATTGCGACGAAGAAGATGCAGTTGGAGGACAAAGCATGTCAAAGCATAAGGCGACAGAGTCGTTGCTCGAGGAAGAAAATTATAAGGGTCTGAAGAGGGACCGAGGAATGGTAGAGCGTAATCATTAGAGAAAAAAGGCCCAGGCTTGGGAATTTCATCAGTTACCTAGCTATGCCCATTTTATAAAGGTGTTTATTTGAACGTAACATGAAATTATGAGCATTCGCAAAACGACAAGGCCAAAGATTGAAATGATTTTTGGGCAACCGAAGGGGTTTTGAGTTGTTTCTTGTATAAATATAGAAGGGGGAGAAGGAGTAAGGGGATTTTTCCCAGAGAGACTTGTGAACTACTTGTTGTAAGAGGAACATTTTCGTTTTACAATAATAAAATTACAATTTTGCTTGTTGGAGAAAGTGATGTGTGGAATGTTCAAATGTGATGAAATGAACAATGTTGAAGGGGAACTATCTTGTTTTTAGCCATGTTTCATTAACTGTGAGATCATTCTAACTTTCTGAACCTATGTTCTTATATGAATGGTCTCTGGTTTATTTTGTGATAATTTCCACTATGAGTAATGATGGTTTTAACAGATGATGAGGTACCTTGTGTTAGTTTTTCAACATTTAAGCTAGCATTATGTTAGGATCTTTTCACTGAGAGAATAACAAGCACAACAATAACATAAGCACATCACATGAGACAAGAGACACAAAGAGTTTTGATAGGGGAAACCATAAATGGAGAAAACCCCTCAACTTCCTCTAAGATAGTATCACCACAAGATGTGAAACCCAAAACAGTAAGATGACCTCCCAACACAACAACAGCCTTCTGTCTTCTGTCAAGCCAAAGTATTTCCTTCTCCAAAGGTGCTCCACACTTGAGAGAGCAAGTGATGTAATTTCACAAGGGATAAATAGAGAGACTCTCACTCTCTATTTATATTCTTCCGTTGACTTGAAGTGCACTCAACCATGTAGGCTTAACTTAGAATTACTTACTTGAGCCTACACCTTAATTAGTGTATAATAACCCAAGTGCCCCGAAACTGAGGGGACTTACCTAATGACTTGACAAGACTTGTTTACATTAATAATCCTCCCGATCGAAACATCGGGGTAAGACAATATGACTCAAATACATAATAGAAACATCCCGGAATAAACATCAGGTTACAATATATAAGATATATAGAAGAATACATTCCGAAGTTACATATACATCAAAACTCCCTCTTAACTAGGAAGGTATTCTTTCGACACAATTTTCAGCACTGGTCTTCTTCTCTGTATCAACTGGATCATCTCGTCTTCAAGTCATCTTCATCTTCAAGTCATCTTCGTCTTCAAGTCATCTGGATCTGGATCATCTCTCGATCTGGATCATCATAGAACGTCACCACTGGATCTGGATCATCATCACTGGACTGGATCTGGATCATCACTTGATCTAGATCACTACTGCTGGATCTGGATCATCACTCAATCTGGATCTCTCGGAGTCATCATAACTGGATTTGGATCATAGCTCGATCTGGATCTCCACTAGTCATCATCATGTGTGTACTATCTCGTCATAGGAAGTTATACAGAGCCAACCCTTTTTCATGCTGGTTGTAGGCCTAGCCACTAGGTAGGTCTTCGCCCAGCACTTACATCTGACCTGCTCGTCAGAAAGGCATGCCCAGCACTCACATCTGATCATGTAGTAAACTACAATCACATCAGAAAGGCCCATCACTCACATTCACCAGCATGATAGGACATCACATCACTAACATTTGTGAAATGGCTCTACACTTATATCTGACCTACTCGTTAGAATGGCACATTCACCCAGGCCGGAACACATCCTACCACAATGATGAATGACTTTCACCCAGGCCAGAGCCCCTCCTACCACAATGATGAAATATTTTCACATTCACCCAGGTCGGAACACATCCTACCACAATGATGAACGACTCTCACCCAGGCCGGAGCCCCTCCTACCACAATGATGAGAGATTTGTGCACTCACATCTGACCTAGTAGGAACTGAATCCTACACTCTCATCAGAATGGCCCCCAGTCCCTGACTAAGCTACCTGGTAACTGACCAGGCGCCTCCACTCTCCCAGAGAGTGGCAGTTTCCCTTACATCTGTCCTACTTGACAGAATGGCCAGCACTCACATCTGTCATGGGAGGAACTTAATCCTTTAGCCATGACCAGAATGGCTCATCCCTTACATCTGACCTGCTCGTCAGAATGGCTCTCTCAGTCCCTGACTGAGTATTCTTGGTAACTGACCAGGTGCCTCCATTCCCAGAATGGCAGTTAGCACTCATATCTGACATGGAAGGAACTGAATCCTCTCACCATGACAGAATGGCTCAGCCCTTACATCTGACCTGCTCGTTAGAATGGCTTTAGATCTATAGCACTCATATCTAACATGGAAGGAACTGAATCCTCTCACCATGACAGAATGGCTCAGCCCTTACAACTGACCATGGAAGGAACCAATCCTCTCACCATGTCAGAATGGCTCTGGGTCTCATCACTTTCTCTTGGAAGGAACCTCGATCTGGGGAACACCAAGTCTCTCTCTGAAGTACTCGAACTTCAGTCTAGCCAATGGCTTCGTCAATACATCAGCTATCTGTTCCTCCGTCGCAACATACAGGAGCTTCATTGCTCCTCTCTGCACCATATCCCTGATATAGTGATACTTGATCTCAATATGCTTCGACTTGTCATGGAACACTGGATTCTATGACAACTTCACGCAACTCTGGTTGTCACAATGTATACAAGTAACATCTAACTAGAGATCAAATATATTAGACAGTAGCTTCCGCAGCCATACTGCCTCACAACTAGCTGAACAAGCTGCGACATACTCTGCTTCAGCTGTACTCAGTGCCACACAGGATTGCTTCCTGCTAAACCAAGAGATCACACCTGATCCCATACTGAAGCAACATCCTGAAGTACTCTTCCTATCGACAGCACTGCCTGCCCATTCTGAATCAACATAACCCTCCAGGTTAATATTTTGATTCACATTGTACTTGAGCCCGTAATAAACTGTACCCCTGCATGCTTTGCAACCATCAGGTGAACATGTCTCAATGTGTTCACAACAAAGCAAATATTTGGTCTCAGGTACATCAAGGACCCAATCATCTGACGATACATCGTAGTATCAACTGTCTCTGAAGAAGCATCACTCAATAGCTTCAGGTTCTATGCCATAGGTGTGGACATGCAGTCCATCATCCTGAACTTCTTCAGGATCTCTACTTCATACTTCCCTTGTCCAAGGAATATTCCATCTATACTCTTCCACACCTCCATACCTAGAACAATAGTGCATCGACACATGACAGGAGCATCACTGGTCTTCCACCTTCAACTTTGGAGCAAAGGTTGGAATCCACTTTACTCTCAGTAAAGCCTAGAGTCATCAGTAATCTGCTCATCCTGTTGTACCATGTCGAACCTCAAGATATTCTGTAGTCACTCCCTCTGAAGCAGAGCATCATACTCCCTCTGTCTTTTGTACTCTATGCATTGAAACATTCTGTACTGGAGTGACAAGTAGTATCCATCTAGGATCACTGGATACTAAGATCCTCTATCTTGAACTTCTTCAAAAGTTCATCTTTCACCCATCTGTGAGCTTGTCATTCTCTATCAACCTTGTAGCAAAGGTTAAGATATTCATCAAGCTCATCATGTATGTGATATCCCATGGGTGTCTTCTAAACTCGTACAAGGCCTTCTTTCATTTGCACACATGATTATGCATGTCATGTGACTTCACTTCTATTAGCTGTAAATGTTTCTTCGTAGACTATGCCTTCTCTTCATGAGAAGCCTCATGCTACGAATCTTGTTTTGTATCCCACGATCTTTCCATCTACTGCATGATGGAACTATGAACTTCTCTTCAGGTCTCGATACTGTGCCCTGACATCATTCTTCTTGAATTGGTCTTCCCTTTCTTCTTGGTGGATGTAAGGTTCTGCATCAATGATGTCACTGCACTCGTCATATTATTC
Source organism: Pseudotsuga menziesii (assembly GCA_001517045.1). Taxonomy (NCBI): domain Eukaryota; kingdom Viridiplantae; phylum Streptophyta; class Pinopsida; order Pinales; family Pinaceae; genus Pseudotsuga; species Pseudotsuga menziesii. The sequence continues at coordinate 118,955 of LPNX010545939.1, read as the reverse complement.
TTTGTCTTTGAACTGTCGTCACTTGTTCTTTGGAACAAGTCTTCATTCTTCTTTGCTTGCAGGCGATTATGTATGTGATCTTTCCTACAAGTCAAATGCAATTGTATGGTTAGAAACATTTCATAAGGAATATTTATACTGGCAAACACTTATGCATAAATATATGATCATGCAACTACTTTAGCCAATACAACATTCATCCATATCTCATTGAAACTTTCTAGATGCCTTCCGTCTCTACCAGGACAACATTGAGATTGTGCACTAATCCAATATGTCAGCAAAGAGGTTTCATTCTAGATAAGTAGCAATGGAGAATTTGTATAGCACCATGAGCTACTTACCCATCACATGCATATTAGTGGTATTCTGTCATTAATGCAAACATCCTATCATGCATAATACAATAACTAAATATAAACAAATGCATAACAAAA
>LPNX010545939.1:71304-116664 GCA_001517045.1 Pseudotsuga menziesii | reverse complement strand
TGACCTCCCAACACAACAGCAGCCTTCTGTCTTCTGTCAAGCCAAAGTATTTCCTTCTCCAAAGGTGCACCACACTTGAGAGAGCAAGTGATGTAATTTCACAAGTGATAAATAGAGAGACTCTTACTCTCTATTTATATTCTTCCGTTGACTTGAAGTGCACTCAACCATGTAGGCTTAACTTACAATTACTTACTCGAGCCTACACCTTAATTAGTGTATAATAACCCAAGTGCCCCGAAACTGAGGGGACTTACCTAATGACTTGACAAGACTTGTTTACATTAATAATCCTCCCGATCGGAACATCGGGGTAAGACAATATGACTCAAATTCATAATAGAAACATCCCAGAATAAACATCGGGTTACAATATATAAGATACATAGAAGAATACATTCCGAAGTTACATATACATCAACACCTTGTTGTGCATATCTTTATTCATGTTTATGTGTTTTGATCCTAAGAACAACTATATGTGATTTATATTAACATATGAACAATATTACATTACTCATTAATTGATAATCTTGCTCCCTAGGGACAACTTAGTTAGTTTTGTTTTTTCAGTTTTGTGTGATTTAGATGCGAGAGAGTCTAAGACGAGAGGTAAGAACCTGTGCATCACATTGTGACCACTCCTCACATTCTTTATCAATCTGCACCTTAGATAGGCACTTGCATATCATACTTAAAGTCAAAAAATACAAAAATATACATGGTGGAACAGGCCGCAACCAGTAACACCCTTTGTTTTTGTTACTTGACCTACGGTAGTCGGACTGCAAAACCGAACAGACTCCCTATACCAAACAGTCACGGGCTAGTTGGGAACATTGAATGGGGAGAATCCCTTGCTGTTGTTTCCTGCAAATTTCTAGGCCTCAACAGATAGTTAAGTTGAATGTGGAAGTAGAAGGGGAATACCTTCTCATAAGAACAAATCAATCCTCATGGGACAATATATCCTAGTTATTATTGAGGGAATGGGATTACTGTGAGGTCATTCAGGAAGAGATGGAAATGTACAAGTCAATCAAAGGAGAAACCAATATGGTGGAAAAAAAATTGGGATACATGCCTAGACAAGAGAGAAATAATAGAATATATGAATAACAGAAGAAAGAAGTAGTTGGACGAAACACAAATCACCAATAGAACCCAACTAATCAATATATCTAAGAAAATGATTACAAAGTTGATTTTGTTGAGAATAAATCAATTTGATATGAAATCCCTTGTAGAATGCATAAAGTGATAAAATTGGGATTGCCATATCCATGGGATGGGAATGAAGAGATGTTTTCCAAAGAAGAGTATCAAGCAAAGATGACTCAAAATAGAAATGAGTTTCCACAGTCTGAGTCATTGGAAGGTTTCATATAAGGGAATCAAGTGGCTGAAATACTAAGACCTCAGTTCCAAATATGGGTTAATTTGAAAAGGTTGTCTAAGGAATTAAGTCATATTTCATAAGAAAAACATATTGATGCAGATATAGCATTGGAAACATTGAAGGCTCACCCAATTCCAATGGGTAAGTATTGGCAGTCTATATCAATGTATTATAAAATAGCCTTGCCTCTTAAGTCAAACAATAGGACAAAATTCCATACATACACCAGAACAAACTTCCAGTGCGCCTTTAGGACAACCAAGTTGTCAACAATATCCTACGATGCCAAGTCAATTGGTGGGCCAACCAACTCCTTTAGATTTTATGCCACCTATAGGTCAAGTCAACATTAAAATGATGCATCAAATGCACCAATATGGCATCCCTCCAAATATTAAATTAGCAAGACAAGTTGTGGGACAACCATTCATGCCACCAAATGTGCATTTGAGACGACAAACTACTCAAGAAAAAGGAAAGAAGAAAAACTCTAGTAAAAATAAATAAAAGTAAAAAAAAGATCATACTCAATTATAAACGTTAATTTGAAAGTGAAAGCCTTACAATTCTATTACATACAACTAAATTTGGTTACTTTAAGGAGTTCCATATAATGTAATTTGATTGTATTATTCGAGGCTCGCATTTTTTGAGCACCCTTTGAGATTGTTGAGTCGATAGACCCTTTTGCATTGTAATTTTGAGTTTCAAGGATTAATATTGTGGAGAAATTAACACATAAGTTAATCTCCATTTACAATCTTTTCTTCATGTTTTCCATTTCTTTTCCACTCTATGTAACTTCTCATGAGAAATAATAAAGCCTTGAGCAATGATTCAACTTAACTTGTGTTGTCAATGCATATTTCATTGAATGATGTAACTGGTAGCAGACATTTCATTTGTTTGACATTTGGTACAGTTACTTTAATATGTGTATGAACGTATTGTATATTATAGTGGTTTCTGTACATGTTATGATGCTTATAAGAATCCATACAAATTCATGAGATGTTCACATTTTTGTTATAAGCTACTGAATTCTTATAAATAAGCTGAGTACATTTTTTTGCCATTAAATACAAGAGAATTGTTGTTTATACACCTCCCATGTTTTAAAGTTTTTTCCATCTACTTAGTCATATTCATTTATATTCATGCCCTGTTATGCTCTATGAAATTCCCCTGGAATGATGTTACTTGTTTGAATCTAATTCATAATCTTACAAGACATAATTAAATTCAAGAAACACATACTTCACTCTATTTTACACAGATTTAACTCTAAAAACTTTAGTTTTAGCCTTGTCATTCCCTGGAACATATTGTCCTTCATCCTAGTATGCCTTAAGAGGAAAACATGAAAAATGGGTCTTTGTTGAGGAACAGATTTGAAGTTTAAATTTTCCCTAGGAGCGACAATTGTTGAAGATCTTATTTCCACATGGTGAAAGATGATCAGACGGAAGTGGATGAATTTTTTGACTTGGAAAATTCATTGAATCAATATGGATTCTGATAAAAGGCACACCAGATTAAATCCACAGTCAAAAGAATTTTGGAGAATCCCTGGACCCGAGAACTCACTGGAGGAATCTGTGTACAACTCAGCATACTTGGGATAAAGGTAATCCTCACATTCACTCTCTTTTAATATATTATGTTGTTGAAGATCAAGAAAGTATAGAATATTTAAATAATCATGGTAATACGCATAAGAATCCAAGGAATCCATCAAATATTGTCATAGATCCTCAGTTCTTTTCACTATCACCATCTACAATCACTTCTAGCCCTAGACAAGCCTCTATTCATCCCCAAAGAACTCCTATCACCATCAAGCTCATAATATCATCCTATAACACATAAACATGGCTAGAATAGGAGGAGGAAATGGTCCAACTCAACCACCACCTATAAACCCCTAGGTAGCTTCCATGTATGGTCCTTTATATTCGCCTAACAATATCCATGCCTTACATGAGAGCTAGTAAAAGATCCTACCAAAATATGATGGAGACAAAGCTACAACAATTGAAAAACACATGACTATGTTCCAAGACTTTATTTAGAACCTGTATATAGAACATGATGATGTGTTTATGAGATTATTTGTCCAAACCTTAGAATGTGAGGTGAGGAAATGGTTCAAATATTTACCAGCAAATTCTTTAAACTTGTGGCATGTCTTAGAAGTTGCTTTCATGAGGCATTGGAGAGAAAAGACAGACCACTTGTACTACCTTACTAAATTTTTTGCCTTAAGAAAGAAGAATGGGGAAACAACTGGGGAATTCAAAAAGAGATTTAACAAGATTTACAATAAAATACCCCAAGACATTAAACCTTCACATGAAGCTACTAAACTCACTTATGCAGTAGACTTTGAACCATGATTTGCTATGATATTGAGAGAAATAAGGTATGCAACTCTATTGAGTATGTCGCATTATTCTATAGATGTATAAGGAAACATGACTACTTTAGGAAGGCTAACATACAAAAATTATATAGATAAGAAGTTTTCTAGAGATGAGGCTGGTACAACTGGTAAGAATAAAAAAAATCAAAATGAAAAAATATAAGTGATGTCAAGGATACTCAAAGGCCTATCTAATAAACTCACTATACTTGATATGGATGGAAACAATGAAAATAGAAATTCCCAAGGCACAGGTCAAAGAAATCCAAATCATTATAGAAGACATCTTAATCCTCAAATTTCAAATAGATATAGAAGAAATGAAGATCCTCCTTTGCAACTCCCTGCCACACAAAATAACAACAACAACAACAACTAGTTTGTTGATGTTCCTCTAAATGAGGGATACATAAAACCACTTGATGAAATATTGTGGATGCAAGATGATAATGATCCAATTCACTTGACACAAGAAGAATATGAAATTTATTTGTAAGAATACGTGTATCAAAATGACCAAGAGGCACCAAAGAGATACTATTTAAGGCCTAGAAACTAATATACAAATAAAGACCAAAATACTACCACTAAGAAAACCTATAAGGATTCTAAACTAGTCAAGTTCGCCAATAGCCCAACTCCTATTGAAAAACCTATTGCATCCCAATAAAAAGTGACTAAATCCACACCTCCTATTGAAAAAAAGAAATATGAAGTTACTCAACATAAGAGAACAAAGTATGAAAAGAAAAAGAAAGAAAATTTTTCCTAGCCTTTCGATCTTGAACATGAGTTGTCCAAAATAAAAATCCCCATACCTCTGCCAAAACTAGATAGAAATCCTATTTATCATAAACAAATTGAAAAAGTCTTAAAGATGAATAGTTCAAATGAACAATCTGATAACCTAAACCTAGCTGATGAAATCCACTCCATCGAAGTAGTACATGCAATTGAGGAGGAGAAAGATGATTATATACCCAATTTCTACATTACTCTGAGTGTACATGGCAAGTTATTGCACAACTACATGCTAGATTTAGGAGCCTCCCATAATTTGATGCCAAAATTAATTATGGAGCAGATTGGCTTAGAGGTTACCAAACCCTACGATTATTTGTACAGTTTTGAATCTAGTATAGTATACATGGATGATTAAACATTTGGTAGTAACCTTAGCCCAATTGCATGAAAAAACATTATGATGGACATAGTTGTGGAAAATGTAGCTGCAAGATATGGGATGTTGCTTTCAAGAATGTGTGCTAAGAAAATGGGTGGAACTATGCAAATGGAGATGAAGTATGCTACAATGGATTTGTTTGCAGGAGAAACAAGAACGTTATACATAGAGGCTAGATATGTATGTAATTAGTGACCAAAGTATCCCATTAACAACTGCATGTATAATTTGGAACAAGATATGGAATGTTGCATGTTATCTTTAGAAGAAAAATATGAAGAAGAAACTCCTAAAGAACTAGATTCCCAAATCACTCCATCACATAATCATATTTGAAAGATACACTTTGACGGATACTCAACCACATGAGAAGCTGGAACAGTGACGTGATTTCCTCTCCAAATAAGGAAAATTTTTGTTGTCTTTTAAGTTTAACTTTGAGACTACAAACAATGTTGCAGAGTATGAAGCCCTCATATTGGGACTAGAGGTTGATAGAACAATATGAATAAAAAAGGTGTCAGTCTATGGAGATTCAGAACTTGTTATCCAACAAATCAGAAATGTCTATCAGACTAAGCATCCAAAAATGAGAGCTTACAGAAATCAACTATGGGATTTAATAGAGAATTTATTCATTCTTTTAATATCATTGCTATCCCGAGAGATATGAACTAGAAACAAGGCTCTTTAGTAGTGGAATAAAGTACATTTGTACCTCCCATTGAAATCAACTTAAATCATGAAGTAGAAATGATATACGTGCCTTATGTACCTGATGACCAAAAACAATTGCAATTATTCAAATATTATCAGTAGATCAAAAAGTTTTTGAAAATGATAAATGAATTCTCAATTACTTGCATAGATCAAGAATATGGATGAGACAAAAGAATCAAATTTTCAAGAGGATACAAATACAAATGCAAAGTTCATTAGTAAGGTTGTTAATCATAATATATTGTAGTTAAATAATAACTTCATTCCCAAGGGGTTGGTACCAGTGGAAAGGACTTTTGACAAGAATGGAATCCCTATCAAGCCTAGAATTCAACTAAAGGAAGAGGATGTGGAAGACACAAATGTTAGCACTGATGAAGAAACTAAAAATATCAACTTGTCCAAGCTATTTCCTGCTGAAGTGAAGCAAAGGTATGTAACATTGTTTAAAAAACATGTAGATTTGTTTTAATGGAATTATGAGGATATTAGGTGTTAAGATTTTAATGGTTATACTAGATCTTTAAACTTTTATCATTGTAAACATATGCAATAGGATCACTGAAACAAAGACAGTCACAACTTGACAAGGTACACAACAATTTATCCTAGGAAAACCCTAAAGGGAAAAAGCCAACAAAACTTACTCAATATAGATTACCAGTATGCAATGACCAAAGAACAAGGTCTCATAGATAGAGAGACCAAACCCTAAACATAAGAGCCAAAACACCAAATACACTTGTCCTCCTCCTTCTATGACCTTCCTTATTTCTCTCTCTTATGCAATACAAGTGTGAGTGTGTGCATACAAATGAGGGATGGTGCCTCCCTATTTATACTGAACTTCCTAACTGAATTTTACCCTAACTGGTCCAACCTACCTAGCTCGCAGGGCCGACCTACCTAGGTAAACTTCTCAATAATAATTATATTAATCCTTTATGGGTTCTATTGACCGGACTTACAACTAAGGGTTTACCTCATGACATATACATGAACTTTTACCTGAGTAACATCTCCTGAAGGAGGAATAATGATAATGTGAAGTACACGTAGTACAAGTAGAATATTCTTTGAAGTTACATTATTTAAACACTCCCCCTTAACAATAAGGGTATTCTATTGAAAGCAACAACAATTGGTGTGGCTTTGAAACAACATCATCGGAAGGAGAGAGGAGGCATCATCGACATCATCTTTTGGAACATTCTCTGGTACATCTATAGATCATCGAAAGTTTTGAACATCATCATCATCTTCAAAATGGAGATGGAGTATCAACATATTCATTACATAGTTAAAGTATCATCATCAACATCTTTATTATAGAGCTGAAGTTTCATCATCAACATCTTCAGTACAGAGCTAAATTATCATCATTAACATCTTCAGTAGAGAGATAAAGTATCATCATCAATAATCTTTAGTACAGAGCTGAAGTATCATCATCTATAGCATGGTGTCGTCATATGCATCATGGAACTGTAACATCATCAACATGGAGCTGGAGCATCATCATATACAACATGGAACTAGAGCATCATCTGCAGCATGGAGCTGGAGCATCATCATAAATTGCAGGAACACCATCATATGCATCATGGAACTGAATCATCATCAATAGCATGTGACTGGGGAATCATCATCTAAGCATGGAACATCATCATCTACATAAAAACTGATACATCACTTACATCGACAACATGAGGTTGGCTCATCAACATAAGGGTCGAATAACGAAAAAAACATGTGACATCATCATCAACAACTCAAGGCTAGAGTAACGTCATCTATGGCACATGATCCTTCCTTTTGGAATTATGGGATCATGGAAAACAAATATGTGGTACTCAGACAATCCTTATTTATGGGATCAAGTCTTTGTGTAGCTACCAATACTAATCATGCATACATTTGTGGTACTCGGGAAATCCTTCCTCTTTCAGGATTACAAGATCAAGTCTTTACGGAGCTACCAATACTAATCACAACTTACACATACATACACAGGATGATCCTTCCTTTCAGAATTACGGGATCAATTCCACCACTGACATCCTAGATGATCCTTCCTTTTGAAATTACGGGATTGAGTCCACTACTAGCATTCTAGACAATCCTTGCTTTTTGAATTATGAGATCAAGTCTATTACTCACATTCTGGATGATCCTTCCTTTCAAAATTACGGGATCAATTCCACTACTAACATTTTGGATGATCCCTCCTTTCAGAATTACAGGATCAAGTACATTACTCACATTTTGGATGTGTTGAAGCCTAGAAATTCGCAGGCAACAACAGTAAGGGATTCTCCCAGTCAACATTCCCAACTAGCCCGTGACTGTTTGGTGTAGGGAATCCATCCGGTTTGCGGTCTGGCTACCGTGGGTCAAAAAAAAAATAAACTAAAAGGTTTTACCGGTTACGGCCTGGTCCACCGTATATATTTTTTCATTTTTGACTTAAAGTATGATATGCAAGTGCCTATTTAACATGCAGATTTGATAAAGAATACCAGGAGTATTCACAAAGTGATGCGCAGGTTCTTACCTTTCGTCTTAAAACTCACAAGCACCTAAATCGCACATAAAGAAAGAAAAGGAATACTAGCTAGGCTATCTATAGAGAGCTAGATAATAATTCATGAGTAATGCAATACTGTTTACGTGTTATGGCAAATCATAGATAGCTATTATTATAACCAAAACATATAAACATGAATAAAAGTATACGTGATAAGATAGCTCATCAACAGTTAAGAATCCCATTAATCATAGTGGAAAACATCACAGGATATAATAGAGAACATTCAGGCAAAGAACATAGATTCATAAGGTCAAAACACTCTCACAGTTAATGAAACACAGTAAAAAACGAAATAGTTCCCCTTCAACATTGTTCATTTTATCACATTGAAACATTCCACATAGCACCTTCTCCAACAGGCAAAATTTGCAATTTCTCATTGTAAAACGAAATAGTTCCTCTTACAAACAATAGTTCACAAGTTTGTCCACGGGAAAATGCCCCTGTCAGTTCTAACTTCCCTATATTTAAACTAAAAACGCTAATCGTTTGGGTTACCCCCCAAAAATCTGTGACCTTTCGGTCCCCCAAAACATTTAATATCCTCAATTTTATCTTTTCTGTGCACACTTATGATCCGCTTGGTAACTGCCAGATCCTTTCAGGTCTGGGCCTTTGTCGTCATTGGTTTTGCCTTCTTTCCCATTTTCTCTCCTTGGGACCCTGCCAATTTCGGTTCGATCTTTGCTAACACTGCCCAGCTCCCTTATGCCACTTGTCTCCCAGCTACGCCTTTGCGCAGTAATCCTTTGTAAACGTTTCTTGAATCCATCTGCAAGTAAACAACATCTATCATTCATTGGGACTATATTTTTTAATAAAAACAAACTACATCTACCCAAATGAGTAATCATCAAGAAATACCGTGTATTACACTCCTACTCTGAAACCTTAACAGGTGCCGGCACCACTATCTCATCTACACACGGGTTTAAAACCTCACCAACGGCGAGAAAAGAAAACTCATCGGCAGCTCAAAACACTAAACATCGGCTGGGTAGTCTTATCTACAGCCACATAAGCGGGGTCCTAACAAGAGATGGGCATCGCGAGAACGTTGAGCCCATCAAAGTCGGAAGGGATTTGACCTAAATCGTGGGCAAGAAAACTTCCAATAGGCAATTGAAAAGACATCGACGTCGAAAGACAAGTGCTTTGCACAGCCGCAAGGGCAGAAGAAGAAAGGCTATGACCTCCGATCCAACACAAAGTGATGAAGATCTGATAAAGCATCGGTGGGTGGAGCACTTACACGGCAGGTACCTAGTTGCTTTGGGAGCCACAACGACAGAAGGTAAACAAACGATGGCCTCCGATAATATCTTAAGGAAACAAAGTTTCGACAAGTTGTTTAAATGACCACAGCAGTTCAAAAGGTAGCGATCAGACTCTAAACTCTGCGATCCATAATATTTTCAATCATAAACAATAAAAACAGGAAGAGAGTTAATCTTCAATATAATCTGAAACTAAAGCATGACCAAAAAGTTCACTGGTCCAAATGATTCAAAACAACATTAAAATCATGAAGGGGGGGCCAAAATTGAAAAATTTAGGGAAAACAATTGCAGCTGCAACAGGATGATCACTCCTTTCATAATTACGAGATCAATTCTACTACTAACATTCTGGATGATCCTCCCTTTCGAAATTACAGGATCAATTCCATTACTCACATTATGTACAAACCTTCCTTTCGTAATAGCGTGATCAAGTCTACTACTAACATTCTGGACGATACTTCCTTTCGTAATTACGAAATCAATTCCACTACTTGCAAGTATTTAAGATGATCCTTCCTTTCATAATTATACAATAAATTCTAAGGATGATTAGTCCTTCCACATCAAAATTTAAGACGATCCTTCCTTTCGAAATTACAGGATCAAGTCCAACAAGATCAACATTTAATATGATCCTTGCTTTTGAAATTACAAGATCAATTCCAACAAGATCAACATTTAAGACAATCCTTCCTTTTGGAATTACGGATCAAGTATAAGGATGGTGTTATCCACCTAAATGGCACCTCTCCGTCTGAGTACCGACATCCCTCATGTTGGCACACAAAAGGACATCTATTTTTTTAGGGTTGCCCAAACCACTATAGATGGGCTTATTATAAAATACATTTCCTCATCCATCTATTTGGTTACTTTGAATTTTTAACTATGTCAAGTCATATCCGCGACCCTATATATATGCAACTCGCGGATCATCCGCGAGTGTCGGTTGTTGCAAGTCGCGGATAGATGTATCCACGAGTTGCTCTTATAGAAACTTCCAGATCATACGCGAGTTGCTGGTCTTGATACCCGCGGATATGTCCCTTTGACATTTAAAATATAAACACATGATTACTTGAGATTAGTTAAGCCATTTCCCTTAATCTCCTTAACTATCTCAACCTCCTCAACCTTCGAAACTGCCTTATTTCATCCATATAAATACATGCCTTGGGGAGGGTGTTGAAGACACACACTTGGAGAGCAAAGTTATGCTGGTGCAGTTTATACAGAAGTCTTTGGAGCAGTGTAACTCAGAATCCTTTGGTCGCAAAGGAGTCCTTGTCTTAGGCGTTGGGTTGTAATCTGAACTTCCTCATTATTGTCAATAAAGAGAATCCTTCTTCCATATGCGTCTTGAATGTATTTCATGTATTGTGGTTTCGTAAATGTTTATGTTTCAGCATCTTGTATATGATTTATCTAACCTATTTACATATATGAATCATCTTGTATTTGGAAGATTGAATCTTGACAGGTGAAGGGGAAAGCATCCCTGAAGACTTTAGAGGAGAAGCAGAGCGGAAGAGGACAAGCTAGGATCAACCGTCTTGCATCGGGTGAGTCTTTCCCATCCTCCTATTTCCTTTACTGCACTCTAGAGTCAATTGTCTGCAAGTTAATTGAGTATGTTGGTAACCCCAGACCTATGGTTATAAGGTGTTTAATCCTGTACAACAGAACTGGCGACTCCGCTGGGGAGCCCAGACTGTTGTAGGTTGTTTCTGTCACCCCTGACCAGTATTTGCTTTGAAGTCTGTGTGTGATCTTTTATCATGGTTCATACTTGCCTCAGTATTTGAAAGTCTTGAGAAAAATTTTATACCTATCCGTGAGTTTCTCTTCTGCATAGTCGCGGATACAACCCTGCATACGCGAGTTGCTGTATTGAACAGTCGCGGATCATCCGCATGTTGCGCTTATATACAGTCGCGGATGTGCCTGGAAGTAGGGATTTTTTAAGTTAAGGTTTACTTGTTCCTTTCTTTGTGTAATCCCTGTTTCTGAGTTGATTTTCTTTATGAATTCTGTGTAGCTTGTCTGAATACCTTTGGTGATCACACTTTGTGCTTTTTCGAAAGACCTTGAATCTATTTTTCGTGGATTATTTTCTGCTTGCATGCTGAAGTAGTTTGGCCTGTTTGGGTTGAAGGTTAAAGTGTCTCTATGCAGATCAGCGATCATGGTCTTGGGCTTTGTTTTTCCAGTATTTCTTTTGGCAGTGGCTGGTTTTCACTTGCCTTTATAATTCTACAGTGATTTTTTCATTGTGTGCACCCAAGCTAGGGTTCCTAGCCTTCCTTTGCGCGGTATGATTTTTGGCTCATGTTTCTAGTCAGCCTTTGTAAGTGATCTTTGGTTGATTTCAGAACCTTGGTGGTATTGGTTTCCTTCTTCTTTTGTTGGTTAACTTCACCTTGCCAAAATAGTTGACTTGTCTTTTATGCAAGCCTTCCTTCCAAGTAGGGTTTATGCTGACTTTACTTTAGTCTAGAGTTTGTTTGCTGATTGTATAGCAGAGTTCCTTTTGCTTTGTTCTTGTTATCTGCATGCTTTTAGTTTGTATGTAGTTTTTCTTTTGCATTTATAAAATAAAATTAAAAATAACCTATACTTGTTTGTGTTGCTTGCCGCCCCACCTCCTTCTTTGGCTTCACCTTGTTGGACAAGGTGCTGAGCAGCCTTTGTTTGTAGGTTTAGATTGATACTTGGGACTTCTTGACCTTTGTTTATGTTAGTCTTATTGCTCAGTCTTTTCATTCCAAATTTGTTGGCTTGTTTACCTTTGTGAGCCTTCTTTTCAAGAGAGGTTGATATCTAACTTTAGGGAAACCTAGGGTTTGTTTGTGGGGAGTAGACTAGTTGTCTATTTTCTTTGCTTTCATTACTTGCTTGCATTAGTTGATAGGCTGATTTTTCTTTTGCATTTATAAAATAAAAAGACAAAAACATATGTTTGCTTTATATGCATGTAGATTAGGTTTTTAGTCTAGATTGCATGGCATATCATTGTTTTTGAAAAAATAAAAATAAAAAGAATTTGTTATTTTGTGGTTTTCAAGTTTCTATTTGAAAAATAAAGAGAATAGTTTTTGCTTTTTGCATTTCATATCTCTTTGCTTAGTCATTTTGTTTCAACTTTGAGTCAAAACACCACTTAAGTTTCACATCATTTACCCTCTGACTAAAAACAACTCTTAAAATAAATGATATAATTTAAAAATTACTAGTAAGTTTTATTTTATAGGGTCATACACCAACTAGCTCAGGCTAGACTTGTGGATTAGGGAGTTTTAACTCTCCACAAGTGTTAAAATTTTAAACGTAGTTGGCCAATTACTAGGTAAATCCTTTTCTACGTTGATTGTATCTGGGAAACTCCTCTCAAACGGGAGTTAAGCACGAGGCCGCGTGGAGACTTGGACTGAGGAGATAACCCTCCGATACCTTGTCAAAGCATAGACCAAGGTTTTTACGCATCTGGGGATTCTATCTTAGACAGGGTTTCAGGCTCAGCTACCCTGCCAATGCGTATGAATCAGGCTTGCGATTGTCCCCCCAGACTGTCAATATAGTTAAGGTATCCTTTAGTCTCTTTGACATCTAGGGTTCATACACATGTACACCTAAAGGTTATTTCTGGCTGACCTTGGACGGACTTCGAAGGTAACCTCGGTAGAAAGTGTGGGAGGGCGGTGGGTGATTGCTCCGCTTGTGCCTAAGAACATCTACAGGGACACCAAGTAAATGTCTATCAGCTTTCTTCTGGAAATTATATCTTATACTTGTTTGTCTGTTTGGATTTAGGAATTTTTAGTGAGTGCTATGTGGTTTGTCTGTACTTAGTGTGCCTTTAGGTGTGTGCTTTGTAATTTTGGTTTCCTATCAACCTCAAACTTTGTCTCCTGGTTTGAAACTATGGCTAAATCGCCTTCGAAAACCAACCAAGATATCCCCACGATGGTAACTCCTTATACTATTCCTCTCACAGGAAATGTTGGTGTTCCCTTGATGGCCACCCTAAATCTACCTGGATTCACCCTAGGGCTACCGGTGTGGTTGATTTCCACTCCAACTGTCCTGAATGCTTCTGATGCTTCTCAAGTAAGCTCCTTATATCAAGGGCATCAAAACACTGCTTCCCCTTCACCTGTAGTTGATTGTCCTCCTCCTTCTACCTCATGCGGTGAAAGTACTGATACTAGTAACCGACAGTCTAAAAGGAGTAAAAGAAGGAGGAATAGGAAGAAGGAACATAAGCAAGGGGGCACCTATTCAACCTCTGCAAGTCAAGTTGAACCTCACCACCCAGCCTCTGTGGTTCATGCTGGGGGCACCCATCCAACCTTTGCAGGCCATGTTGGATCTAAGCACTCAACCTCTGCAAGTCAAGTTGATCTTCACCATCTAGCCTCTGTTGATCATGCTGGTGGGATCCTTCCAACCTTTCTAAGGCACGTCGGATCCAGTCACTCAGCCTTTGTGGTTCATGCTGAGGGCACCCATTCAACCTCTGTTGTTTAAGTTGAACCTCCCCATCCAACCTCTGTTGTTCATGTTGGATCCATCCACCCAACCTCTGTTGTTCATGCTGGGGGCACATACTCAACTGCTGCAAAGCAGATTGATCCTAACCATTCAACCTTTGTTGTTCATGTTGGCGGTGCCCATCCAACCTCTGCAGGCCATGTTGGATATAGTCTCTCAGCCTCTGCAAGTCATGTTGGGGGTAGTCTCTCAGCCTCTGTACTTCATGCTGAAGACAGTTTGTCAGCCACTGCGAGTCATGTTGACACTATTGAAAAGACTACCCGTTCAAAAAACAAGCCCAAGTTTCCTTGTAAGCTTTGTGAGGGAGACCACCTTACTTATAAATGCCCTTCTGTCGTGGAGGTAAGAAGAGTTTGGATTCATGGTCATCCTTTTTTTGAACATTCTGAAGCTTTTCAACAACCAGCCTCTCTTAGTCAAGTTGGACCCAGTCACCCAGCCTCTGGTGTTCATGATGGGGGCAAACTCTCATCCTCTGCAGGTCATGTTGAGAGAAAACAGTCATCCACTGCTAGTCATGTTGACACTGTTGAGAAAACTGGTCGTTCGAAGTGCAAACTTAAGTTTCCTAGTTTGTTATGCGAGGGAGATCATCTTACTCACAAGTGCCCTGCTATCGCAGAGGTGCGAAGAGTGTGGTTCAAGACTCAAGAATTTCCTTCTCTTGAACAACCTATAGTTTCTTAACAACCTACTCAACATTTGGTTGATCAAGTGGTCGAACCAATCTTAGATTTGGTCGATCCCACTCTTCTTTCAGAGAGTGGTCTTGATGTGATTGAACCAATGTCATCTTTGGTCAATCCCACTCTCCCTTCGGAGAGTGACTTTCACGAAATGGTTGAATCGATCCCAGCATCGATCAATCCCAATCTTCCTTTGGAGAGTGAAGTGTCTGTTAGTCACATTTTCTTCACTGCCAGTTTGGAACTTACTGAACAAGGGGGCACTGAACTCGCTTCGGATCAACCCCCACCAAGCTCTCAGATTGCTTCCTTTGATTGGGATAGCCTAGTTGAGCTGCGCCTACCTTCTAATGCACCTTTCTAGATAAAGGCAAAAGTTGAACCTTACACGATTACTCGTTGTATTGTTGATGAAGGATCCTCAGTTAGTATTTTGTCTGCTCGTGCTTGGCGAGGCATGGGATCTCCCAGCCTTGTGTCGACTACTAGTCAGTTACTGGCGTTTGATAGAATAACTTGTATAGCCTTGGGAATTCTTGCTCAAACACCTATTACTTTGGGTGGGAAGATCGTCTTATTTGACTTCATGGTGATAGAAGACCCCTTGGACTTTAATATGCTCCTCGGACGTGATTATGTCTATGCCATGCATGCTGTGGTGTCAACATACTTTCGTGTGATGTAATTTAATCATGGAGAAGAAATTGTCACTATTGATTAGTTGGATTTTCTTGATCCGTCTCCTAACCCAACTAGAGACCAAGTCTTTCCTTTATTAATTCCCAGTGTTTCTATAGACCCTACATCCCCATAGGTGAACTATGTGGCCTCTTGTCCTTTGTGTTCAATTGCTTCTGAGAAGTAGCCTCTGTTTTCATGCTTACCTTCTCGGGACTTGGTCCCAGCAGTTGAACAGGTGAGTCATCCTATACAGACCATGGATCTTGCTCTCCACTCTGTCAATCCATTTGAAAGTTTAGACATGTGTCCTATCTCGGATGATCTCCTTCCTTCGGATGAAGTCTTCCTAGAGTCTTTGATACAGTCTGATATTCTCTTGGATATTGGTTCAGTTGTGACTAAGTCTAACCCTGATTTTCCTAGTAAGCTTGAACTTTCTTCTTATGTTGGTCTTGTTGAGTATTTTGACTCTTCCTTTGAACAGCAAGTTAGTGATCCCGATGAGTTTCATTTTTCTTATGAATTTTTCAACTCCTATGATATTGAGTTTGTTCCTACAGACTCTATCTCCCTTGTTGATTTTTTCTCTCCTTCTGAGGTTGATATTACTGATTATAAACCCTCGATCCTTGTTTCTATAGAATATTCTTTGGTTGATTCCACCTTGACTTTCACTTTTATAGAAGATAGCAAAGTCACATGTGTTTCTACCAAAGTGACCCGCATCGGATCTTTTCTTCTGAATATGATCCTGATGTTGTTGTTTCTTGGAGACAGGATTCTTAGTTGGATTCACAATTGTTTACTGGCCTTGCCTTGTTGTTCAAGCTGTAATTGCATTTGCATGTGCCTTGCTCGCGCTTATGAGCCTGATGCCGGCTTCCACGCTTTTAGCTCGTTGTATAAGCCCTCATATTTGTTCTCATCATCGCTAACCCTTCTATCATTTTTCCTTTGCAACTTGACACCCTTTACCTTGAGGAGACCTTCCCCGAGTGTCTTTATCCTGCTCATGGTCCTTGCATTACGCATAGGTTTGTTCCTTGTGCTTGGAACTAGTTTCACCTACCTATGACACTCGTCTCCTCGCATTTAGAGCATTCTTTCTGCTCTCCTTCGAGCTCGTTAAAAACAGTAAGGAGGACGCGAGTTGAATTTTCCGGACTCGTTAAAACTTCATGGGAAAGATTTTGAGTTTCTTTAGGCTCAAGTATAACTCCTTAAAATAGACTTGAATGCCGAGTAAACTTGTCCGTTCAGGCTCGTTAAGAATATGTGAACGGGCATCCACATTGGTGGTAGGTTATCTCTTTCTCGGACCATGTGGAATAATACGAGAAAGGATCCCTCTCTTTTCTTTGGAATTGAGAAGAGTATTCTCAGGCATAAGTTTATCACTTTTCCAAACCTGAGGGACTAATCTTACGGAAAAGGAACCCCCGGTATGAGCTTAGTTTTCTCTTTTTCGTGCTCTAGACCAAAACATGAAAAAGATTCCGAGTGTACTTTGTGTCTTTGTCATGCTCGTTAAACCCTAAAGAACAAAGCATCGAGTTTATTGTTGTAAGCCCCATTTCTCGTAATCAAATGGATCTTTCCGAGTGATCTTTCCTTCCTTCACACTCGTAAAACTCAGGCTATATGCTACTTTTGAAGGAGCGTTGGGTAGGTGGTAATTTAACCTTTTTCGGACCTTCCTGACTACGTACGAAAAAGGTGTGCCTTTTCTTCTTCGGAAGTTAAGAGAGTTCTTTTTTGGTATGTTTTATACTTTTTCGGCCTCACGAGACTAAATTGTACGAAACTGGACCCCCCTGGAATTTTCTTTGGAGTTTTCAGACTCTCTAAACTATGAAAACACCGTCGAGCATGTACTAGTTCGGGCTTGTTAAATCCACAAATCAGTGACACTATCAAGCATTATTTTCCCATCTCTTCAAGCTTGTTAAAAAATGAAGAGGGAACCGAGTTAACTTTCCTGGACTCGTTAAAATTTAACAGGGAAGGTAAGGACGAAGTTTTCTGTTGTTTTCAGTAATGGCAGCATGTCATCCTTGAACATAGCACTCCTTGTTTTCCGATATCCATGTTTCAGTGTCCACTTTTGTTCAGCTATCACTTTGAGTTTCTTACTCCTCCTCTTGTCCATTATACCTGGGGAATCTGATCATGTCTCCTACATGACAGATAAGTCTAGTTGTTCTATTTTATACGTTGCCTTGGGTCATATCTGTGTTGTGCTCACTGTTCAAGGACTCTACTCAATGTCTGATCTATAGCCTGATACCATCATTGTTATATATGTTATCTCTTTGTGTCTCCCTTCCTTTGCCCAGTTCCTAGTCACTCTTGTGATCCGTTGGAGGATCTATTGCCTTCCTTATCACAGCATGGTTCCATTTCAGCACTTCCTGATGACGAAGACCTAGAGTTTTGATGATGGTACCTCGAGATTCACTTTCATCATTGGTGAATTCCTTTGCTTCAGTTGTTGCTTATCACCTATTGATTGACAAACTGTTGAATCCTTTCCATGTTCAACTTCAACTTACCCTTATTCACATGGCTTGGGTTGTACTGGTTCTTTGGGATCCTTTATGAAGACCTTAGTTCCTCACCTATGGAATAAGTTGCGCAAGATTATGTTCTATTCCTCTACATAGCTTCCAGATCTTTGAAGACTCATTATTGTATATTGTGGCTTCGATCCACTTTTGTAATATATGTGGTTTTATACCCGTATCATATGATGTACTCAAATATTGTAAAGGAGTTAGTGTTCCAGTAAATTGAACATAGCATCCTCAGATGTAACTTTGTATGTGACATTATTATGTATTTGTTTCAGGTACTCTCTCTACTCCATCGGATTTCTGAGTTCTCCAAAGATAAAGGTTATAATGTATTTCAGCCATCATTTCCCTCTGACTTCACACATTAGGGGCATCTGTTATCAACCTGAATGGCACCTCTCCGTCCGAGTACCAACATCCCTCATGTTGGCACACAAAAGGACATCTATGGATTGAGGGTTTCCCAAACCACTATAGATGGGCTTATTATAAAATACATTTCCTCATCCATCCAACTGGTTACTTTTACTTTTTAACTATGTCAAGTCATATCCGCGACCCTATATATATGTAACTCGCGGATCATCCGCGAGTGTCGATTGTTGCAAGTCGCGGATAGATGTATCTGCGGGTTGCTCTTATAGCAACTTGCGGATCATACGCGAGTTGCTGGTCTTGATACCCGTGGATATGTCCCTTTGACATTTAAAATATAAACACATGATTACTTGAGATTAGTTAAGCCATTTCCCTTAATCTCCTTAACTGTCTCAACCTCCTCAACCTTTGAAACTGCCTTATTTCATCCATATAAATACAAGCCTTGGGGAGGGTGTTGAAGACACACACTTGGAGAGCAAAGTTATGCTGGTGGAGTTTATACAGAAGTCTTTGGAGCAGTGGAACTCAGAATCCTTTGGTTGCAAAGGAGTCCTTGTCTCAGGCGTTGGGTTGTAATCTGAACTTCCTCATTATTGCTAATAAAGAGAATCCTTCTTCCATATGCGTCTTGAATGTATTTCATGTATTGTGGTTTCATAAATGTTTATGTTTCAGCATCTTGTATATGATTTATCTAACCTGTTTACATATATGAATCATCTTGTATTTGGAAGACTGAATCTTGACAGGAGAAAGAGAAAGCATCCCTGAAGACTTTAGAGGAGAAGCAGAGCGGAAGAGGACAAGCTAGGATCAACTGTCTTGCATCGGGTGAGTCTTTCCCGTCCTCCTATTTCCTTTACTGCACTCTAGAGTCAATTGTCTGCAAGTTAATTGAGTATGTTGGTAACCTCAGTCCTATGGTTATAAGGTTTTTAATCATGTACAACAGAACTGGCGACTCTGCTGGGGAGCCCAGACTGCTGTAGGTTGTTTCTGTCACCCCTGACCAGTCTTTGCTTTGAAGTTTGTGTGTGATCTTTTATCCTGGTTCATACTTGCCTCAGTATTTGAAAGTCTTGAGAAAATTTTTATACCTATCCGCGAGTTGCTCTTCTGCACAGTTGCGGATACAAGCCTGCATACGTGAGTTGTTGTATTGAACAGTCGTGTATGTGCCTGGAAGTAGGGATTTTTTAAGTTAAGGTTCGCTTGTTCCTTTCTTTGTGTAATGCATGTTTCTGAGTTGATTTTCTTTATGAATGCTGTGTAGCTTTTCTGAATACCTTTGGTGATCACACTTTGTGCTTTTTCGAAAGCCCTTGAATCTCTTTTGCTTGGATTATTTTCTGCTTGCATGCTGAAGTAGTTTGGCCTGTTTGGGTTGAAGGTTAAAGTGTCTCTGTCCAGATCAGCGATCAGGGTCTTGGGCTCTATTTTTCTAGTCCATCTTTTGACAGTGGCTGGTTTTCACTTGCCTTTATAAGTCTACAGTGATTTTCTCATTATGTGCACCCAAGCTAGGGTTCCTAGTCTTCCTTTGCTTGGTATGATTTTTGGCTCATGCTTCTGGTTAGCCTCTGTAAGTGATCTTTGGTTGATTTCAGAACCTTATTGGTATTGGTTTCCTTCTTCTTTTGTTGGTTAACTTCACCTTGCCAAAATAGTTGACTTGTCTTTTATGCAAGCCTTCCTTCCAAGTAGGGTTTATGCTGACTTTACTTTAGTCTAGAGTTTGTTTGGTGATTGTATAGCAGAGTTCCTTTTGCTTTGTTCTTGTTATCTGCATGCTTTTAGTTTGTAGGTAGTTTTTCTTTTGCATTTATAAAAGAAAATTAAAAAGAACCTATACTTGTTTGTGTTGCTTGCCCCCCACCTCCTTCTTTGGATTCACCTTGTTGGACAAGGTATTGAGCAGCCTTTGTTTGTAGGTTTAGATTGGTACGTGGGACTTCTTGACCTTTGTTTATGTCAATCTTATTGCTCAGTATTTTCATTCCAAAGTTGTTGGCTTGTTTACCTTTGTGAGCCTTCTTTTCAAGAGAGGTTGATATCTAGCTTTAGGGAAACCTAGGGTTTGTTTGTGGGGAGTAGAGTAGTTGTCTATTTTCTTTGCTTTCATTACTTGCTTACATTAGTTGACAGGCTGATTTTTCTTTTGCATTTATAAAAGAAAAAGACAAAAACACATGTTTGCTTTATATGCATGTAGATTATATTTTTAGTCTAGATTGCATGGCATATCATTGTTTTTGAAAAAATAAAAATAAAAAGAATTTTTTCTTTTGTGGTTTTCAAGTTTCTATTTGAAAAATAAAGAGAATAGTTTTTGCCTTTTGCATTTCATATCTCTTTGCTTAGTCATTTTTTTTCACACCACATAAGTTTCACGCAATTTAGCCTCTGACTAAAAACAACTCTTAAAATAAATGATATAATTTAAAAATTACTAGTAAGTTTTATTTTATAGGGTCATACACCAACTAGCTCAGGATAGACTTGTGGATTAGGGAGTTTTAACTCTCCACAAGTGTTAAAATTTCAGATGTAGTTGGCCAATCACTGGGTAAATCCTTTTCTATGTTGATTGTATCTGGGAATCTCCTCTCAAACAGGAGTTAAGCACAAGGCCGCATGGAGACTTGGAATGAGGAGATAACCCTCTGATTCCTTGTCAAAGCGTAGACCAAGGTTTTTACACATCTGGGTTTCTGTCTTAGACAGGGTTTCGGGCTCAACTAACCTACCCATGTGTATGAATCAGGCTTGCGACTGTCCCCCCAGACTGTCAATATAGTTAAGGTAGCCTTTAGTCTCTTTGACATCTAGGGTTCATACACAGGTACACCGAAAGGTTATTTCTGGTTGACCTTGGATGGACTTGGAAGGTAACCCCGGTAGAAAGTGTGGGAGGGCGGTGGTTGATTCCTCTGCTTGTGCCTAAGAACATCTATAGGGACACCAAGTAACTGTCTATCAGCTTTCTTCTGGAGAGTATATCTTATACTTGTTTGTCTGTTTGGCTTTAGGAATTTTTAGTGAGTGCTGTGTGGTTTGTCTGTACTTAGTGTGCCTTTAGGTGCGTGCTTTGTAATTTTGGTTTCCTATCAACCTCATACTTTGCCTCCTGGTTTGAAACTATGGCTGACACCCCTTCGAACACCAACCAAGATATCCCCATGATGGGAACTCCTTGTACTATTCCTCTCACAGGAAATGTTGTTGTTCCCTTGATGGCCACCCTGAATCTACCTGGATTCACCCTAGGGCTACCGGTGTGGTTATTTTCCACTCCAACTGTCCTGAATGCTCCTGATGCTTCTCAAGTAAGCTCCTTATATCAAGGGCATCAAAACACTGCTTCCCCTTCACCTGTAGTTGATTCTCCTCCTTCTACCTCATGTAGTGAAAGTACTGATACTAGTAACCGACAGTCTAAAAGGAGTAAAAGAAGGAGGAATAGGAAGAAGTCACATAAGCAAGGGGGCACCTGTTCAACCTCTGCAAGTCAAGTTGAACCTCACCACCCAGCCTCTGTGGGTCATGCTACGGGCACCCATCCAACCTCTGCAGGCCATGTTGGATCTAAGCACTCAACCTCTGCAAGTCAAGTTGATCTTCACCATCCAGCCTCTGTTGATCATGCTGGTGGGATCCTTCCAACCTTTCTAGGGAACGTCAGATCCAGTCACTCAGCCTCTGTGGTTCGTGCTAAGGGCACCCATTCAACGTCTGTTGTTCAAGTTGAACCTCCCCATCCAACCTCTATTTTTCATGTTGGATCCATCCACCCAGCCTCTGTTGTTCATGCTGGGGGCACACACTCAACTGCTGCAAAGCAGATTGATCCTAACCATTCAACCTCTGTTGTTCATGTTGGTGGTGCCCATCCAACCTTTGCAGGCCATGTTGGATCCAGTATCTCAGCCTCTGCAAGTCATGCTGGGGGCAGTCTCTCAGCCTATGTACTTCATGCTGAATACAATTCGTCAGCCACTGCGAGTCATGTTGACACTGTTGAAAAGACTACCCGTTCAAAACACAAGCCCAAGTTTCCTTGTAATCTATGTGAGGGAGACCACCTTACTTATAAATTCCCTTCTATCATGGAGGTGCAAAGAGTTTGGATTCATGGTCATCCTATTTTTTAACATTCTGAAGCTTTTCAACAACCAGCCTCTAGTGTTCATGCTGGGGGAAAACTCTCATCCTCTGCAGGTCATGTTGAGATAAAACAGTCATCCACTGCTAGTCATGTTGACACCATTGAGAAAACTGGTTGTTCGAAGTGCAAACTTAAGTTCCCTTGTATGTTATGCGAGGGAGATCATCTTACTCACAAGTGCCCTGCTATCGCAGAGGTGTGAAGAGTGTGGTTCAAGACTCAAAAATTTCCTTCTCCTGAACAACCTATAGTTTCTCAACAACCTACTCAACCTTTGGTTGATCAAGTGGTTGAACCAATCTTAGATTTGGTCGATCCCACTCTTCTTTCGGAGAGTGATCCTGATGTGATTGAACCAATGTCATCTTTGGTCAATCCCACTCTCCCTTCGGAGAGTGACTTTCACGAAGCGGTTGAATCGATCCCAGCATCGATCAATCCCACTCTTCCTTTGGAGAGTGAAGTGTCTGTTAGTCACATTTTCTTCACTGCCAGTTTAGAACTTACTGAACAAGGGGGCACTGAACTCGCTTCGGATCAACCCCCACCAAGCTCTCGGATTGCTTCCTTTGATTGGGATATCCTAGTTGAGCCGCGCCTTCCTTCTAATGCACCTTTCCAGATAAAGGTAAAAGTTGAACCTTACACGATTGCTCGTTGTATTGTTGATGAAGGAGCCTCAGTTAGTATTTTTTCTGCTCGTGCTTGGCGAGGCATGGGATCTCCTAGCCTTGTGTCGACTGCTAGTCAGTTATTGGAGTTTGATAGAATAACTTGTATAGCCTTGGGAATTCTTGCTCAAACACCTGTTACTTTGGGTGGGAAGACCGTCTTAGTTGACTTCATGGTGATAGAAGACCCCTTGGACTTTAATATGCTCCTCGGACGTGATTATGTCTATGCCATGCAAGCTGTGGTGTCAACATTATTTCGTGTGATGTACTTTAATCATGGAGAAGAAATTGTCACTATTGATCAATTGGATTTTCTTGATCCATCTTCTGACCCAACTAGAGACCAAGTCTTTCCTTTATTGATTCCCAGTGTTTCTATAGACGCTACCCCACCACAGGTGAACTATGTGGCCTCTTGTCCTTTGTGTTCAATTGCTTCTGAGAAGTAGCCTCTGTTTTCATGCTTAACGTCTTGGGACTTGGTCCCAGCAGTTGAATAGGTGAGTCATCCTATACAGACCATGGAGCTTGCTCTCCACTCTGTCAATCCATTTGAAAGTTTAGACATGTGTCCTATCTCGGATGATCTCCTTCCTTCGGATGAAGTCTTCCTAGACTCTTTGATACAGTCTAATCTTCTCTTGGATGTTGGTTCAGTTGTGACTAAGTCTAACCCTGATTTTTCTAGTAAGCTTGAACTTTCTTCTTATGTTGGTCTTGTTGAGTCTTTTGACTCTTCCTTCGAACAACGATTCAGTGATCCTAATGAGTTTGATTTTTCTTATGAATTTTTCAACTCCTGTGATATTGAGTTTGTTCCTACAGACTCTATCTCCCTTGTTGATTTTTTCTCTCCTTCTGAGGTTGATCTTACTGATTATAAACCCTCGAGCGTTGGTTCTATAGAATATTCTTCGGTTGATTCCGCCTTGACTTTCACTTTTATAGAAGATAGCAAAGTCACATGTGTTTTTGCCAAAGTGACCTGCATCGGATCTTTTCTTCTAAATATGATCCTGATGTTGTTGTTTCTTGGAGACAGGATTCTTAGTTGGATTCACAACTGTTTACTGGCCTTGCCTTGTTGTTCAAGCTGTAATTGTATTTGGATGTGCCTTGCTCGCGCTTATGAGCCTGATGCCAGCTTCCACACTTTTAGCTCGTTGTATAAGCCCTCATCTTTGTTCTCATCATCGCTAAGACTTGTATCATTTTGCCTTTGCAACTTGACACCCTTTACCTTGAGGAGACCTTCCACAAGTGTCTTTATCCTACTCATGGTCCTTGCATTATGCATAGGTTTGTTCCTTGAGCTTGGAACTAGTTTCGCCTGCCTATGACACTCGTCTCCTCGCATTTAGAGCATTCTTTCTGCTCTCCTTCGAGCTCGTTAAAAACAGTAAGGAGGCCGCGAGTTGACTTTTTCGGACTCGCTAAAACTTCACAAGAAATATTTTGAGTTTCTTTAGGCTCAAGTCTGACTCCTTAAAATAGACTTGACTGCCCAGCAAACTTGTCCGTTCAGGCTTGTTAAGAATATGTGACTGGGCATCCACATTGGTGGTAGGTTATCTCTTTCTCGGACCATGTGGAATAATACGAGAAAGGATCCCTCTCTTTTCTTTGGAATTGAGAAGAGTATTCTCAGGCATAGGTTTATCACTTTTCCAGACCTGAGGGACTAAACTTACGGAAAAGGAACCCCCGGTATGAGCTTAGTTTTCTCTTTTTCTTGCTCTGGATCAAAACATGAAAAAGTTTCCGAGTGTACTTTGTGTCTTTGTCATGCTCGTTAAACCATAAAGAACAAAGCATTGAGTTTATTGTTGTAAGCCCCATTTCTCGTAAGCAAATGGATCTTTCCGAGTGATCTTTCCTTCCTTCACACTCGTAAAACTCAGGCTATATGCTGCTTTTGAAGGAGCGTTGGGTAGGTGGTAATTTAACCTTTTTCAAACCTTCCAGACTACGTACGAAAAAGGTGTGCCTTTTCTTCTTCGGAAGTCAAGAGAGTTATTCTTTGGTATGTTTTCTAATTTTTCGGCCTCAGGAGACTAAATTGTACGAAAAAGGAACCCCCTGGAATCTTCTTTGGAGTTTTCAGACTCTCTAAACTATGAAAACACCGTCGAGCATGTACTAGTTCGGGCTTGTTAAATCCACAAATTGGTGACACTATCAAACATTATTTTCCCATCTCTTCAAGCTTGTTAAAATATGAAGAGGGAACCGAGTTAACTTTCCTGGACTCGTTAAAAGTTAACAGGGAAGGTAAGGAAAAAGTTTTCTCTTGTTTTCAGTAATGGCAGCACGTCATCCTTGAACATAGCACTCCTTGTTTTCCGATATCCATGTTTCAGTGTCCACTTTTGTTCAGCTATCACTTTGAGTTTCTTACTCCTCCTCTTGTCCATTATACCTGGGGAATCTGATCATGTCTCCTACATGACAGATAACTCTAGTTGTTCTATTTTATACGCTGCCTTGGGTCATCTCTGTGTTGTGCTCACTGTTCAAGGACTCTACTCAATGTATGATCTATAACCTGATCCCATCATTGTTATATCTGTTATCTCTTTGTGTCTCCCTTCTTTTTCCCAGTTCCTAGTCACTCTTGTGATCCGTTGGAGGATCTATTGCCTTCCTTATCACAGCATGGTTCCGTTTCAGCACTTCCTGATGACGAAGACCTAAAGTTTTGACGATGGTACCTCAGGATTCACTTTCATCATTGGTGAATTCCTTTGCTTCAGTTGTTGCTTATCACCTATTGATTGACAAACTGTTGAATCCTTTCCATGTTCGACTTCAGCTTACCCTTATTCACATGGCTTGGGTTGTACTGGTTCTTTGCGATCCTTTATGAAGACCTTAGTTCCTCACCTATGGACTAAGTTGCGCAAGATTATGTTCTATTCCTCTACACATCTTCTAGATCTTTGAAGACTCGTTATTGTATATTGTGGCTTCGATCCACTTTTGTAATATATGTGGTTTTATACCCGTATCATATGATGTACTCAAATATTGTAAAGGAGCTAGTGTTCCAGTAAATTGAACATAGCATCCTCAGATGTAACTTTGTATATGACATTATTATGTATTTGTTTCAGGTACTCTCTCTGCTCCATTGGATTTTCGAGTTCTCCAAAGATAAAGGTTATAATGTATTTCGGCCATCGTTTCCCTCTGACCTCACACATTAGGGGGCATCTGTTATCCACCTGAATGGCACCTCTCCGTCCGAGTACCGACATCCCTCATGTTGGCACACAAAAGGACATCTATGGATTGAGGGTTGCCCAAACCACTATAGATGGGCTTATTATAAAATACATTTCCTCATCCATCCAGCTGGTTACTTTGACTTTTTAACTATGTCAAGTCATATCCACGACCCTATATATATGCAACTCGCAGATCATCTGTGAGTGTCAGTTGTTGCAAGTCGCGAATAGATGTATCTGCTGGTTGCTATTATAGAAACTCGTGGATCATATGCAAGTTGCTGGTCTTGATACCCGCGAATATGTCCCTTTGACATTTAAAATATAAACACGTGATTACTTGAGATTAGTTAAGCCATTTCCCTTAATCTCCTTAACTGTCTCAACCTCCTCAACCTTCGAAACTGCCTTATTTCATCCATATAAATATAGGCCTTGGGGAGGGTGTTGAAGACACACACTTGGAGAGAAAAGTTATGCTAGTGGAGTTTATACAGAAGTCTTTGGAGCAGTGGAACTCAAGATCCTTTGGTTGCAGAGGATTCCTTGTCTCAGTCGTTGGGTTGTAAACTGAACTTCCTCATTATTGTTAATAAAGAGAATCCTTCTTCCATATGCATCTTGAATGTATTTCATGTATTGTGGTTTCATAAATGTTTATGTTTCAGCATCCTGTATATGATTTATCTAACCTGTTTACATATATGAATCATATTGTATTTGGAAGACTGAATCTTGACAGGTGAAGGAGAAAGCATCCCTGAAGACTTTAGAGGAGAAGCAGAGCGGAAGAGGACAAGCTAGGATCAACCGTCTTGCATCGGGTGAGTCTTTCCCATCCTCCTATTTCCTTTACTGCACTCTAGAGTCAATTGTCTACAAGTTAATTGAGTATGTTGGTAACCCTAGACCTATGGTTATAAGGTGTTTAATCCTGTACAATAGAACTGGTGACTCCGCTGGGAAGCCCAGACTGCTGTAGGTTTTTTCTGTCACCTCTAACCAGTATTTGCTTTGAAGTCTGTGTGTGATCTTTTATCCTGGTTCATACTTGCCTCAGTATTTGAAAGTCTTGAGAAAAAATTTATACCTATCCGTGAGTTTCTCTTCTGCACAGTCACGGATACAAGCCTGCATACGTGAGTTGCTGTATTGAACAGTCGCTGATGTGCCTGGAAGTAGGGATTTTTTAAGTTAAGGTTTGCTTGTTCCTTTCTTTGTGTAATCCTTGTTTCTGATTTGATTTTCTTTATGAATGATGTGTAGCTTATCTGAATACCTTTGGTGATCACACTTTGTGCTTTTTCGAAAGCCCTTGAATCTCTTTTGCTTGGATTATTTTCTGCTTGCATGCTGAAGTAGTTTGGCCTGTTTGGGTTGAAGGTTAAAGTGTGTCTGTCCAGATCAGTGATCAAGGTCTTGGGCTCTGTTTTTCTAGTCTGTCTTTTAACAGTGGCTGGTTGTCACTTGCCTTTATAAGTCTACAGTGATTTTGTCATTGTGTGCACCCAAGCTAGGGTTCCTAGCCTTCCTTTGCTTGGTATGATTTTTGGCTCATGTTTCTGGTCAGCCTCTGTAAGTGATCTTTGGTTGATTTCAGAACCTTGTTGGTATTGGTTTCCTTCTTCTTTTGTTGGTTAACTTCACCTTGCCAAAATAGTTGACTTGTCTTTTATGCAAGCCTTCCTTCCAAGTAGGGTTTATGCTGACTTTAGTTTAGTCTAGAGTTTGTTTGGTGATTGTATAGCAGAGTTCCTTTTTCTTTGTTCTTGTTATCTGCATGCTTTTAGTTTGTAGGTAGTTTTTCTTTTGCATTTATAAAAGAAAATTAAAAAGAACCTATACTTGTTTGTGTTGCTTTCCCCCCCACCTCCTTCTTTGGCTTGACCTTGTTGGACAAGGTACTGAGCAGCCTTTGTTTGCAGGTTTAGATTGATACTTGGGACTTCTTGACCTTTGTTTATGTCATTCTTATTGCTCAGTCTTTTCATTCCAAATTTGTTTCTTGTTTACCTTTGTGAGCCTTCTTTTCAAGAGAGGTCGATATCTAACTTTAGGGAAACCTAGGGTTTGTTTGTGGGGAGTAGAGTAGTTGTCTATTTTCTTTGCTTTCATTACTTGCTTGCATTAGTTGATAGGCTGATTTTTCTTTTGCATTTATAAAAGAAAAAGACAAAAACACATGTTTGCTTTATATGCATGTAGATTAGGTTTTTAGTCTAGATTGCATGGCATATCATTGTTTTTGAAAAAATAAAAATAAAAAGAATTTGTTCTTTTGTGGTTTTCAAGTTTCTATTTGAAAAATAACGAGAATAGTTTTTGCTTTTTTCATTTCATATCTCTTTGCTTAGTCATTTTGTTTCAAATTTGAGTCAAAACACCACATAAGTTTCACGCCATTTACCCTCTCACTAAAAACAGCTCTTAAACTAAACAATATAATTTAAAAATTAATAGTAAGTTTTATTTTATAGGGTCATAGACCAACTAGCTCGGGCTAGACTTGTGGATTAGGGAGTTTTAACTCTCCACAAGTGTTAAAACTTCAGACATAGTTGGCCAATCACTAGGTAAATCCTTTTCTACATTGATTGTATCTGGGAAGCTCCTCTCAAACAGGAGTTAAGCATGAGGCCGCGTGGAGACTTGGAATGAGGAGATAACCCTCTGATTCCTTGTCAAATCGCAGACCAAGGTTTTTACGCATCTAGGGATTCTGTCTTAGACATGGTTTCGGGCTCAGCTACCCTGCCCATGCGTACAAATCAGGCTTGCGACTTTCCCCCTAGACTGTCAATATAGTTAAGGTATCCTTTAGTCTCTTTGACATCTAGGGTTCATACACATGTACACCAGAAGGTTATTTCTGGTTGACCTTGGACGGACTTGGAAGATAACCCCGATAGAAAGTGTGGGAGGGCGGTGGGTGATTCCTCCGCTTGTGCCTAAGAACATCTACAGGGACACCAAGTAACTGCCTATCAGCTTTCTTCTAGAAAGTATATCTTATACTTGTTTGTCTGTTTGGATTTAGGTATTTTTAGTGAGTGTTGTGTGGTTTGTCTGTACTTAGTGTGCCTTTAGGTGTGTGCTTTGTAATTTTGGTTGCCTATCAACCTCAGACTTTGTCTCCTGGTTTGAAACTATGGCTAACACCCCTTCGAACACCAACCAAGAGATCCCCATGATGGGAACTCCTTGTACTATTCCTCTCACAAGAAATGTTGGTGTTCCCTTGATGGCCACCCTGAATCTACCTGAATTCACCCTAGGGATATCGATGTGGTTGTTTTCCACTCCAACTATCCTGAATGCTCCTGATACTTCTCAAGTAAGCTCCTTATATCAAGGGCATCAAATCACTGCTTCCCCTTCACCTGTATAGTGCCACATCCACTAACTCTGACGAAGCATCAACTAACAACTTCAAATTTGTATTCATGCGTGTGGCCATGTGTTTACATTCCAACATATCAAACCTTTTCAGGATTTACACTGTATACTTCCTTTGGTTAGGGAATATTTATTCTGGTCTCTTCCATACTTCAAGCAAAAAATGGTGTATCAAGCCAAGATATTTCATCTCAAATTCTGTAGCGGGCCTCTTCTTCATTTCTGTTTATGAGCTTCTTATCATTGATCAGTGACAAATTGTTTATCATGTTATACCATATCCTGGGTACCTGTCTCAAAATTCACCACATATGCTTCCTCTTTGTGAAGGGAGACACCCAGTATCACTGTAATTACACTCATATAATACTAGGGAAAATAACCTTTTCCATGGATGTCTCTCAATCTATCTCTGCAATCTATACTATAGTCACTCCCCGTGAAGCAGATATTTTTTGCTTCCTCCTATAACTGAGGACTATCCTTCCTCTGCATCTTGTATTTTCTGCATCATAACATTCAATACTGGAGTGATTGGTAGCCAACTTTTCTTGTTGATATTTTGTGTATCCATATATGTCATATTGCAAGGTCATGGGATACCAAGACCCATCTATGAGTTTCTCATATTGTCGCAAAGGTTGATATCTCACTCCTCTATGTGGTCTTCAAGCTCATCATGTAACTGTCTATCATGGGTGTCTTATGAGCCCATACAAATCCTTTTTCAAACTACACATGTGGTTCTCTATTTAAAGAGTCCCTACAAGTTTCTTGAGATACACTTCTTCTCTGATTACACTATAAAGTGTTTTTGGTCACTAGAGCAACGTCTCGTCATAGTCGAATCTCTATATGTTAAGAGAAACCGTTATTTGTACATCGCCACTTGTTCTTCAGAACAAGTTCCATCATTCTTCTCTTGTAGGTGATTGTACACAATCCTTCATACAAGTCAAACTTAGTTGCATGATTAGATCTAATTCATAGTTTCCAAAAACATAACAAAGACATAGGTCACACAGTCAAGCAACTATCTTAGCCAATGTTTCAACGCGACATTCATCTATATCCGCATACATACGGTAACTTTTTAGATGTATTCCATTTCTATCAAAACATAGTTAAGAGTGTGCACTTCTCTCAATATGTCAGCAAATAGGTTTCATTATATATGAGCATCAATGGAGTATTTGTGTGGTGCCATAGGATACTTACCTATCACATGCATATTAGTAGTATATTGTTCATTAATGCAGGCACTCTACCATGCATGATCTTAGGAACATAAATGTGTACACTATCAATTAAATTCAAATAACAATTCAAATACTTAGCTTTGATTGTTGGTTGGGTAGACTTCCCCTTGATCTTTGCTTCCTTTCAGCATGATCTTCTTCATTTTGAAACATCGACCTTGATCTTCATATATTCTATATGCACTAGATCTTCTTGGATCTTGTATTTGAAGAATATGTCTTGGTATTCATGTATGGAGAATTCTTCATCTTTGGAGTCCAAATTGTAGGATCTTTTCTGTCACATACCCCAAATTTTCAAAAACATTTTATGTTTAAGAAGACCTATATTTTAATTTTATTGTAAAGTTTGTGATTATTAACCAAGTGGGGTCAAGGATGATTGTAATTAATTATGCTGAATATATTATTAATTAATAAATAAAAGATGAGACAATAGTTTAAGGAGGCTGTTAAATGGGTTTCTACTAGCCACTAGGTGGAATAGACTGGGGTGAGAGCAGATTGATACTTGGCAGCATCCTCAAACCACTTCTAGCTGCTGTAGGAGGCAAATTCCCTATTTTTATGGTCATGTTCCCTAAGAAAGTGGGAACAAGAGCAGGTGGCTCATGGAATTAAAAGCTCACCAAAAGACCTAGGCATGCTTATAATTACCCATTGAATTCAGCAGGTGGATGTTCAATCTTTTACTTGTGAATTTCCTGGAGTGAAAAGTTTGCACAAGAGATTCTATGGAGGGAAGAAAAGCATAAGTGGTTTTGAGTGTGAAAGTTGTTTTACAGAACTAGTGCAGTTGATTTGCTGAGTTCTTGTTGCAGAAGGAAAAAGTAATACTGTTGATTACTTATGTGGAATTGTAGGGGGTTTTATTACCCATTCTCTCACCCAGTGCTTTCAACTAGGTGGACTAGTGGACAAGCTCGGGGGTCCTAAGACTAGTAGCTAAGCTATATTCAGGAATTGGTTGGGTGGAACGAGCTCCTTAAGTCGTTGTCTTCTCTACCATTTGTCAGGTTCTAAATGTTATTTTATTTTACCTTATACAAGTAAAAGAACTGGAATGGATGAAATTATGAGTTGATTTATTTAAATAACTGGATAAATTGTTTTTAGATTTAGACTGTGAAATCTCTTCTTATTTAAAAGTAAATAATTTGTGGTTAAATGTATATATGAATGAATGATTTAGAGTTAGAATATTTTGTTTGAAGGATAAATATCCCTTGCTATATTTTTCCACATATCTGAAGATACAATACTCTAGTACAACAGGTAAATTAAAATAAATGTTATTGTTTACCCAGAATTTTTATAGTAAGAATATTAGTAGGTTATCCTTTATTTCTTAACTAGAAACAATATCACACGTTCATATCTAGTTTCATTATAGTATTATGGATGTTAATGGTTAGTATTACTCTAATTCTTCTCATTATATAGGTGGCAATTAATAATAATTTACATAAATATAAACACGTTACATAAATTAATACAGGTTACAGAAATATAAACACGTTACAGAAATTAATACAGGTTACAGAAATATAAACACGTTACAGAAATAAATACAGGTTACATAAATATAAACAAGTTACAGAAATAAATATATATACTGTAGAAATATTTTTATTTTACTGAATAAATAAAAAGAAGTGTTATTACTGTTAACTAAACAATGGAGAGTTGTTACTAAATCTATATCTTTTTATTTTTAATACAAAAATACTTGAACAACACATTATTTTCTTTAAGTTATTAATTTATAAATACATAGTTTTGCCTTAGAATCCCTATTTTAAATCGTTTGCAAACAACTATAATAACAAATAAATTTATCACATAAAAACTTTATTTTAAAAACAAAAAAACTTAAGACTTTCCTTTATATCAGAGTTTTTAAACAAAAATCCTTTCCCACGGTATTTTTTGTAAAATCCAAAAAGGGAACTTTGTGTTAGATTTTGACTTTTTCCAGTCTTGGATCCATAAGATTTAAAATCAAAACCAAAGACATTCTCTTTACTCTCCTCTCAAACAAGCTTAATGCTGAAGTCATTCTTCACCTTCTAAATTTTAAAAAGAAAATTAAAAAAAAGATTATAACATGTTTCCTCGAAACCCTAATGTATTCATTAAAACAACCTATTGTAAAACAGTACTAGAGCCATAAGGCTTTTTATTTTATCAAAGCAATAAAATAGTAAAACGTGGTCGTGGAAATCTTTCAGCAAACGTAGTCATTTTCCACACAACCACGATTTTTCGGCCACACCCATATTTGCTGAAGGGAACCTCAGGATGTAAATCCTGAGGCTTACTCGTTTTAGTTGTGTAGTTGATAGCAGCTCAAATCCCTGTAGTTGTTCAAGTAAAACTTTCTCCCTCTTTCAACAATGTTTTCGGCTAGTTTCACCTACGACCACCTTTGAACAAGAAAACCCTAAATCGATGTTTGATACTTTCAAAGGTTCTTCTAAAAATAATTTAAAAATTACTGAAAGAAAGGAAGTAAGACAAAAAGAAGTTTACCTTGAAGCTGTTGCGCTAGCACCCTCGTTGAAATTTTGATAAAACTCCTTTTTAGCTACACTAAAATCTTGCAAAGGAACCCTCATATCAAATGACCGAAAACAAGGAACCTTCAGACTCAGACTACGACAAGAAGCTGAAAGGTGAAAGCCGCAAACGCCAAAATAGGAGCCAAGTAACAAACGAAAACACTCTTACAGGTTGTCAACCTGCTAATTGTTTTCCCCAGCAGTTTAACTACGACGACAAGGAACATAGCTCGGGTTGGTGAACGCCTTTCACCTTCATGAGACTCAACTTTTACCTTAGAGGCCAAAGAGGCCGAGAGCCTATCGGCTCCACTCACCAGTTTCGATTTAGAAATGAATCCAAGCGAAATTTTAGGGTTTGGTCGGATTTTATTTGAATAGGGTTTCAACATTAACCTCCTTCCGTGGATCTGTTAACACGTGGTCTCCACTAGTTTTAAGATCTTTTAAGTTTTGACATAGTTTAAAACTATGCACAACTTTGCAAAACAAACTTGTGTTATTACTAACACATAAATTACTTTTTTAATACTTTCATGTCAATGAAAGTTTAAAAGGATATTAGTCATGTATATGTTAGAGTTTAGATAGGATAGCATTTTAGTGTATGCATTATTTAGGCATATAGTAAATACAATGGTTTATAGAACCTATGGCTAGGATAAGCTTATAGGTTTGCATTGTATTTCAATATTCATACCTTTTCATAAAGACATGCATCAAGGGAAATTATTTACTTAGACTAAGTTAATATAAGAATGTTATACAATAAATTTAATGGCAAAAATTTAGAACTCAGAAGTTCTATTTCCTAAACCAGAATAATGTACACAGGTATAAATATATGGAAATGAAGTGAATGTTTTCAGTACCTTCATTAGCCAAGATTTGAATTATTTTATACTAATTCGCACATATAGTTTATTTATATAAGAAAAACTAGATAAATATTCTAGCAACTTTTTTCTGCTATTGAACTAAATAATCTTGATTCGGATTCTGGAAGTAAAAGGATTATCTATAAAAGACCTGTATCAAGAACATCATCTGACTGCATTAACTTTAATAAGCTAAGCAAGCCTCAGGCACAACTAGAAGCCCCTTCAGTAAAAAAGAAAAAAACTTTTAGAATCTTACACTTACTAAAAAGTAAACAGTTGACCTCAAGGTTTTTACTTCGCTAACTCATTAATTTTGTAGACCGACTTTTCAATACTTTTCATTTTGATGATGTTGGTAATAAATGTATTATATATTAGTAAATGGTGTTTGTAGTATCTAGTACAGATATTCTTGATTGATAACTGTTAATGGTTAAAGATAGCCTCTTTTTGCAATGATTCAACATTTATTGTTGCACGAAAAAATTTAAAATTTTTACGAATTTTTGGTTTTACATTCTCCTACATTGATCTTATCAATAGGAATGCTTCAACTAGATGCTTGATTCAAATCTTTTCTGGAAAACTACTTCTTGTTGACCCAGGGTTTGATGGAGAAACCCTAATTGTTCAACTTTGCAATCTTTCAAGATCAATTTGAGAGAAATATGTGACTTATTAATGCGAGTTGAGAAATGTACTCCATTTCCCATATCCGTGGACTGAACTGTGAAATAACGGATGCCCTAGTTTTCTCGAAATTAGTGATAGGGCCAAACATGAAAATTATCAAAATTGATTTCTTATTCCACATAAAGATAATCCCTCCTACGGAGAGTTATATGGTCCTCCTTTTCTTTAGCTGATCCATGTAGGAAAGTTCTCGAAAGAGGAAGCCCTAGTTTCTACAATTTCTTCTGTAGAATTGTCTAATATTGATTATTGTTTATCTCTGAAATTACTACTCCTTAAGGTATAAAACTTTGTACTCAGGTATCTTGATATTTATTCTTTCCAACCCCACAGGTTGGAGCATTGTTGGATTCACCAAGGTGAACTTATGCTAAGTTTCCAAAGATAACCTATTTGAGGACCGATTCAGTATAACAAACTTGTACGGTCTTCCATGTGCCAATGTTTCAACTTCAGGGTCTAAAAATCGCACCACATAAACTACAGTCCGTGCCCTATCCGCATAATCTTTCTAAATTTGATTTGTATCTTCCTATCCTGTGATATATGATTGAATTATGAAGAGGTTGGAACCCTGATTTGGAGGTGTTAGGACTAATTAATCCTCCATTTACCCACATAAGTCTATTTGAGTCATTAATCATAGCTTAGGATGTTACAGAGAAAACTTCCTATGGCTTAGGGTACCACAACAGACAGAGTAACCGCAGAAATCAATCCTTTCCTATATGCAAGAAAAACCAAACATCTAACACTAAAGGATCTCGATACATACCCGATTCCGGATGGTTGATGTAGATCCCCGTTGAGCTTTTCCAATCTCGCTTGTATTGATAATTTGGTCTCTCAACATTCAGCAAACAAGAAAAGCATGCTATATAATTGTGTTAGACCTACTCTAGCATATATAATCAATAACATATAAGCATTTAAAAGCATCCATGGATTCAATACTCATTTAAATACACATTATCTGACAGGAAAAGATATTTCTATTAATATAAATAAGAGATTACAATAGTGACAACCTCTGTCGGCATGTCTGCGAATCGGAGAAAATGAGTCCTCCACCTGGGCCTCCACCACTTCAATCCTCCATCTCTTGATAGCAAGCTCACAAGAAAATGCAATCTTGGGAATAACACAAAGTGCTCCAAGGGACAAAGGGATGCAGACTCAAGTATAAGCTCCGACAACAATGGACTATAGTTTTATTGCTCTTCAATTCCTCTCTCTTCAATGTATCCAAAGGGTTCCTTATATAGTGCTTCAATGGGGTAATGGAAGGTCAAATATGAGCAATCTCAAGGCATATGGAAGGCCAAGAGACAAGTGACTCGACACCACATCAAGGAAAACTCCAAAACTATTTGGCCTTTTGCACACATCCTGATGTACGCGGGTTTAAGGGTCAAATCCGCGTATATACACGAGAATAGGTTTAAAAGTCCTATATAGCAAATAATGCATGTTTTTAGGGATGATATTGGAAACATAAAAGGTACAAAAATGGTCCATGGGGTCTAAAGAGTCTGTATGGGGACAAGGAAGGCCATAAAGGTGTGATCCACCATGTGTGGTAAAATCAGCTGTAACAGATGCCCCCTAACGTGTGAGGTTAGAGGGGTCATACGATGGCCGAAATACATTATAAGTCCATCCCAGAAGTGGAGTGATGAAGAACTAGGTGGAAGAACCATCCATCCAATAGTACAATACAATAATGAAACTCTGCACATAACTGCAAGTAGACATAGCAGTCCCGGATACATAAGAGTACAATGGCCATGAATAGGCATGATACAAAATATGATATGTGTGGTCATTACCACGTACAATATAAATGGATCAGAATTTCCATGATGAATATATACAAAGGATCATGATCTCCATAACGGCTAAAGATATCTGACATACACTGGAATCAAGTCACGAGAGCTAAAATATCATGAACACTGGCATGATCAAGGATGTAGCATGTATGAAATGCCACCAATCTAGAAGGTCTTCGACACAATCTTTTACGAGTACATGTCTTACTATGTGAATAGAGGTGTCGAGGTCGAACATAGTAGTCCATCGTTTGATTACTGGTCATTGATGTATATTGTTAACAGACGCGAGATCACCCACCGATAATGAAAATGGGAATCAAGGTACTAAAGTGCAAACTAACAAGTGTGAATAAATGTGTTGAGGTAGAACACTTGAAAGGATCCATCGATCAGGGCACATTGATGTATTCCCAAAACTATCGATGGTGAGAGAACCTGCCACTGATGACTGCAAGTATCAAGGCACTAAAAAATGACTCTAGATTCCTATCCCAGAATAAATGATCTGAAGTCGATGGGATGAAATCTGTTGGAAGGAGGGCATTAATGCATCCCTCATCATCCAACACGAGGTACTCAGCAAGGTTATATAATGTGGAAGGACTCGATCATAAAGTGCACGAACCAGTATCAGTACCGGGAATGGCTGACATGCAAAGTCAAGAGAACTGAGGAATGGCCGACTCAGGTCTCAACTTCCTTCGAACAAGAGCATAAAGGAAAATGGTGACTAAATTTAGGAAGCATAGACTCAATATACAAAACTAGGACATCTTTGCGAAACAGGAGGCATTGACAGAGGCTCCATAGGGACTGGTATCTTAACCAATCGGTGGAGATAAACTCAGAGAAGTGAGTACAGCTCCTAAAGTCAAATTATTAACCCAACCAATGGATGTGATATATAGTGCTCTGTTCAAAGGCGACACGACTTGACTGTTGCCAAATATAACATCTTTTCTTGTCCTGCTTTTTGGTTTTTTAATTTTTTTTTTGGACTTTTTCAAATATTTTGAAAAGCTTGAAAAAGAATAAAAGTGCTTTATAGTTACATACTAGGAGGAGACGAGTGTCAATGGGCAAACAAACTAGTTCCAAGAAGCAGAACATACCTATGCTCAATGCAAGAACACATGTGTAGGATAACGACACTCGGGGGAAAGTCCCCTCCTGGTAAAAATGGGGAATCAAGCTGCAAAGAATATATAAAATGGCTCTGCGTGGCTAGACATGAGACAAGCTCGGGCTATATAGCTGATAATCAAAGTCAGGGAAGCCGGCATAAGGCTCAATGAGCTAGGAAAAACTCATGATAATGCAATTACAACTTGACATAAGGGAGTCCTGGGAAAAAAGGCCAGCAAAAAGATCAAGAGGAGTATGAGGCTCTTGCTCAAAGTCATGGAGATACTATACAAAGGACTCCTGGACCTAAGATAGGACTCACAGCATGGGTATCAAATGCAAAGGGGAGCTAACTAGGATACCCATGTATAGGAAAGCTCTACCATTCACATAGTACCACTTCTAACAACAACATGAAGGTTCTGTGATACCATGTGTTAGCACTCAGAATGTACCCAGGTTGTAAAAGGTATACTTCAAGGTAACAGCAAAACCACTTTAGGAAGAAACTGGTATTTTCTTCCAGAGAGGGATCTCTCAATAAAGATTTAACAAGACCAGATTTAAAATAACATTCACAGATTTATGTATTTGGCTGCAACAATAACATAACCATTGGGCATGGAGTCATATACAAATATAAAAATACCACAAAGACATATACATGATATTCATCAAAGGCAAGATAATCATATCATCACAGTCATTCAAATTGATTCAGGTGGAACAGAAGAGATGAAGGAACAACCCATTAATACAGAGCATCAACAAGGATGAGTTCTATACCAACTTTAGCAGAAAAAATCATATAATATCTGAAATGATGATCAGAGCATAAATACATGAATTCTAATCATCTAACGCTATATTCCAGATACGAGGAAGAAAAAAAATGGAGTGTTACACAAGGGAAATACAATCACATAAAGAAAGAGGCACAGACTGTAATATCAACGACACATGAATCTCTGACAAAACTCTCATGCATTCACTTTGTCATTCCAAAAACAGATATGTTCTCCAAAATTATTCACTACCCGATGGGTTCCAACCCCCATCTCTTAAAAAAGATGCATATTTATACATAAAATGATCGGTGCTCCAACAAGAAGATCAATAACAGAATGATCGGCTTAATTTAGAGTTTGTAACTGAATTTCCTAACCCCTAGGAAGTTTGTTACAACTCCAATCCTAACAGACCACAAAGTACGAATCAACTTGACAACAAACTTTCGCCCATCAGCTCCATATCTTTTCCCCATCAGCTCCACGTCTTTACCCCATCACCTCCATATCTTTGCCCCATCAGCTCCACGTCTTTGCCCCATCAGCTCCACGTCTTTGCCCCATCAGCTCCACGTCTTTGCCCCATCAACTCTTCAGTGCATGACACTTGTTCTTAGGGATGGAGAATATACTTTGTCTTTCCAAACCGCTCCACAGCTTTCCACTGCTCCGAAATTGGGGTGTCACACTCCATCATTTCCCGAATAGCTACCTCGAGCTCCATATATGCTTCATAGGACTTTCTGGGTAATCTGCTCCTGATGATGGCAAACTTCTGCAGAATCTCGAAATCTTCTGTGAGCATATCCACAACGGTCTTCCCTGTCAGGTTTTTCTCCAAATCATTGAATTTGGTGTGATCCATGCAGCACTGAACAAGCAGGTTATGATAATGTTCCTGTGAGAACATCTGCCCTTCTCCATCCCAGAAATAAGGCAATCCGTCCTCGAACAGTTCTTTAAAATCCTGTTTAAAATTATTTACCTGCAGCAACAATCCTTCTGACTTATCATGGACCGTTTTGATTAAGTGATGCTTATGGATGATTTTCTTTGCCCACATCACTATTGACACTCTGTCCTTTATGCCCAATTCCTGCAACTTCTGATATGACAGTGAATTTAGAAAATTTAATGTGTTCTAAGCCGTAACGAGGGGTCTTTTCTCCATATGTTCGTTTACCAGTTTCAGCCTCTGGTGGGCCAGATTTATCATTATATTCAAATCATCAATAAAATTTAAATAGTGCCTGAACTTGGTAATCTCTATACACAGGGTATCCCAAATGATGTGTTTTTCCCCCTGAAGAGAGCCTTTCCCAATGCATTTTTCCTTTAGTTCATTAAATTTCTTCTGTAATTGATTCCTGTCCTGCGGTATTTGTTTTTTGCTTTCATTAACTTTGGCTAGTTCAACTTTCATCTTTTCATTTTCTGCTTTCAAATCTTTGATTGCTTCTTCTTTAAAACTCACCTGGGACATTGGCACCAACAAATCGTCAGTAGAGAAATCATCTAATGGCTTCTGGATATTTACAATAGACAGGTCCTCGCCGGTGGGAGTCTGGCTCATCAACTCTTCCATAATCTCCTTCTCTTCATTCTAATCATTTTTCATCAAGGAGATTTGGGATAACAGTTCCTCCCTTTCGGCTTCCCATTTCTCTTTTTCTTCTTGTAGCTCTCCTGCTCTTCCTTTGTATTCCATCATCTCCTGATGGAATTTATCCTTCTCTTCTTGGAGAGCTAGAAACTCAGATGACTGAACATGTTCAGTACCTGGGATCTTCAGTTTCTTCTTCAGGACCTGGAGTGCATTATCCTTTTCCTCTAACAACCTCTTGACTGCCTGTGTATTGTATGAACTAGCAATGTCTGTCTGCAGCTTCTTAATCTGAACAACATTTTCTTTATTTTCTACTTTCTCATGTTTCAACTGGATTTCCAATTTGTCTATCAAGACTTGCAATTTATTGATCCTCACCATGGCTTGTAGTAGGTCTGAGTAGATGATATCGCTGGTCTATTTGTGGAGTTGAATTTTGTCCGGAGTGCTGATTTTGTCTAACTGGATCTCTATTTCAGACATTTTCTTGTCACTTACCATAGCCATTTTAAAAGTATTCCTCTCAGCATCTCTAGCAGAGACCAGAGAGGTTTTCGAACTGTACAAACTTCTAACCTTCGGGAGCAAATTTCTGATTTCCTCCATAGACTGTTTCCTCTTCTCCATGTAGCTGGCTTTTAGGTCTTCCTTCGACTTAAACACGTGGCATAATTCCGAACTGTCTACATCACCCTCCGTATTTTTAAAAAAAATTGACTTACTTGCACCGCTTTCAGGGGAACTAGGGCACCTCTTTTGGAACCATCACAAACCTCCTCATCTACAATTTCACCACTTTGAAGCAGCTTTGCCCTTTTATGGGGCCCTTCCTCATCTACATCCATAATCTCCGTTTCAGACAAACTCCTCTTGACCACAATACCAGCACCTTCTGTTATTTGGGTTGCTGTGACAGGTGTAGCATGTGTCTCTTCATCAGAATCTGACCTGTCAGTATACTACAGCAAATTGGCCATTTCAACTAGCCCCTCAATAGCCTGATGCTCAAATGGTTTATTCTTTTTTGACTGCTTTCTCAATGAGATCACCTGGTGGGGGTCATAGTTCATATTTACATCTTTTATGAAATCCATATTCTCCATTAACCTTTCTATAAAAGCCAGGGCACCTTTACCTTTAAAAATGAAAGGGCCGAATTTAAATGGAAATTTAATATTCAAAGATTTTTTGAAAGCACCAAAGTGCTCTTCCTCAGATAGCAATCTCTGCCTCATGAACTCCAGTGCGAAAATCCTTGGGGTCAAGAAGGATGGTAGCCTATAAGGTTGACCAGTAAAGCCATATATTCTTAACACTGTGTAACCTCTGTACAGGAACCAATCCCCCACTCGATCTTCAGGTGACGACTGCATTAGGCATCTCATTTCGTCCAGGACACGGGGCAGGTCCTCATCAAATAACATTCTATACATTTCGGACATGATCGAATTGGCAAATTCGACCATGTTGATTTTCTTGGGCAAATCAGAAGAACATAGAGCACTTAAGAATTTTAATTCAGTAACATTAGAGCATAATAACATGTTAAGCAAGTATGTTTGAAACCTAAAGAACTGGACCTTGGGAAATTGATTCAACTGGAGGTGGATCGCTTCGGCAAGGTACTCATCTAAATTAAGCACGGGGACTGACTGGGACTCAAGGCTTAAAGAATTTATTTTTAACAAGAAACCAAGGATAACATCACCTATACGACAATCGTCATCTAGACCTAACACTTGACAGACCAAAGACATTACCAGTTGCACCTCAGTCTTAAAAATGTGCAAGGGGTAAGGCAAGAAAAGACCTTCAAGGGACTGACCTTCCTTCAGGATACTTGACAAGAATTGACAGCGACTTTCACTTTTGCAATTTTTGAAAAACTCAACAAGGACAGATTCATTTACAGACTCACGATTTACAGGGTAACTTTCGGGCAGACTAAGGTTTTCTCTGACGACCGAAGCATCAATTTTACACAGTATTTTCAACGCGGACCGACTCACAATAATCCTCTGAGAGGGAGAATAGTTCACCGCACACCACTCAGAAAATTCAGGGAAGTGGAGGGTTTGCTCAAGGGAGAAATGGTACAAAAAAGACTTGCATACATTCAGAACGTCATTCCCCTGTGAAAAATAAGACCACAATTTCTCTTTGCTGCCAGACACGCTCCCTGTGGATAGGAAGGGGTTGCAGACGCCCCTGTGTTTGTTTACTAAAAATTCCTCTCTGTCATCCGCGACCTGACCAGACACGAACCTCTCTCTCTTGGTCCATTTCTTAATTTATAATGGTAATTGGACGAAGGAGTTACAGGGTTAAATTCTTACCTGGCTTACTATGGAGTCGTGTGTTCGGAACGTGCCTGGATTGACAAATGGAAGCTCCCAAATCACCAGGTCCTTTTCGTTGGGTCCCGAGCAAATAAAATAATCATTGGAGAGGTCAACCCTGCCTTTATAAGACCACACAATTCGCCACGTGGACAGCATTTATTTTTGCAACCACCACTTATCCCTAACTGCCGTGCACTTCTATTTTTCGGTTTCATTCAAGACCATAGATCTGGTTTCTCTTTAATTTCTGGCCTTTGGATCGTGTGCCACGTATCCTGTTCTACCCGGCGCCTTGGTGATAAACGACGTGCCAGTCTCCATCCCGGAATGATCTTCCATCGTCGA
Source organism: Pseudotsuga menziesii (assembly GCA_001517045.1). Classification (NCBI taxonomy): domain Eukaryota; kingdom Viridiplantae; phylum Streptophyta; class Pinopsida; order Pinales; family Pinaceae; genus Pseudotsuga; species Pseudotsuga menziesii. The sequence continues at coordinate 73,295 of LPNX010545939.1, read as the reverse complement.
TGAAATCACCTTTTATCATGAGCCGTTGGATCGGGTGACACATACCGAATTCCGCTGGGAGTCTGGGACTTATCCCCCGTGCAAGTTTCAACCCCGGAATCGATCCTAACCGTTGATCATTCCACCTTTAAGTTTCGACCATTGGATCAAGCACTATGTAATGAATTCCGCTGGGCTCCTTTCTTTTATCCAACGTGCAGCTTTGATCCCCGGAATTGTTCGCAGCCGTTGATGTGATACCCCTTTAACTCTCCACCGTCGGATCATATGCCACGTACCAAATTCCGCTGGGCACTTCGGAATTATCCACCGCGCTAGTTCAATCTCCGGAAATCGTAATAGCCGTTGATCTGATTCACCTCGTTTTTCAACCATCAGATCGATCACCGGGTAACTCATTCCGCTGAGCGCTGTAGGTTTATCGGTCGAGTAGGTTCTGGTTTCGGAATCAATCTCGACCGTGGATGTGATTCGACTTCATCTCTCTGCCATTGGATTAAGCATCTTGTACCCAATTCTGCTGGATTGTGTCATTTTAACCAGGATGCGACTTCACGAAGCGGATTGGATATAGACCGTTGATCCGCCCGAACCAACCTGACGGCTGTTGATCTGTGTGCCTGATAAGCGCCCAGTCAAACCTTTATCTTCCTTGCATCTCTGAGGAGCGGAGAGAATACCAACCATTGATCTTCTTCCCTCTTCCATCACGGCTTAGGATCTTCGGTGACTTGATCGCATTTTGCCTATAGCTCCATTTTTACGATATATCCTTTGACCCAAGTATCCAAACAACCATTTCTCTTTCTCCACCATGGTTTATTATCCTCTTGATAAATAATGGTGTTAACACCATGGAATGGGTTCGTACCTAAGGTTAAAATGAAATAGTCATAAGGTCATACAAAATGCATGCAGATGTGAAATCCTAACCTATATGTCAGTTTAGACATGATACCTGTGATAGGAATGAATAGGTCGAAACCTCGAAGAGAGTGTACAAAAACTGGACCCTACATGACAACCATATTAGTCCAAAACAACCCAAAATAGTCAATAAAAATCCAAACTATAGGGAATAGGGAGGAATGATCATGACAAATAAATTGAAAGGAAACAGTGCGGTGGATGATGGGCAATAAAAAAGGAATATAAAGTGTAGACCCAACATTCATGTATCCACTACCACCCCCGTGAGGGCGACCACTAGTGTAAATACCAAGTGAAGGGAATAAAAATCCTCCACAAATGGAGTAGAGGACGGAATATCACCATTCCAAAATCTATGAGCACAGTAAGGGGTTGTGATGCCCCCAAGTATGACACCAGGGTCCGTACTGGGACCAAGGGCGGGTGATAGGATACCAAGCATGTCAAAAATAAAAGGACCCGAACTCAAGAGAGCATAAATATGCTCAAGTAACCACGATCCCAAAGGCCAACTAGCGCACAAAGAGAACACTCCTAAGAAAATCTAGAGCCAAAATGCAAGCAAACCAAGGGGAGGATATGTGAGCTCCCGAATGCAGCTAGTATGTATCACCTAGGAGAGGCTCTAAACTCCCATACACTACAAGCGGAGGTATGTAACCAATTATAGTGGCCCTTAGCTTCAACGCATAAAGCAACTGTGATGTCCGACCTCTACCTGGCCAGGACACTCATAGAATAACCTCTGCAAGTACCCCTTGTGATACCTAGGTAAGGAAACTAAGTTCAAGCCAATATAACCAATGCTCAGGCGGATATTCACAGGAGGGATCGACCGTATGGGCAGGGTAGTAAAGCCCAAAACTCCCGAAAGAGCCCCCAGATACGAATACAATCCTAGAAATATATCTGGTGCTCACAGAAAGTGACCAAGGGTCATCCCAATCACAATCATGTGCACTGCCTCGTGCTTAACTCCCGTGTAAGAGGAGCATCCTGAGAAACACTAATTATACCAAGGATTTCACTATCTCACCTGGACAGACACCTACTTGTTTGTT
>LPNX010545939.1:17392-70951 GCA_001517045.1 Pseudotsuga menziesii | reverse complement strand
ACTAATGGCAAAACAAAAAGGATAAATGACTAAAACTACTTTCAAAGAAAAATCAATGAAAAAGCGGTCTCTGGTCACAAAAGAAGCATCCAACAAACAACGTTAGACCCAAGGAAGACCCAACCACACTCACAACCCACCCAACAACTTCCCACAACATCAAACTCACCAAAAGGAAGGATGTACACCACTGTTTCAAGAACAACACCGTATATACACAAATTTTGGCCAAAAAGCTGCATGTATACATAGATTTTGGCCAAAAACCTGCATGTATACGCAACTTTTGGCCAAAAATCCACGTATGTACACGACTTTTGGCCAAAAACCCGCGTATACAGAGAAGACAGTGGTAAAAAGCAGGCCAAGGGTCAAACCAATAAATGAGAGTGTCAATGGATGGACATACTATAAAATGCAACACAGAAACAAGGAGAAACAAAGAGCAAATCAAGAATATCAAGCACATTGTGCCCCCAAACCCCAAAGAAAAACAAGGAACATCCCCAGTATGGTCACCAATTCTGTTATGGAGAAAAATTCCTATGGCTTTGGGTACCACAACAGACAGAGTAACCGCAAAAATAAATCCTTTCCTATATGCAAGAGAAACCAAACATCTAACACTAAAGGATCTCGATACATACCCAATTCTGGACGGTTGATGTAGATCCCCGTTGCGCTTTTCCATTCTCGCTTGTATTGATAATTTTCTCTCTCAACATTCAGCAAACAAGATAAGCATGCTATATAATTGTGTTAGACCTACTCTAGCATATATAATCAATAACATATAAGCATTTAAAAGCATCCATGGATTCAATACTCGTTTAAATACACATTATTGGACAGGAAAAGATATTTCTATTAATATAAATCAGAGATTACAATAGTGACAACCTCTGTCGGCATGTCTGCGAATAGGAGAAACTGAGTCGTCCACCCACCACTTCAATCCTCCATCTCTCGATAGCAAGCTCACAAGCAAAGGCAAGCTTGGGAAGAACACAAAGTGCTCCAAGGGACAAAGGGATGCAGACTGAAGTATAAGCTCTGGCAACAATGGACTATAGTTTTCTTGCTCTTCAATTCCTCTCTCTTCAATGTATGCAAAGGGTTCCTTATATAGTGCTTCAATGGGGTAATGGAAGGTCAAATCCAAGTGATATCAAGGCATATGGAAGGCCAAGAGACAAGTGACTTGGCTCCACATCAAGGAAAACTCCAAAACTATTTGGCCTTTTGCACACATCCCGATGTACGCGGGTTGAAGGGTCAAATCTGTGTATATACGCGAGAATAGGTTTAAAAGTCGCTTATAGAAAATAATGCATGTTTTTAGGGATGATCTTGGAAACATCAAAGGCACAAAAATGGTCCATGGGGTCTAAAGAGTCTGCAGAGGGACAAGGAAGGCCATAAAGGTGTGATCCACCATGCGTGGTAAAATCAGCTATAACATAGGAGGACATCATCATCCATCAATACATGGGAGACACACATAAGGGTCATATTCCACTTAATGCACCTAATTTCATAATTTTATAAGCCCAGGGGACCAATCCCTACATTATAGGATCCCACTTTGAGTGCCACCAGCAGTCACCTTCAGTTGGCTATGGTAGGTAATTATTCATGCTCAATTATGATTCAGTTACAATCAGTTAGATCATAGTCAGTTAGATTAGCTCCATTTTTCATGATTCATGGGAGTGTAGGTGCCATTATTCACCAACCCTCACCTACTATCATCACTTAACTGATTATAGACTGATTTGGTTATCTGGAGTTAACTAGTGAGCTCCAGCTATGATTATTTCCATTCTGAGATATCTAAACAATCATTTGAGTTGGTGAATTCGAATCGTATCCATATTATTTGAATTCTATTTATTGTACTACCATTGTACTACTGATTAATTAATTAATATTAATGTTATGATAATCTGAGCAATACTTATCTGTTTTATGTGAAATTTTTGTCATGAATCTGTTGTTGCACCTTGAGGGACTAATAACTCCAAAGGAAGTATGGGACTAGATTGAATCTTTGTTTGGAAAACAAGATGAGCTTAGAGGACATATTATGGATAATGAGTTCATTTCACTCCAACCTAGAAAATTTGAGACATTTCCGTATTTATTCTAGAAATACAAAGCGCTTATCTTGCAATGCAAGCAATGCGGAATAGAGAGGAAGGATTAGAAGCTTGTAGTGTCCATTCTAAGCAAGCTTAGCTTAGGATTCTCAGTCTTTGTATACATATTCCACTACCGAATATTATCCATCCTAAATTAGAAAATTCCTTCTCTAGATGCATTTGCAGAGTCATTGATATGGGAACAAGACAAATGGATTCAAATGGGAGTGCTCAATGCCTCTAAGAATCAATCCCTCTTAGAAAGAGACTCTAGGAAAGTGCAAGCTAAAGGGAAGAAAAAAGGGAAGGAGAATAAAAATGTTGATTTGAATTTAAAGGAGAAGCATAACCCTTCCGATGGAGCCTTAGGTTCCAAAAAGAACAAAAACAAGAAATTTGAGAAAGCTAAGTGTGCATATTGTATGAGAGGCTTCTATCCAGAGATCCAGTGCATGAATAAAACCATTGACCAACTGTCAAAGCACCTTGAATAGAACAATATTTCCCTTCCTCAAAGCGCAAATAAATATGAAGTTGGACAAAAAAATAGAAGAACATAAGAGCTTCCATGCCTTGAAAGCAAGCTTCTCTCAATCAAAGGTTTATCTGATTGATTCAGGAGCATCCAACCACATGTTTGCTTCCAAATAATCCTTCACCTATCTAGATATCTCAAGAGGACCTAGCATTCATATGGGGGATGATTCATAGATCCTAGTTGTAGGGATAGGTTCTATTAAATCCTGCACAGAGAGTTAAAATATGTGCTCTATGTTCCCTCGCTTACAACAAATTTGTTATCTATATATTGGATGACACATATTGGCTCACCAAAGCGAGTGGTATTTTGTCCTGACTTAGTGGAGATATCAAATATCTAAATTGGGAATATTATAGCGAAGGGTGTTGCAATCCATGCCTAAAAAGCATATGCATTCTCACACTTTATGCCATATTTTGATCCAGTACAATCTCAGCTATCATTTGAAGGAGATGAAGGTATAAAAGATCCTTTATTTCCATTTGTAGATACATATTTATTGTCTAATGTTTCAGATTCAGAAGATGAGGACTAATATCAACATGATATTGAGATTGAGATTACACCTCAAAAGGATCTAGATCCATATCCAACATCTATTCTAATTCAGAAGCCTAAATGGGCCCAAAAGCTCAATAAAGAAACTGGGGATGTTGCTAGGTATCCAGATGATAGAAGAAGAATGAGGTACCAGTATCATAATGTACATGTTGCACTCTCCCATACAGATCCACTTCTCCCAGGCATGTGTTTAATGATGATGGGATCAGATCCTCAATAATTCAAAGAGGAAAGATGGAAAGCAACTATGGATGAGGAATTTGATTTGCTATTGGACAACAAAACTTGGGAGCTTGTCAGCTTGCCTCCTAGGAGGAATTTAGTCCAGTGAAAATGGGTCTACAAGACCAAGCTAGCATCCGATGGAACCACAACTAAGTATAAGGTTCGGTTGGTGGCAAAAGGATACTCACAATTCCATGAGCTTGACTACAATGAGACATTCTCTCTAGTAGCAAGAACGGACTCCGTCATGTTAGTCTTGGGAGTAGAAGCTTCAAAGAGGTGGGAGGTACATCACATAGATTTGAAGAGTTTCTTCCTCCATGCTGACCTTAAATATGAGATATACATGAAATAGCCTGCGGGGTACATTGAAGATTCATCCTTAGTCTGCAAACTGAGTAAATATCTCTCTAGCCTCAAACAAGCCCCGAGAGTATGGTATTCCAAGATGGATGTCTTTCATGTCACAAAAATATGAGAGATGCAGATATGACTACAATGTTTACATGCAGAAGAAAGAGGGCTCGTTACTGTTGATTGTCCTATATGTGGATGACTTTCTCATTGATAGTAGCTCTGCTGCTGGATTGAAAAGCATTGAGTCAGATTTGAGTAAAGTATTCGATATGACAGATCTAGGACTATTAAGACAGTCCATTGGTCTCTAAGTAAGTCAAAAGACTTTGGGAATCATAATATCACAATCTAGATACTCATCATATTTTCCTAAAAGATTCCACATTGAAGACATTAAAGTGGCCCCTTTTCTCTTCATATCTGTCATCAGGATAGAAGAAGGTGGTTCTACACCATTGGTTCACAACACTCTTTTCAGATAGCTCATTGGGAGCCTTCTATACCTCACACATTCGAGACCAAATATATCCTATGACGTGAGTGTTGTTTCCAGATACATGCAGGAGCCACATAAGCTGCACTAGAAGGAAACAATGTGCATCTTGCACTATGTGCAGAATACTAGAGACTATGGGATCCATTATACAGTTGATGCATAGTTAGACCTCATTGGATTCACATATTTAGATTGGGTTGGAGATGGGAATGCTAGGAAATCCACTTCAGGTTTTGTTTTTATGTTGGGATCTGGGTCAATTAGTTGGTCTAGTAAGAAGCAAGCATATCTTGCACTCCCTTCAATAGAATCAAAGTATAGGGGGATTGTGAATGCAACTATTCAAGTAGTTTGACTGCATGGAATCTTGACATAGTTTGGGATTTACACTTCACCTTCAGTAGACATCTATTGTGAAAACTGGAGCACCATAAAGATATCCAGTGATCCAGTTTAGAAGCAACGACCAAAGAATATTGAAGTACACATGCATTTATTTGGGAAATAGTGCATGACACGAATATCACATTGCATTACTTCCCTAGAGAGGAGAATATTGCATATATTTTTACCAAGTCTTTCATTGAAAAGATATTTGCTTACCTCATATCAATTCTCAATGTAAAGGCTTGATTCATTGTTTCTTGATATCTTTCTTATTTTGAGGGGGTGGGGAGGGGGGTGTTCCCATGAGTTTTTCCCACTTTTCCTTGTTTATTAAGAATTATTTTATTTAATTTAGATTGTAATGGGTGAATTTTGGACAAGTTTCTAAGGCCCAAGTTGTCCAAAGTTAGGATTAAGGGGGGTGTTAGGATTAATTAATCCTCCCTTTACCCACATAAATCTATTTTAGTCATTTAGCATATCTTGGGAGGACATCATCATCCACTAGTACGCGGGGGACACACCTAAGGGTTAGCTTCCACTTACTACACCATATTTCATAAGTTTAGGAGCACTAGGGACCAATCTCTACATTATAGAAGCCCACTTTGAGTGCCACCAGGAGTCACCTTGAGTCAGTTGTGGTAGGTAATTATTCATACTCAATTATGATTCAGTTACAATCAGTTAGATCACATTCAATTATATTAGTGTCATTTTGCATAATTCATCAGAGTATAGGTGCCATTATTCACATACCATCATTAGCTAACTGATTGTAGGCTGATTTGGTTATCCAGAGTTAACTAGCAAGCTCCAGCTGTGATTATTTCCACTCTGATTTATTAACCAGTTAGTAGAGTTGGTGAAGTCGAATCTTATCCATAGTATTATAATTATATTTATTGCACTACCATTGTATTATTGATTAATTAATGAAGATTAATGTTATTATAATATAATAAATACATGTCCGATTTGTGTGAAATTTCTGTCATGAATCTGTTGTTCTATTTACATTGATTTGATAATTCCACGACATACTTTTGTTCAGATAGATCTCATTTTGTATTATAGATCTATGGTTCATTAAATTTAACATGGTATCAGAGCCTATGTTTAGGCCAACAAAAAATCTCTTAAACCTCCATTCTTGCACTAGAAGCAACCGAGTTTCCACAATTCCTGGAATCATTGCATTGCTCCCTCTAGATTCTGTCCAGAAAAGTCTATCCAAGTGTGAGGGAATCTCAAAGGTGCACATGTTGAGGTGTAAAGGTTAGAACTGACAAATGTTTGCAAATTGAAGTTTATTTTGCAGTGATTTTGCAAGTACCTATGTAGATATTGAATATTAGTTGATCAACATATAGTGAAATGGAGAATTCAACTCCTCTATCACCTAGAATCCTTACACCCTTCAATTACATTGATTGGAGGGAAGATATGCAGATAGCCTTGTGAAAAAAAAAGCCTATTTTGGATGAAAATGGGAAGAGAGGTCGAGCCCCAACAGTATGTTGAGAAATACAAGTTTATGAATAGGCAATATGAATCCTTAGACTTCATGTGCATCCACATCTCCAGGGAGTTGTTGTCCCACCTTAAGGAACTCAGTATTGGAATATCATGAAATACTGAGAGGGGGGGGGTTAAATAAGTATTAATAAATCTATTTAAATTTTTATCACTTAAAACAAAGTCAACGATAAAAATAGAACACACAATATTATAATGGAATCCCAATAGGGAAAACCACTAACACTTTCGATAAAATTGTATTTACAAATGGTTTATGCCTGCAACTACAGACAAGGATGCTACTACACCCCATTTACCAGTAACTACTAGAAGGAGGCTACGATCCCCTGCTTTATCGGCTACTACTGAAGGGATGCTTCGACACCCTATTTACCAGCTACCAGTGGAAGGAAGCTACAACCCCCTTGCAGGCCTATAGCTTTCCCTAGCGACTCCCAACCACCCATATATGATAATTCGATCTCTGAATTATATACACCTATGGATATTCCAATTGAATGTACAGAGACACTTATTTTAAATTTTAAATCATTGTTTATATAAAATCAAACGTATATCTTCATCTAATAGTCATGTATCTTTATTGTGACTTTTCACAAACAAAAACCAATTCGAAATTACCTCTCAGTTTATCATTTTTAACCCTATTTAAATTTATCAGTCACGACCTTCCACGATTGTATTTCTGCAATGTCCTTTCCGCATTTTTCTTTCTGCAAGTTGTATTTCTGCAATCAACCTTCCACAACATACTTTCTGCAATTTCCCTTTCCGTAATATGCAGGAACTCCTTCCTTCCGCAATTGCAGTTTGCGGATTGCAGGTCTGCTTTTCGAATTTTCTCAAAACTGACTCCGTAATTCATCTTCTGCAAAAATTCTTTCACAATTGCATATTTCATATTACGGGTTTTCTTTTTGAATTTTCTTGAAATTTCTTCCCCAAAACTTCTTCTGCAATTTTGGATTGTGGATTGTGGGTTTTCTTTGCATAAATTCTCAAACATGAATTCCGCAATAGTCTTTCCGTAATTTTAACAAGCTTCCACCATGGCATTGCAGAACCTATTCCATACCATTTATATTTCCCTCTCTTATGATCTAGGGCATCCAAATATTCACTTCATGGAAACTTAACATTATAATGCTTTCGACTCCACTTGGACAACTGTGTTATTTTGGATTCCACAAATATATTTGGGCTATTTAATCAACAGTATGTGTTATTCCTTTGTCATTATTGAACTCCTTTAACATCAATGACAACCATATTCAACATTCTCCCCCTTTGGCATCGATGGAAACAATTTCTTAATTTTCCAATTTTCTCCCCCTTTGACATTAATGAAAAATTCTTCCTTCTAACAACTTTCCCTATCAGCATATATTTCCCTAACATGATGCCTTTTCTCCTTTTTATTCATTTTAAGGAGATAACTCCCAACTTATGTATAAGATTCTCAAATGCTTCTTTTGGTAGTGGCTTAGTGAAAAAGTCTGCAATTGGTTCCCTCGTATCAATATACTCCAATTTGACCACTTTTTGAGACACTTTCTCTCTTAAAAATTTATATTTGATTGGAATATGTTTTTTCTTAGAGTGCATAACATGATTTTTGGATATGTTTATAGCACTTGTATTGTCACAGTGTATAACAATGGGGTCCTCATATTTTACAAGTAAATATTCCAATGTCTGCTTCATCCAAATGACTTGTGTACAACATGATGCAACAACAATATACTCAGCTTCTGCTATAGGCAGTGAAATGGATGACTATTTTTTGCTTATCCATGACACCAAGAAATATCCTAAGTAGATTTTTTCTCCACTAGTGATTTTTCTATCATCAGTACTTCATTCCCAATCTACATCAGTGAATTCCCTTAAAGTGAAGCTATTTCTTTTTGGATACCATAATCCATAATCCATTGTACCTTTTATATATCTAAGAATTTTTTTTACTGCAGCCACATGTGTTTCTTTTGGGGCTGATTGGAATCTGGAAACCAAACCTATAGCCTGCATTACATTTGGTCTTGTAGCCGTTACATATAATAAACTACCAATCATTGACCTATACATAGTATGATCTACTTCTAAAGATTCATCATCCTTGCTCAATTTACCACCAATGACCATAGGAGTACTATCAGGTTCAAATTCTTCCATTTTGAACTTTTTCAACATCTCTTTGTTAAGGCTTAGTTTGAGAGATGAAAATCCCCTTTTCTGATTGAGATACTTGTAAACCCAGAAAGAATGTTAGTTCTGCTAACATTGACATTTCAAATTCCTTCTTCATTTCTGAAGCAAATTTTACACTCGAAATTTGTAGATCACTTCCAAATATGATATCGGCTACGCAGACTACAACAATGATCATATTTTTGTTTTCAAGTCTTGAGAACCATGCTCTTGGAGCTTGTTTAAGGCCATAGAGTGCCTTCTAAATTTTGCAAACATAATTTCTATTTTATGATAAAAGATAACCTTCAAGCTACTCAACATAGAATTCTTCTTCAATTTCTCCATTAAGAAATCTAGATTTTATATCCATTTGATACACTCTAAAGTTATTGTAGCCTACAAAAGATAAAACATCTTAATGGCTTCAAGTCTTGCCACAGGTGCAAACTTTTCTTCAAATTCAACACCAGGTTCTACTTGAGCATTGTTGGTCTCCTATTTTTGACTGTCCACTACAACATTTTCTAGCCAAAATCTTATGAAACCACATAATAATCAGTTTGTTAATGTTGATTTGTACATGGTCATGCCTTTATGGAGATCAATGTTGATAGATTTTGGTAAAGTGATTTTTAATTACTTATTTCTTACTTTACCTTGTTTTATGTATAAAATTGGGCTTTTAAACCTCCATTTAAATATTTGGTCAACTTATGGGTTATTGTTTCCTTCGTGCAGTGGTCTCGGCGTACCAAGGGCGATTTTTGCTAGCTGACCTGCGATTTGGGGATTTTGTCCACATTGGGGATGTCTCTTGGACTTCCATCGTCTTCTAGATATCTATGCAGATTTTCCAGGTGTTGTTTCAGGAATGTCCTGTGTTTGAGGAGCTGTTGCTTTCCCTCTTTAGTATTATGTGGATTTCAGGGGATTTGAGCTCCCATTTTTGGCTCAGATATGCCGAGATAGTTGTATGGTTGTTAGATGTATCGATCCTTGTTTCACAGTTGATTTTACTTTGTATCTTCAGTATAAAATGACTCTTGAAAACCCTAAGTACGGAGGGATACTCAGAGAAGACTGTAAACTCTATTTTATCAATATATCCAGTATTTATCTTCTTTTAAAGTTGTGATTTAAGGCTGGAAGGCATTGAGGGTAGAGCCCCCTTCAACACCAATCCTTGGTACTTTAGCATTGTGTATTTTGCAGCAATAGAGTAACATTTTCTTCTTTTGACATTGTTTTCAGAAATATTAATGGTTTTGCTCATCTATGAATCGAAATCGAATGCATGCCTACAGGTCATTAGTTAATCTCATTTGCATTTTGATCTAGTGCAGATAATAGATTTAGAAGTGATCTGTATTTAAAATCTCATTTGGTTTTTAGTGTGAGTTGCTTATTAATGATTACGACAATGATGAACTGTGTGATAACTTTGCTTTGATTTATTATAGAATCGATTGAGAGTAGATTGAAATTTCACCTTTCCTTTGCTGCCAGCATTAAAGAGATAATTGAATGGTTACAGGATTGGTTTATAACTCCTTTTGTTCATCGAATTTGCAAAGCTGTAGGGTGCTTTTATTATGTTGTGAACAACATTTATAGTATTTGTAAAGCTAGCAGAGTATTTAAGACTTTAGTTCACAGAGCACCTAGGGTTTATTAAATAAGTTTTTTGAGTGGATGATTAGATAGGAGCTGAAGTTGTGTTGTTTGTTATTGAATGAGTTTCGGAAAAGAGTACTAGTTTATAATACTGTTTCTTAGAATCAACATTAGTTTTATAGTATATACATATAGACCAGAACAAGTGAATGTTTTCATGCACAGCCCTAATATTTATTGGTGAACATTATCTGAATAACTTTGGCGTTCTCTTGTGTGCATTTATATGCACAAACCATAAGCAGAGTATATTGAGATAACAACAACAAGCCAAGCTTTCTTTTGATAGGCTATGTATTGACAATTGAGAGTCAAGAGGTCATAGGTTTTACTTTAGCAATGATTCTAGAAGTGTTTGTGTGGATCTATGCATTAGCCTTGGTAGGAGTTTAGATATTGTTGACTGAGCATACTCATTTGATAGGCAAACTCTTTTATTAGCAAATTGTTGGTTTTGAAAAGTAAGCCATAGTTACTTTAGCATAAGATTGCTGTAGATTTTAGATTACTTTGGAATATTGCTGTAGATTAGTGTTTCCCTGGAAGATTAGTATTGTTTTAGAAATTACTGTAGTTTCATATTGCTGTAAATTGCTGTAGGCTATCTTGAGTTTGACAGTCAGTAACATGATTTCCTTTTGTTTTAGAACAGACCTATGAGTCCTTAGCATAGATCATCCAGGACAGTGATAGTTTCATCTATTTTATTCTCGTTTAAAAGTAGACTAGAATCCCTATCAGCACGAGCATTAAAACTACCTTACCTGCACATATAGTGTAGCAGCTCAAAGTATACGTACCCTGGTTGACAATTAATTGAAGGTAAATTAACTAGTGATAATTTTACCCAACATTTTGGCACCGTTGCCGGGGAGTTGCTCCAAGGTAAGCTGGTATTTTGCTCATTTTTTTATGAAATTGTTGTCTGAGAAGTTCAGGTAGATATGATTCTTTTACAGTACACAACAAGGTGGAGGGGAAACATTAAGACACAAAGACGAATTCACTATGGGATTCCCATGGTGTAACAGCCTGCCGCATCCACTTTAGTGGGTTGCCCCAAATTCTTGTTGTTTTATTATGGTAAGTGTGGTTGTTTTTCTTCGCATGTTTGATTTATTTTACTGCAAAAAGTGTGTTTACCTTTCCTGTAAAGAGTGTTTACTTTCCGCAATTTAATTTCATGCAAGTGTGTTTTTCTTTTTGCAAGTTTGGGTGTGTTTAGTTTCTGCAATTTAATTTCAAGAGTTTTTCATTTTATGCAAGAGCGACGTGTAGTCTTGATTAGAATCATTTAAAACACATCTAAATCAAATAAAAATAAAAACTTGGGTGCTGTAAGATCCCCATACATTGATCCTTGTGCGAAACATGAACAAAACAGCTGACAGAAATGGATTCAGAAGTAACCATCAATTTGGGAAAACTTTCTCAAATCCTAGCTGCAGTTGGAAATTCTTCTTATCAGGTAGAACACATCCTGACAGCAGTTAAGAGTTTATCTACATCTCCTAAGATAACAAATGAACCAAAGTCCCAAAAGCCACAAAAAGATGTTCCTTGCCAAATTGCAGAGGAAATTGACAACTTGGGTGTTACATCCGATGGAAAGCAGCTGAAAATTGAGGAGGTGTCAGCAAATCCTCTATGTACTTACGAAATCAATCAATCAGGAGAGGGGGATCTACATGATATGATGAAGGAAGGTGAGTACCAGGACTACTTCGAAAATTGGTTCCAAGAGGCAACCAGACTACAACACCATTTTCTCCTTCAACACCTTTTGTTGCAGAAGCAAGTAAGTTAGTTGGTTCTCCATATCCAGGTAATCATTGCACCAACCTTTCGTATGTGGATAAAGGTATATTTTTAATTTTACTTCGCACTTGGTTACATTGGAAGAATTCCTATACTTGAATAAAAATGTTTTCTTTCTTCTTAGGTAGAATAGGAAAATATGTATATAAATAAAAAAGTTGCATGTTTAGGTTAGAAATTAATGCAACTTCGTTGTTTTTCTTTATTTTCAATAAAATGATAAGATCTTTCACCAGAATTTATACCTTCTCTCCAATCCATACTTTCAGAAAATTTATTATGACAGTAGCTCCTAGCCTATGCCAGAGGGTAATATGAAATTGTGACTGTTCTGTAAACATAAGACCAATTGGTGATGGACAGGTTACGTTTGTGGTAATGGACATTGGTTAATGGTATATTACAAACCTCTTTTTAAGCAAGAGTTCCTTCATAACATGAGTCAGCAATTGGAACTAGAGCTGGTAGGGGGAGAAAGGATTTCTTCATCTCTTAATCTCTTCCAATAACATTCAATGAAATTGTTTTTTTTTTGTATATATGTACAGGAATTTGTTTTATTAGGTTTCTTTTGAAGGATGCAGATATTCTTTTCAGGCTCAGGATGTTTTTAATAAAACAATAGGGAAATCTTTTGTTATTATTCTTATTGTCAGTCATTGATTGTTCTTGCAAAGGACTGTGCTAATTTGGTAATTTCTGAGCTCCACTGGTAATTAGAATGTCTGTATCAGGTAAATATATGTGGGCTGTCAGGTTTTTCAGAACTGTCCTTGTTATTCATATGAATACTTATCCACCAGGCATTGCCTACATCAGTGCTTTAAGCTTTAAAAGAGGTTTTTGCTTATGAACTTATGGGTTGCTAGGACCATTTGACTTAGTTTCACACTAGATGGAGCGAGGGAATTGTTTTTAGTAATAGCTATGGGCATTAAGTTATTTTTAAGTCAGGCATTATTTTGGAAAAAGGGTATCCAGGACTGAACAGTCTGGTGGTCATTATCTATTGGCTTCAATAATATCAAATACATATATATACATTGTTGTGCAGTCACTTTATGACTTTCACTTTCTACAGTTGTAAAGGTTAGTTGTTCATCTGGGCAAATTTTTACAGGCATGTACAAAGAATACTCTTCCAATTCCGATACCATCCCACTCCTAGATGGTTCTCAGAGCTGCTCCCCCACTCATCTATGCTTGAGCAAATCATAAATTTTATCTTTAAGATGAAATTGGGACAAGGGCCTCTGATAGAAAACGGGTATAAGCGGTTAACCCGCCGGGATACTGAACAGGTCCGCTGGCAGTGGGTACCGACCTGTGGTATAAATAGGCAAACCCATTAGGGTGCTAAACAGGCCTGTTGGCAATGGGGCATCTGCCTAGGGAAGAAGCTTCTTAGATGTTACAGTTACCCCACCGGAGTACTGAACGGGCTCACTGGCAGTGGGTTCTGACTCTAATATCTCCTTTAACAGCCTCAGCTATACTTGTCTGTATGAACAATGTACCTATGTAAAGGTAAAAGTGAGGTCATAAGGGTGGTTAAATAAAATTTAAATAAACTCCTTGAAAAAGTCAATTGATAGCCAGTTGATAATCATCTCCAGCTGCTCTGTATTTTGGGTTACCTGATTCTTTTGGAAAAAAAAAAGGGGTTTATGCCTGATATTTTCTAAGTCTTGAATATAGCTGAGAATTTCAGTACAGTTTTTTGGCACTACTCAAACTATCCCGTGTGAAGCTGGGTCAAAGAGGACCACTATCCCATTAGCTTCTGTTAATATTCCTCTTGTCTTGTGGCATATGTCCTGGTGGAAATAGTTCTGTATAAATGACAAGAATGAAGTTTGCATTTACGATTGTTTGAGTATTGTAGTTACATAGGAGTAAGGGTGATTGATTGAAGTTTGCATTCCGATTGTTTGTTTTGTATTGTTAATAGAAATTGATTTCATGAAACAGTTTGGTTTCTTATGTAATCAGGTGCAGCAGCAAGCTGGAAATGAGGTAATTATGCCATGAACTATTTGGGTCAAACAAATTTTAATCCAGTTTACTTGTTTATTAACTCATTTGAGTGGTGCATATTGGGAAAGTTAATGGTTTAACATCACTGTGTGAGTGCATTTACTTGAATAAGCACAGCTACTGCTCAAGATGCTGGTAATTACTACTATGCTGGTAATTTTTATTTATCTTTATCAACCTGAAAGCACTACTGTATTTTACATTTGTTGAAGTGCCGGATTGAGTGCCGTATGGGGTGCCGAAATAAAAGAATTTGCAAATTGACATGTTACATGGAAAAGGTAAGAAACGTTGATAAAGGTAATGCACATGGCATGATTGGGTAAGTCTTAATTGCTATATATTAAGGATTATGATTATAATTAAATGCTTTTGTCATTACTACAAAATCGATGAGCTATAACATTGGCATTCATTTAATTGGTTCATCACAGTTTTCCTTTTATGGTGTTAACTTGGACAATATTTCATCCTTTATTATTGATTGGCAACCTTTAATAAAAATCATAACCTTGTTTTATTACAATTGGGGTTTTTAAGTGTTGTGAGGTTAGCTATCCCAATTCAACTAATTTATGGAGACTCCTTGATAATTATTTCATGGCTCAATTGATTGTTGGCACTTGATGTTCCTTCTCTGATGCATTGGTGCTAAGATATAAGATGTTTGATCCACATGGCCCCCAAGTGATCTTCAAGCACGTTTTCCGGGAGCATAATTCTCTAGCAGATGGACTTTCTAAGAAGGCCCTGAATTTGGATTTGGGCCATGGTTATTTCTCTGATTTTTTGGATGGCAAGGCCATTAATGAGGGCCACTTTGTTCTATTTTAGATGCTGAGTTTCTCAGCTTTGTGCCATCAGCTTTATGATTTGTTTTGGATCGAGTCCTTCTGTTAGCAAGTTTTGCTCCTGGAACACTTGATTGTTGATCACCATAGATGTTCGTCAGCATATCTGACTCACTAAATGCGGGAATGATGAGTAAAGTCTGCGAGATCAGACTTTAGTTCTATCTTGGATGTATGAGACTTTCTTGCATAGGGAACTGAAAGATGTTTGGGTTGGGGGAGATGTTGGTCTCCTATTTTTGACTGTCCACTACAACATTTTCTAGCCAAAATCTTATGAAACCACATAATAATCAGTTTGTTAATGTTGATTTGTACATGGTCATGCCTTTATGGAGATCAATGTTGATAGATTTTGGTAAAGTGATTTTTAATTACTTATTTCTTACTTTACCTTGTTTTATGTATAAAATTGGGCTTTTAAACCTCCATTTAAATATTTGGTCAACTTATGGGTTATTGTTTCCTTCGTGCAGTGGTCTCGGCGTACCAAGGGCGATTTCTGCTAGCTGACCTACGATTTGGGGATTTTGTCCACATTGGGGATGTATCTTGGACTTCCATCGTCTTCTAGATATCTATGCAGATTTTCCAGGTGTTGCTTCAGGAATGTCCTGTGTTTGAGGAGTTGTTGCTTTCCCTCTTTAGTATTATGTGGATTTCAGGGGATTTGAGCTCCCATTTTTGGCTCAGATATGCCGAGATAGTTGTATGGTTGTTAGCTGTATCGATCCTTGTTTCACAGTTGATTTTACTTTGTGTCTTCAGTATAAAATGACTCTTGAAAACCCTAAGTAGGGAGGGATACTCAGAGAAGACTGTAAACTCTATTTTATCAATATATCCGGTATTTATCTTCTTTTAAAGTTGTGATTTAAGGCTGGAAGGCATTGAGGGTAGAGCCCCCTTCAACACCAATCCTTGGTACTTTAGCATTGTGTATTTTGCAGCAATAGAGTAACATTTTCTTATTTTGACATTGTTTTCAGAAATATTAATGGTTTTGCTCATCTATGAATCGAAATCGAATGCATGCCTGTAGGTCATTAGTTAATCTCATTTGCATTTTGATCTAGCGCAGAGAATAGATTTAGAAGTGATCTGTATTTAAAATCTCATTTGGTTTTTAGTGTGAGTTGCTTATTAATGATTACGGAAATGATGAACTGTGTGATAACTTTGCTTTGATTTATTATAGAATCAATTGAGAGTAGATCGAAATTTCACCTTTCCTTTGCTGCCAGCATTAAAGAGATCATTGAATGGTTACATGATTGGTTTATAACTCCTTTTGTTCATTGAATTTGCAAAGCTGTAGGGTGCTTTTATTATGTTGTGAACAACATTTATAGTATTTGTAAAGCTAGCAGAGGATTTAAGACTTTAGTTCATAGAGCACCTAGGGTTTGTTAAATAAGTCTTTTGAGTGGATGATTAGATAGGAGCTGAAGTTGTGTTGTTTGTTATTGAATGAGTTTGGGAAAAGAGTACTAATTTATAATACTGTTTCTTAGAATCAACATTAGTTTTATAGTATATACATATAGACCAGAACAAGTGAATGTTTTCATGCACACCCCTAATATTTATTGATGAACATTATCTGAATAACTTTGGCGTTCTCTTGTGTGCATTTATATGCACAAACCATAAGCAGAGTATATTGAGATAACAACAACAAGCCAAGCTTTCTTTTGATAGGCTGTGTATTGACAATTGAGAGTCAAGAGGTCATAGGTTTTACTTTAGCAATGATTCTAGAAGTGTTTGTGTGGATCTAAGCATTAGCCTTGGTAGGAGTTTAGATATTGTTGACTGAGCATACTCATTTGATAGGCAAACTCTTTTCTTAGCAGGTTGTTGGTTTTGAAAAGTAAGCCATAGTTACTTTAGCATAAGATTGTTGTAGATTTTAGATTACTTTGGAATATTGCTATACATTAGTGTTTCCCTGGAAGATTAGTATTGTTTTAGAAATTACTGTAGTTTCATATTGCTGTAAATTGTTGTAGGCTATCTTGAGTTTGACAGTCAGTAACTTGATTTCCTTTTGTTTTAGAACAGACCTATGAGTCCTTAGCATAGATCATCCAGGACAGTGATAGTTTCATCTATTTCATTCTCGTTTGAAAGTAGACTAGAATCCCTATCAGCACGAGCATTAAAACTACCTTACCTGCACATATAATGTAGCAGCTCAAAGTATACGTACCCTGGTTGACAATTAATTGAAGGTAAATTAACTAGTGATAATTTTACCCAACAAGCATATCCCTTGCATATTAATATGGCATTGTTTCTTGTCACATGACCATGTTGTTGAGTATGTTAGAGCAGCGACACATGGAGATGTGCCTATGTAGGAGGAGAGATCGGATGAGGAGGATGATACTAAGGAGGAGACAGATTCAAAGGACTCAGAGTCAGATTAGCACCATGTGGTGCTGCCCCCCAATACATTTGAGCATGGGGAATTTTTGTATTATATATGTATGTTGAGAAAGCATGTGGGGCTTATCTTGTTTGTATTGATTGTGATATTATGATATGGATGCACACGGATGCATATGTGTTTTATGAATCTCTTGTTATGATGATGAATATGCTTATATGATGTATATGGCATATGGATGCATGATTTCTGATGATGCATAATGCAGTTTATTTCCTATATGTGATGATTGATGTGGCACTCTAGAACATCATTAGCCAATTGATATGCTACATTATTGAGACTTATGGAAACATGCATTAATTAAATGGATTCGAAATTTATAACCAAGTGTGTAGTGCATAGGAACTTTCTAATGAGGAAAGGATCATATACATGGTAGTAGTTATTCAACTGGGCGACAAGCAGTTAGGAATCTAGGAATACATCAAGGCAACGAATACCCAAGTGAATAGTGGTGGTCAGGAGACTAGTGACACTCTCATACTCATCCTAGTTGTTTGTATAAATAACAACACACATTCCATTGATATGGATCAACTCATGTGACAGTGAATAAACGACCCACGTAGCTAAGTCAAGATTAGGAGACCATCTACTTTCACCATCAATGAAACCAACATAGGAGGGAAAGGTAGGATCCATTTGGAACAACCAAAGAAACAAATTGTGAGACTCATAGTAAAAATGATGCAAAACAAGAAAGAAAAACTATGATACAAGGGTATTTAGGTTTCTCGGCTTAGTCATAGAATCTCTTGAGGTGGATCCTGTTGCAGGGATTCTTCAAGATGTTATTGTCGGAGTCAGTGAGGATATATGACCCCTTGTAGATACATTGATGGATGATTTAAGGGCCATACCACATGGATTTGAGTTTCCCTTTTCCATTCTTATCATTGGCTTGATTATAGACGAGGATGAGGTCCCCCTCGTTAAAGGTGTGTGGGTGGATGTGGGACTCATAATGGGACTTTGACTCGGTCTTAGCCGCTTCGATCATTTGGAGAGTAATGATGCTCATCGGTTTGTTCAAGCATAAGTAGGAATTTTTACAATGGTGAAGTATCAGGTAGAAGATCAACGACAAGATGAAGTGACAAAATATGGAATTCAATGGGAAGAACTGACTCCACACCACAGACTAAATGGAATGGGGTAAAACCAATGGTGGTTTCAAATATCTCTTCATTGTTATGAAAGTGGAGCCTAGATAGATCAGAGGAATTTTTCGCGATCGATGAGGGGGGAGGATGACTGGAAGTGGAGATCATATAGATGGTGTTTTTGGTGTTCGAGAAAGAGGCCGTAGGGTGGATTTATCTTGAGGATAGTCATTTTGGACTCAAGAGAGTGCTTGAAAAGGTTAATGAGGAAATATCGGTACTCAGGCAAGTTTGGGTAATGATGGGAATAATGACTGTATAGGCCACAAACTACACATGATTGGTTTGTTCGTAGAAATTTGTTCTTAATCGCAGGGATGGTTGTTACATTGAAAACTGGATAGTCTTTATGTGCATGTTGGTGCGAAGAAACAAAAAATCAGGACAATCTTGCATCACATGGTCGATGACATCGCACAAGGAACAAGTAGGTGGTGGGGGTGGTTCTGTCGGGGATTTTGGTGGCTTTCCCTTAGTATTGATGGGAGGAGGGTTTGTAAGAGTAGATGCAGAAGCAATCGATTGTGTATCAAGAGGTGGGTGTGACACTGTCTCAACAGGTTGGACTGGTGTTAACATGATTTTTGGTGTTGGGGTGGAGTTGGGTGGATCGAGGTACCACACTGGAATTCCCAAAGTGAACCCCAGAAGGTTTAGAGTAGCCATGAATTGTTTACTCACAATTCCAAATGGTGGAAAGAGAAAGGGGATGGTGTGTATGGGAAACGAACCCCAAGATTTCCCCAGAGAAATACCAGGGGGCATGGTCTGTGGTTCAGGTTGTGGCTGACTCTTGCGATGAGGTCAAAAGTTTACCAAATGCAATGGTGCACAAACATGATATGCCATTTGTTGAGGGAGGAGGTGTGAGGCACAAAAAGGCGTCCATCAGAGGGACGTTGAGAAATAGTCCTGGACCAATGAAAAAAATGGAGGGGATGGATACGCTATCAATGGTGGTGTCAATGGTAGGGAGGAAACTCTCTAAAGTGATCGGTCCTTTAGGATCATAGT
This sequence comes from Pseudotsuga menziesii, assembly GCA_001517045.1. Lineage (NCBI taxonomy): Eukaryota > Viridiplantae > Streptophyta > Pinopsida > Pinales > Pinaceae > Pseudotsuga > Pseudotsuga menziesii. Next base: position 51,499 of record LPNX010545939.1, on the reverse strand, counting down.
ACGACAATTGGTCAATAGTTACAATATTACCATCATGGGGGGACATTAGTAGTCAGGAGACGATAGAAGTGAAAATGTGCATTCCATACATATAACTACGTCCAACGAGGAGGTTTTAATCTAGCCAGACATTCACAACCTCGATGTCAATCAACACCATTTTACCAAGCAACTCAATTGGGGAATTCATGAGAATGCCTTGTGGTTTGGCAGCGCGACCATTGTAAACACGACGGGAGGTGGTTAAGGGTTGAAGGCTTGGGGATTCGAGCTTCTTCCAAACAAAGGTTGATATAACGCAAGTGGATGCACCCTCATTGATGATGCATCAATAAATGACCAAATTTCAAATGGTGGCAGGAACCTAGAAGGCTATAGATGATGGCATCTGAGGTAATCCTTAATCCAAGTTGAAAGTGATCAACCTGGAATCAGAGGGGTCGATGGAACCTAGAGTAGATAACAAGGATTTGCGTTGCAAAGGAAAACTTCTCAGGAATTTTAGATTGGACATGGAAGAGGGAGACTAGACCAATTCATCAACGATACTGTAATTGAGAGCAGCTCTAGCAGTGGTGTTGTTCGCAACGCGACGCAAAAGGAACCTAGGTAATTTGGCATTCTTGTCCATGGGGAGTCTTGGAAAATGTAAGGACATATTGAGAGAAGTGGAGGTAGATTTCGTGGAGGGATTAATGGTTTTTGTGGTGGATCCATATTGGTTGTGTCGAGACTATAAGTTGATGTCTAATGACAATGTCATAATATTATGGACACCAGGATTGAGGGCTTGACCTCGAAGAAGTGGTTGCGGTGTTTTATTGGACCAATGGTTGGTTTGAAACCATACCTTGATTCGGTAATGGGTTCTACAACACCATAAATGGAGGACCTTGTGGTGTTGGGTTTGGCTATGTTGGAGCATAAGCATTGGTTTCACATTAATTTTCAACCTGTAATAAGTGGAAGAATCGATGAATTTGGGGGAACTAGTGGGTATAATGGCCATAAACATCATAAATGGTACACTAATGGTTATTCTATAACTAAGGGTTCTTCCCAGGTCTAGGTGGAAACTAGGCGTTCTATGCAGGGGCATTGGCTTTGTTGTTGTTTGGAGGGTTGGGTTGTTGACCGCCCCCTTTAGGGTTGTTGTTTCTTTGGTTCCTACTTCTCTATATTCTTCCCTACCCTTGTTGGTTATTGGGGGTGGGTTGATTGGCGAGGTTTTGCTAAGCATACACTTTTCCTTGAGGAGCAGGAGGAACCGGGGTTGGAGCAAGTGTAGGTTCCATAGGTGGTGGGTAGTAGATAGGTGTTACGGAGAGAAATTCCTATGGCTTGGGGTACCACAACAGACAGCTATGACTCCAAAAATCAATCTTTCCCAATATGCAATATAAATAAAATGTCTAACACTAAAGGATCAGACCTCATACCTTATTCCGGACGGTTGAAGTAGATCCCCGTTGAGCTTTCCAATCTTTAGCTTGAATTGATATAAGACTTCCTCAACAACAAGTAAACAATACAAGCATACTATATATCATGGTGTTAGATCTATTCTAGCATATATAATCAATAATGTAAAAGCATTTGACATATTCCAATGGATACAATATTCAATAAAATACACATCATTGGACAAGGAAAGATAGTTCTTATTAATATAAATCAGAGATTACAAGATAGATACAACCTCTGACGGCACGTCTGCGAACCGAAGAAACTGAATCCCCCACTTGGGCCTCCACCACCGCAATCCTCCATCTCTCGATAGCAAGCTCGCTAGCAAAGGAAAGCTTGGGAAGAACACAAAAGTGCTCCAAAGGGACAAAGGGATGCAGACTCAAGTATAGTTCTGGCAACAATGGACTATAGTTTCGTTGCTTCAATATCTCTATATGCCTTCAATGTACCAAGGGGTCCCTTATATAGCTTCACAAGGGATAATGAAGGGTCGAATCTGAGCGATCTCAAGGCATATGGAAGGCCAGGAGTCAAATGAGTTGGATCCAAGTCAAGGAAAACTCCAAAAGGATTTGGACTATGCACACATCCCAATGTACACGGTTATAGGAGTCAAACCCGCGTATGTATGCGGTTATCGGGTAAAAAGCCACATATATCATTTTTTATATAGTTTTAGGGATGATCAAGGAAACATCAAAGGATAAAATATGGTCCATGGGGTCTAAAGAGTTTGCAGCGGGACAAGGGAAGGCCATACAAAGTGTGATTCACCTAGAGTGGTGAAATCCGCTATAACAGATGCCCCCTAATGTGTGAGGTCAGAGGGGTCATACGATGGCCGAAATAAATTATAAGTCCATCCCAGAAGTGGAGTGATGAAGGATCCCAAATGGAAGACCAGCCACCCAATCGGCATAGTACAATGATACAACTCTGCATATAACTGCAAGTACATATAGCAGTCCCGGATACATAAGAGTACAATGGCCATGAATAGGCATAATACATGATATCACATATGTGGTCATCGCCATGTACAATATACATAGATTAGAATCTCCATGATGAAGATATACAAAGGACCATGATCTCCAAAATGGCTGAAGATATACAATAGATCAAAATATCCATAGTGGCTGGAAATGTCTGACATACACTGGAATCAAGTCACGAGAGCTGAAATCTCATGAACACTGGCACGATCAAGGAGGTAGCATATAAGAGATGCCACTAGTCTGGAAGGTCTTCTACACAAACCGCTACGAGTACATGTCCTACTATGTGAATAGAGGTGTCGAGGTCGAACATAGTAAACCATCGTTTGATTACCGGTCATTGATGTATACCGTTAACAGACGCGAGATAAACCACCAATAATGTAAATGGGAATCAAGGTACTAGAGTGCAAACTAACAAGTGTGAATAGATGTGTTGAGGTTGAACACTTGAGAGAATCCATCGATCAGGGGACATTGATGTATTCCCAAGAAACTGTTGATGGCGAGAGAACCTGCCACTGATGACTGCAAGTCTCAAGGCACTCAAAAGGACTCTAGAATCCAATCCCAGAATAAATGATCTGAATTCGATGGGATGAAATCCACTGGAAGGAGGGCATTAAGGCATCCCCCATCATCCAACACGAGGTACTCAGCAAAGCTATCTAATGTGGAAGGACTCGATCATAAAGTGCACGAACCAGTAACTGTACCGAGAATGGCCGACATGAAAAGTCAAGATAACTTCCTTCGAACAAGAGCATAACGGCGTATGGTGACTGAATGAAAGCAGCATAGACTCGATATACAAACTGGGACATCTCTGTGACACATGAGGCATCAACAGAGGCTCCATAGGGACTAGAAGCTTAACCAGTCGGTGGAGATAAACTCAGATAAACGAGTACAGCTCCTAAGTCAAAAATAAACCCAACCAATGGATGTGATATACAGTGCTTCCTTCGAAGGCGACACGACTCGACAGCTACCAAAGATAACATCTTTCCTTGTCCGTCTTTTTGGTTTTTTGATTTTTTTGGACTTTTTCAGTTATTTGAAAAGCTTGAAAAAAGAATAAACTAGCTTTATAGTTACAAACTAGGAGGAGACGAGTGTCATCAGGGCAAAAAAACTAGTTCCAAGCAGTGGAACATACCTATGCTCAATGCAAGGATACATGTGTAGGATATCAACACTCGGGGGGGAATCCCCTCCTGGTAAAAAGGGCATCAAGTTGCGAAGGATATAAAAATGGCTCTGCATGGCTAGACATGAGACAAGCTCGGGCTATATGGCTGAAACGCAATGTCAGGGGAGCCAGCATAAAGCTCAATAAGGTAGGCAAAGCTCATGATAATGCATTCACAACTTGACATAAGGGGAGTCCGGAGGGAAACAGACCAGCATAAGATCAAGAGGAGTATGAGGCTCTTGCGAAATGTCATGGAAGTACTATACAACGGACTCCCACACCCTAAAGGAGGAAACGTCGGCATGGGCACCAAATGCAAATAAGGCGCTAACTAGGGTACCCATGTAAGGTGAAGCTCTACCACTCACATCATGCCACTTCTATAGCAGAAAGAAGGTTCCGTGACATAATAGAGTGGCTTCGTACCTAAGGTCATGGTGACATGGTCATAAGGTCATGCAAAATGCAAACAGTGGTGAACCTAACCTATATGCCAATGTAGGCGTTATACCTAAGATTAGTACGAACGGGTCAATCCAAAGGCTGAAACGGCACTGAAAATGGTCTTCTACATCACACATAATGTCAAAACTGTCAAAACTATAGGAAAGGGGGTAAAAAATTTTAAATATTTGAAAATTTTTCTATAAATAGTAAAAAATATAAATCATTTGAAACTTTTACCCATTGGAGCTCTGATATTCAACTGCAAATTCCAGGAGATCCAGCTGGCAGAATTCACAACCGTTTCTTCCAGGTAGTTACTCATGCTCTCCTCATGCATTTCAATATAATTTTTGTTGATTTTCATTGTAAAATGAGGTAGTTCAGGCCAATTCTACATGAGCGTTGTGGCCCACGCGGGTATCGAAGCTTTTTCCATGTATAGGGCTGGCTATATGCGGAAAAGAGGCTGGAAACCGTGTACATACGTGGTTGTTTGCAAAACAGTCACGTATGACGCTGCGCAAGTGGATTTACAAGAATCTAATGGACAATTGGGTAATTTCTCATGCAGGATGGTGCTAGAATGGAGAGAGCATGAGCATGGTGAAGTAGAGGAAGCTGCAAGGGCTGACGTGATGGCTCAACAAGCTCTAAGAAGATGCGGACTCTACAAATTTTGGTGCCTTGGTGGTTTGAGGGCCAAACCAAGACTGCTAGAGATGCTGGTAAACTATTGGGATCCAGACTCAGAGTCCTTTAGGATAGATGGGATGTCTCTCACTATAGAGGTGGAAGACATATACTTCATCACAGGTCTATCTAGACGAGGGGAGGTGGTGAACCTTCGTTCCCGAGGTGGTCCAGGCGGTGGGCTTACTATCGATGAGTACGTAGCTATGTACTGCTACCCAGATACTGAGAAGGTGGGAAGTCAAGTCCCCACCAATGCTATACAGGTACTGGGCCTAAAGGCCATACTACTGACGCTGGGTAGGATAGCAGGATTAGCCTCACTCCATCAGGCCTTGCGGCCACTGATGTACTATGCGGTGGAGTGTATGAGACCGACCATATACGACTGGAGTACTACACTACTAACCAACATGAAACACCAGCTCAGTGAGTGTAAGGCAGGTAGGATACAGAACTTCGGGTTCAGCAGCATATTGAGCACGTTTTTCTTCGAGTGTGTTCCAGGATTGAGCCCTAGAGTGGACGTTCCTCTCCATGGGGTTCAAGATCCGGCCCAACGACGTTGGGCAGATGCTATGTGCAGACTGGGGGGTGGTAGGGTGGCCAACCTGTATCCAGCTGACTTCTTTCCATGGTGGCGATGACATATTGTTGCCATAGATGACTACCCCTATGGAGGGATAGATTTCCGGGGGGATCCGGACATGCCATTGCCACCAAGATAGACATACGGAGAGATAGGTACTGAATCTCGACTCTCACTCTTTTTAAAGTTTTTTTTTTTTGAGTTATTTCATTTTTTGTATTTTCTTGATTATATGGAATCAAAAAGACATGTTTTTGCATGACGACACATAGTGACATCTACCATTCATGTGCAGATGTGGGACCACGGTGACCAGAGGGCTTCCCATGTCATAGATGGAGGGGAAGAGGGGATGACATCACAGGTGCAGATGCGGAGCGAACGCTCCAGGGCATTCATACCAAATTCATGCGACTGACTCACAGGGTTCCCATGGCGCAAGTCGAGGACTTGCCTGAGGCCATGCAACAATAGGTGGTGGGTGTGCCACGCGCATGGGTGCGTTTATTCTGACGGCTAGCTAGAGCCGTAGTGACGTATCATGATCACAACCCTCCCCCTCCACAGGATTAGACACCTGGGAGTGCATATGTTTTGGAAGACCGTGTATTATATGATGGAAGCTTTGAAAGCTCCACTTTTGTATATGACACTATGTATTACCACATTTTTTATATATATAAAAAGTTTTATGGTGATCGGTTTATTTATTTACATGTGTAAAAAATGTTTGTGATTAATTTATTATGAATGAAACAAATTCCAATCTAACACGTAGTTAGCATATGAGTCAGCAACTTGATTATCATTTCTTGGAATGTGTATATATGTAATACAGTCAAATTGTCGTTCTAACAATCTCACACATAAGAATCTTCTCAATAACGTCGGATCTATAACATGGTACAAACCATTGAGCTGTGACACTACTAACTATGAATCAAGATGTACCTCAAGAGATAGAATGCCATGTGAAATGGCATCCCACAGAAGCTCGATAACGGCACTATATTCAACAAAATTGTTGGAAGATGGCCGTAGACATACACCTCCTAAAGACAGTACCTGACCCATAGGAGTATAAATCACCCAAGCAGCAGAGGCTAAGTGTTGAGTGTGACGGCTTGCACCATCCGCGAATCCTATGTAGGTGGAAGATTCCATTGACATCTGCCACAATAAATGGAAACTAATCACAAACCCGATCACGATAAGAAAAAGACCTAACTATGCAAAGCTGTACAATAATATACAACAAGCAGCCTTGGCTAAAGATCATGCATAGTATTTTTTGAGATAGAGCCCATTTCTAGGCTCCGCCAAAGCTATGCCTTCGTAATCGACTAACTCATAGGCACCCTTCTCTAAGACACACTTGACCACGTAAGGACCACACCACATAGGATTAAATTTCCCTGCCCCCAAGGGTTCTTTCGATTGATCCCACAAAAGGACCAAGTCTCCTTCACTAAACACTCTTGGAAGGACAGACTTGTTGTATTGGACCTTAACGCGACGCTTATTAACCTCTAGAGCCACCAAGGCATCTCGACGCTGCTCATCAAGTTGCTCGAGGTGGACCACACGCTCCTCCAAAGGAGAAGTGTCTGGTAAGAGTTCCACAGCTAACTTCAACGAAGGAATCTCGCATTCAACCGACAATATCGACTCCACTCCATGCACAAGCTGATATGGAGAAAAACCAGTGGCAGTCTTAACCGCGGTTCGATATGCCTGTTAGCACTCAGAATGTACCCAGGTTGTAAAAGGTAAACTCCAAGGTAACAACAAAAACCACTTTAGAACGAAACTGGTATTTTCTTCCAGAGAGGGATCTCTCAATAAAGATTTAACAGGACCAGATATAAAACAATACTTAAAAAAATTGTATATATGGCTGAAACAATCACATAACCATTGGGAATGGAGTCACATATATATAAAGGTATCACAAAGACATATACACGAGATTCATCAAAGGCAAGATAATCACATCATCACAATCGTTCAATTTAATCCAGGTGAAACAGAAGAGATAAGGAAACAACCCATTAATACAGAGCTTCAAAGATGAATTCTATATCAACTTTAGCAGAAAAATGTATAAAATATTTGAAATGATGACTAGAGCATAAACATATGAGTTCTAATCACCCAACGCTGTATTTCAGATACGAAGAAGAAACAAAATGAAGTGTTACACTGGGGAAATACGATCACATAAAGAAAGAAGCACAGACTGTAATATCAATGACACAGGAATCTCTGATAAACCTTCATGCATTCACTTTGTTATTCAAAAAATAGATATGTTCTCCAAAATCATTCCACAACATGATGGGTGTCACGTCCACATGCCCCGACCGGCATAGAGGACGCGGCCCAACTTCGCTAGCACCGCGGCTAAGAGCCCATGAACATGTGAAATCAAAAAGTCTGCTGAAATGCTGAAATAGGATGCTGATAACGAAATGCATTGCAGTTAAACATGCACACATGAGTGTTTATCATTGCGCAGAGGCAATTGTTCAACATACACAACTACCATTATGTTTCTTGCACAACGGAATTAATCATGCATTCACACAAGCATTCATTCAACATTGCCCATCACATTTAATAACAGAAATATAATTGTAGAGGGAAAATAGGCAAGATCACTTATCTTATGAAGAATTCGACCCGCAACCAGCTACGTCGCTGCAACGTTCCACCCAACCATAGGCCAGCGTGCTTCTTAATCTCTCAGCAACGCTGCCACCCCCGAGCTGGGCATGATTCTCCAAGGAATAAGGGAACTAGCAGGATAACGCATAGGTAAGCATACTCAAGCATAACCAAGCCCACAGAGTTGGGTTTATCGGGCCATCAAGGAGCTGTAGAAGGCAAATTGCTAAGCTAGTGAGCTCATTACAGAGCCAAGAACACCTACACCAGAACTAGCCTGACCTCTAAGACACCCAAACACACCCAACACAAGGAATCAGTCCCTTCTCTGCTACACAGTCCCTCAGGCCCTGCATTCCCTTCCAGTGCTATTCAGGGGTGATGGAGAAGAAGGCCAGCCCTCTAGCTCTGTCTGTGTGGTTTCCAGCCACCAGGTTTATCAAGCAAATCTAAGCCAACATCCCTGCTCCTCTCATAGTTCGAAGACCGACCATTGCACACAAGCAACTAAGTCAGCTGTCACAGCCTAAATAGGAAAATGACTTCTGAGTCATTATTGGCCCTATCGTGGCCAAAATGACTCTCAGGCGAATTTACAACAGTCCCTAGCATGTAAGGAATACCACAACAACCACAACCAACAACGTGGGAAAACACAGCCCGTCCTGGGAAACGAAATCACCAAGAAAACATATACAGACCGAGCTGGGGAAGAAATTACAGTCTCCTAGCCTGTGGGTGAGCGTGAGCAACAATGCAGAACCCACAATCGTCCCGTGAGTACAGGATACAGCCACACTATTCACCAATCCACGGAGGAAAACTGCTGCATGGGTAAATCCCGCAAAATCATGTGCGTGAAGACCAAAAATGGGAAGGAATCCCTCTGCGTGAGAATGCACAGCAATGGAGAGGACGCGAATTTGCAGGAGAAAATCGCGTGGGTAAAACCCAGGAAAATTCCTGTGCATGAAAACAGTGAGCAGCCAAATGGGAAGTGCGTGAAGGTGAACAGCTACCAGGAGGAAACAAATTTGCAGTGCGTGGGTGCTCAGCAACTCATGGAGAGGAAGAAGAATGTCTGCGTGAGGGAAAAAACAGCAAAATCATGGGTAGAGTGTGCGTGTGGGTGAGGACTGACAGTCCTGCCACCCCACTCCCAAAAACCATTAACTGCCTCAACCACCAGCAGCCTTTCTTAATGAAAGTGGTTGGAATTAAACAAGGGAAGATGACACCTGGGTTTTTTTCTCTCATTGGCCAAGGTTTAACAATTCCCCCCCCACCCTTATCCTTGTGAAAATCATGCCCCTTTCGATTTAGTTGCCGCGATCGTAGCTGGTTGGGTTCATTTAATTCATTATAGATGCATATTTACATGATGACCAACATAATATATGTCACATGCCCCGATATACAATCGGTGACAAATTTAAATCCCCAAACATAGCATAACCGATCAATGGTGGGGCCTTGGCCTTTATCTCCACACCATGATTATTTACAATTTATACATCATATACATCTAATGTAATAGGGTCAAAACCGGGACATTACATTCCCCTCCCCCTTCAATAGCACTGTCCTCAGTGCTTTACAAAATTTGAACAAATGCTACACTGGTATCGCCTCAGTGTTCCACAGAATTGAACAAAAATGGATGTGCCAATCGCATGGCATCCTCCAGCTCCCATGTAGCTTCTTCAGGTCCAAAGTGCTCCCATTGCACCTTTACCTGACCTATGGATCGGTTCCGGAGCATGGTGACCTTCCTGTCAAGTATGCGCATTGGATGGATTCAAAACTCTCCCTCGGGTTCCACCTAAATCACATCCCAATTTATCACATGGTTAGGATCATGTACATATCTCTTAAGCAAAGAAACATGAAAAACATTATGAGCTCTAGTGCTAGCAGGAAATGCAAATCTATATGCAACTGGCCCTATCCTTTCAAGCACTTCAAGCGGCCCACAATATCTCGGTGACAACTTGGCACAACTTCCAAGCTTTAAGGAACTCTTCCTTTCCCTCACTCTGAGGTAAACATGATCCCCAATACTGAACTCCATGTTCACCCTATGCTTATCTGCATAGCTTTTCTGTCTATCCTATGCTGCTTTCAGCTTCTGCCTGATCTTTACGACCTCTTGCTCCATTTCCTTGAGCAATTCTGGTCCAAGCAAAATCCTGTTCATGGGATTGTCCCAAGTCACTGGTGTCCTACACCTTCTTCCATACAAAGCTTCATATGGACTCATCCCCAAGGATGCTTGATGTCCATTGTTATACGCAAACTCTACCAAGTGTAAGTAATCTTCCCACTTGGTTGGTTTGTCCATCACGTACATGCGAAGCATGTCTTCAAGCACCTGATTAACTCTCTCTATCTGACCATCTATTTGAGGATGGTATGAGGTGCTGAAATTTAGCTTTGTACCCAAATCTGCAAACAACCCCTTCCAAAAGTTGGAAGTGAACTTGACATCTCGGTCAGAGACTATTGCCTTAGGCAATCCATGCAGTTTGAATATCTCCTTCATGAAGATCTTTGCAATGTCGCCAGTCTCATACGTAGACTTAACCGGTATAAAATGTGCTGCCTTAGTCAACTTGTCTACCACAACCATGATAGAATCATGTTGTCTCCAAGTCATCGGCAACCCTGTAATAAAATCCATGGAAATAACTTCCCATTTCCACTCTGGAACTGGCAAAGGCTGCAACAAACATGCTGGATGTTGATGCTCAACCTTTACCTGCTGACATTTCATACACCTTGAAATGTACTCATCCATATCCTTTTTCATACCTGGCCAAAAGTACTGCTTTCTAGCTGTAGCAATTGTCTTATGATATCCAGGGTGACCAGAATACGGAGCTTGATGGATTTCATCCATGACAATTCTCCTCAAATCTGATATATTCGGAATATAAATTCTTCCTTTATAAGTGAGAAGTCCACCTTTTTCCAATTTATATCCCTCATACCTCTTCTCAAGACCTTGCTACTGCAACTTGTCTTTTACTTGCTCATACAATTCATCTCCAGCAACATGACCAACAATCTGCTGCCTCAAACCTGATTGGTAAATACTAAGAGATGCCACATGCATTTCTTGCATCTTCCTGCTGAGTGCATCAGCTACCTTATTCTCTTTCCCCTTTATGTGCTTGATTTCAAAATCAAACTCACATATTGCTTGCCTAGCATTTAGAGTAGGCTGATCAAACAAATACTTCAGTCCACAGTGATCTGTTCTGAGTTCAAATCTCCTGCCCATTAAGTAATGTCTCGACATCTTGAGAGCATGTACTATGGCTGCAAGCTCTAGATCATGAGTGGCATAGTTCTTCTCATGATCCTTCAACTTTCTTGACTCATAACATATCACATGGTTGTCCTGCATAAGGACTCCTCCAAACCCACATCCACATGCATCGGTACATACCACAAAATCTTTTTCTGGATATGCAACTTTCAATACTGGTGCACTGGTGAGAAGACTCTTCAATCTCTGGAAGCTCTCTTCACACCTCGATGTCCATTCGAAATTCATCCCCTTCTTTTGCAAAGAAGTGATAGCATGTGCAACTTTGGAGAATCCCTCAATGAATCTCCTGTAGTATCCTGCAAGTCCCATGAAAGATCTTACATCTGTCACATTTCTTGGAGTAGGCCAATTCATAATGGCTTCAATCTTTTCAGGGTCCACAGATATACCCTCTTCTGAAATAATGTGACCCAAGTACTGGATTCTATCTCTATAGAAGTCACACTTGCTCAGTTTTGCATACAACTGATGCTCCCTGAGCAAACTCAATGTCAGTCTCAAATGCTCTTCATGCTCTTCCTCATTCTTAGAATAAACAAGAATGTCATCAAGGAAAACAAGAACAAACTTGTCCAAATACTTGTTGAAGACACTATTCATAAGGCACATAAATGTAGCTGGTGCATTTGTGAGGCCAAATGGTACCACTACAAACTCATAATGACCATACCTTGTCCTGAAGGCTGTCTTATGAATGTCTTCATCCTTGATCCTTACCTGATGGTAACCAGACCTCAAGTCAATCTTGGAAAATACCTTTGCTCCTCTCATTTGATCAAAGAGGTCATCAATCCTAGGAAAAGGGTATTTATTCTTCACTGTAACCTTGTTCAACTGTCTGTAATCGATACATAATCTGAGTGTACCATCTTTCTTCTTTACAAACAGAACTCTTGCAGTTGCATCTTCAATTCTAGCATCTCCGGTGTACTCATCCTGTAGGGTGCCTTGGACACTGGTGCTACTCCCGGCACAAGTTCAATTGTGAAGTCAATGTCCCTCTTTGGAGGAAGCCCTGGAATCTCGTCAGGAAACACATCCCTAAATTCCTGTAACACCCGATAGTCCTCCAACCTAGGAGTTTCATCTCTCGTTTCCTCCAAGATCTGAGCTGCATACAACTGGTAGCCCTTCCTACAGAACTTCTTTAACTGCATTGCTGAAACTTGTCGTACTGAAATTACCTTTGGAATACCTTTCACAACTACTAGGTTTCCTTCTTCATCCATGCATTCAAAAGTCTTATTGTAGCAATCAAGCTTCACCCTGTGAGCTTCTAACCAATCCATTCCAATGAGAACATCATAGGAACCAAGCGGTAGAACATTCAGATCTACACAAGTGGCCAATCCATTCATGACCAATGGACACTTCTCTACCACTTCACTGACCTTCCTCTTAGTTCCAGTGGCTAGCTGAACTAACCAAGACTTCCTATGCTTTACTTTCTTAAAAGCACAAATATCCACTACTCTAGGAGTAATGTAACTGTGAGTAGAACCAGGGTCAATCAAAATAGAAACAGATTGCTCAACAATCTTACCTGCTACTTCAACCACAACTGACTCGTGATCTGCCTGGCGGTCCTCCAGTGCTGCATAAATCCTAGGGACCGCCCTTGCTACTTGACCCACTGTTTCTGCTTCTTGAACGTTGTAAGCTAGTCTTGCACTTTCATTCTCGAGTGGACAATTTCTGCGCATGTGGGGTCCTCCACATTTCCAACATTGAAGCGGTCCTCTATTCTGTGGTGGATCTTTAGGATTTTCTCCGGTCCCTCCAACTGGCTTACTCGCAGCTTGAGATGGCTGCTTCTGCTGATTCCTGAAGCTAGAAGGTTTGAAACCTTTCTTTATTTGGTCAAACTTCTCGTTCTTCTTGTCCTTCCATGCCTTATGGTAATCAGGTTTACCCTTACTTTGCTCATAGCAATACTTAGCCTTCCTTATCACTTCTTCAAGGGTTCGAGGTTCATAAAACTCAATTCTATCTTTGTATGACTGAGGTAACCCACTCAAAAAATGCTGGATCTTCACTTTTTCATCTCTGAGGTATCAAACATACCTCAACAGCTCCAAAAACTTATTAGCATAATCTTCCATGGTCTGCTGTCCCAATCTCAGCTCATGGAACTCCTTAATCTTGTCATCATAATACCTGTGAGAGAGGTATTTTTGCTTAAAATACTTCTTGAACTGCTTCCACTTCAGTCTCCTTTCGCTGATCCTCTTTACTTGCTTGAAGTGTTCCCACCAAATGGATGCTCTTCCATTTAGATTGAATATGGCAACTCTTGCCTTCATGTTTCCTGAATAATCATGCACTTGAAAGTACTTCTTAATACCAAGAAGCCAAGCCTCAGCCTCTTGTCTAGTCTTTACCTCACCATCAAACGTAGGAGGTTTAGCTTTCTTGAATTCATCTCGAGTGCAATCCCTATGGTGTCTCTTTCTTTTTCTTTTATGAGAAGAACAACTGGAATCCCCACTGGATTCTTCAGAATCAGATGTTCCACTAGAAGTTCTTCTCCTTCTCCTAGTACTGATCTTATTTCCTTCTGGTCTTGTTGTACCTTGTCCAAAATCTATCTTCCTTTGCAAGTCTGTCAAACTCTGCAACATTGCAGCATTCAACTGATGCTGCTCTTCCTGGGCTTTGATTAAGCTTCTCATAGTAGCTGCAACATCTGACGGTGTCTCTTGGAATCTCCTTCCATTAGACTGAATGTCATCATTTCTATTACGTACATTTTCTCCCATGGCATCTTTTGCTTGCTCATAGGAATCCTGAGCATCATACCCATCATGGGTTCTCATACTGAACCACCTCTAGCTTATCAACTCCACTACCTGGAATACTTCCCTGGAAGGTGACTATGATTCTGCAAACGTGTTAATAACACAATTGTTAGATGCATAATACTAATATGACCAGCATTACTTACCTTCTCTTGGAAAATTATAAATTACAAGTTTTCCAAAACATAGAATTTTCTTCATCAAAGAATATCTATCTGAGGGGGACGACGGGGGTCAGCGCCCTCGTTTTTTTTTTTTTTTGGTAAAACATTAATTTTCGCGCAATCCAGCGCATAAGATCACTGCCTCTTTTCTCATTTTCAGCCCTGAAATTTCACTGAGAAACAGTCGAAAATCCCACTGGAAAATAGTTAAAATCTGCTGGAAAAATCTTACGGAAAACTCAAATTTTCCCCTTGCACAAAATCGGATCTCATTCCCCATTTCCTTCTACTGAATCGGCTCCTCTTTCCATTCTTTCTTCCGCAGAATCGGCTCCCAGAATCATTCTTCCTTCCGCAACGATGGCTCTCGGAACACTTTCTCTTTCGACGTCCGCTCTTACTTGGAGAAATTTCAACTTCGGGCGTTGGCTAACTTCTGACATCGGAAGCCAAATGACTTTGGATTCCGCAACAATGGCTCACCAAAGTCCGAATCCTTCCAACATCCGCTCTTACTTGGAGAAATTTCAACTTCGAGCATCGGCTAACTTCTGACATCGGAAGCCAAATGACTTTGGCTTCCGCAACGGCGTCTCACCAAAGTCCGAATCCTTCCGACATCCACTCTTACTTGGAGAAATTTCAACTTCGGGCGTTGGCTAACTTCTGACATCGAAAGCCAAATGACTTTGGCTTCCGCAACGGCGGCTCACCAAAGTCCGAATCCTTCCGACGTCCGCTCTTACTTGGAGAAATTTCAACTTCGGGTGTCAGCGGTCGGACTACTTTCACGTCGGATGCGGAATCGCTTCGCCGTCCACAACAGCGGATGGGAAAATGTTAAACCTTCCGCTACAGCGGAAGTCAATTCCGCCAATCCTTCCGACTGTTCAAACACTTAGGCGATTTTTGAAACTTGCTGCTGCCCTTCCGAACAGAGAAGGTAATTCTACCTTCTATCACTACATCTTCTTGGCCCATAGAGGCCCATTGCTGCAACCTAGAGCTCTGATGCCATTTTGTCACATCCCCATGCCCCGATCAGCATAGAGGACGCGGCCCAACTTCGCTAGCACCGCGGCTAAGAGCCCATGAACATGTGAAATCAAAAAGTCTGCTGAAATGCTAAAACAGGATGCTGATAACGAAATGTATTGCAGTTAAACATGCACACATGAGTATTTATCATTGCGCAGAGGCAATTGTTCAACATACACAACTACCATTATGTTTCTTGCACAGCGTAATTAATCATGCATTCACACAAGCATTCATTCAACATTTCCCATCACATTCAATAACAGAAATATAATTGCAGAGGGAAAATAGGCAAGATCACTTATCTTATGAAGAATTTGACCTGCAACCAGCTACGTCGCTGCAACGTTCCACCCAACCATAGGCCAGCGTGCTTCTTAATCTCTCAGCAACGCTGCCACCCCCGAGCTGGGCATGATTCTCCAAGGAATAAGGGAACTAGCAGGCTAACGCATAGGTAAGCATACTCAAGCATAGCCAAGCCCACAGAGTTGGGTTTATCAGGCCATCAAGTAGTTGTAGAAGGCAGATTGCTAAGCTGGTGAGCTCATTACAGAGCCAAGAACACCTACACCAGAACTAGCCTGACCTCTAAGACACCCAAACACACCCAACACAAGGAATCAATCCCTTCTCTGCTACACAGTCCCTCAGGCCCTGCATTCCCTTCCAGTGCTATTCATGGGTGATGGAGAAGAAGGCCAGCCCTCTAGCTCTGTCTGTGTGGTTTCCAGCCACCAGGTTTATCAAGCAAATCTAAGCCAACATCCCTGCTCCTCTCACGGTCCGAAGACCGACCATTGCACACAAGAAACTAAGTCAGTTGTCACAGCCTAAACAGGAAAACGACTTCTGAGTCATTATTGGCCCTATCATGGCCAAAATGAATCTCAGGCGAATTTACAACAGTCCCCAGCATGTAAGGAAGACCACAACAACCACAACCAACAACGTGGGAAAACACAGCCCGTCCTAGGAAACGAAATCACTAAGAAAACATATACAGACCGAGCTGGGGAAGAAATTACAGTCTCCCAGCCTGTGGGTGAGCGTGAGCAATAATGCAAAACCCACAATCATCCCGTGAGTACAGGATACGGCCACACTATTCACCAATCCACAGAGGAAAACTGCTGCGTGGGTAAATCCCGCAAAATCATGTGCATGAAGACCAAAAATGGGAAGGAATTCCTCTGCGTGAGAATGCACAGCAATGGAGAGGACGCGAATTTGCAGGAGAAAATCGCATGGGTAAAACCCAGGAAAATTCCTGTGCGTGAAAACAGTGAACGACCAAATGGGAAGTGCATGAAGGTGAACAGCTACCAGGAGGACGCGAATTTGCAGTGCGTGGGTGCTCAGCAACTCGTGGAGAGGAAGAAGAATGTCTGCGTGAGGGAAAAAACAGCAAAATTGTGGGTAGAGTGTGCGTGTGGGTGAGGACTGACAGTCCTGCCACCCCACTCCCAAAAACCATTAATTGCCTCAACCACCAGCAACCTTTCCTAATGAAAGTGGTTGGAATTGAACAAGGGAAGATGACACCTGGGTTTTTTTCTCTCATTGGCCAAGGTTTAACATTCCCCCCCCCACCCTTATCCTTGTGAAAACCATGCCCCTTTCGATTTATTTTCCACGATCGTAGCTGGTCGGGTTCATGTAATTAATTATAGATGCATATTTACATGATGACCAACATAATATATGTCGCATGCTCCGATATACAATCGGTGACAAATTTAAATTCCCAAACATAGCATAACCGATCAATGGTGGGACCTTGGCCTTTAGCTCCACACCATGATCATTTACAATTTATACATCATATACATCTAATGAAACGGGGTCAAAACCGGGACATTACAATGGGTTCCAACCCCCATCTCATAAAAAAGATGCCAATATATACAAAAAATAATAGATCTTCCAAGAAGATTCACAACTGAATGATCGGCTTAATTTAGAGTCTTGTAACTAAATCCCTAACTTCTAGGAATAAATTACTGCTCCAATCCTAACAGATCATAAATTAAAAATCAGCTTGGTAAAACGCCTTCGTCCAATCAGCTCCATGTCTTCATCCAGTCAGCTCCTTGTTGTATAACACATGTCTCTATGCATGCAAGATGTATTTGGTCTTTCTGAATCTCTCCACAGCTTTCCACTATTCTACACTCGGGGTATCACATTCCATCATTTCTCGGATTGACACTTCAAGCTCCATATAAGCTTCATATGACACCTTGGGCAATCTGCTTCTGATAATTGCGAACTTCTGTAAAATTTCGAAATCCTCTGTCAATTTGTCCACAATAGTTTTTCCTGTTAGGCCCTTTTCCAAGTCATCGAATTTAGAGTGGTCCATGTGATTCTGAACTAGCAGGCTGTGATAATGCTCCTGAGAGAACATTCGTCCCTCCTCATCCCAGAAAGAAGGTAGGTCGTCCTCAAATAGCTCCTTGAAATCCTACTTGAAGTTATCGACCTGTGCAACCATTTCATCCGTTCTGTCCTGGACCGTCTTCATTAAATGATGTTTGTGGATAAATTTCTTAGCCCATAGCACTATGGATATCCTGTCTTTTATCCCCATATCATGTAATTTCTGATATGTCAATGAGTTTAAAAAGTTCAGCACATTTTGAGCTGTGGTGAGAGGTCTTTTTCCCATGTGTTCATTCACTAGCTTTAATCTTTGGTGGGCCAAATTGATCATAATATTCTGATCATCAATGAAATTCAGATAATGCCTGAATTTGGTAATTTCTATAAATAACGTGTCCCAAATAATGTGTTTTGCTCCTTGCAGGGGACCGTTACCTATGCTTTTCTCCTTCAATTCATTGAACTTCTTTTGCAACTGGTTTCTATCTTGTAGTATTTTGTTTTTACTTTCATTCATTTTGGCCAGTTCAGACTTGATCTTTGCATTCTCTGTCTTTAGCTCTTTGATTTCTTCATCTTTGAGACTAACCTGGGACATAGGCACCAACAGATCATCCGCAGAAAAATCATCCAACGGCTTCTCGATATTCACAATGGACAAGTCTTCACCTGTGGGAGTCTGACTCATTAACTCCTCCATAATCTCCTTCTCATAAATTTGATCCTTTTTCATCAAGGAAATTTGAGATAACAGTTCATTTCGTTCAGCCTCCCACTTGTCCTTTTCTTCCTGTAACTCAACAGCTATCCCTTTATACTCCATCATCTCTTGATGGATCTTGTCTTTTTCTTCTTGCAAAGCCAATAACTCAGAGGACTGAACATGCTCAGAACCTGGGATTTTCAATTTTTTCTTCAATACTTGGAGAGCATTGTCTTTTTCTTCTAGCATTCTCCTGACTGCCTAGGTGTTATCTGAACTGACAATATCTATTTGAAGCTTCTTGATCTGGATGGCATTTGCCTTATTTTCGACTCTTTCATGTTTCAGTTGAATCTCTAACTTATCTGTCAAAATTTGTAATTTATTTATCTTTACCATAGCTTGTAACAAATCTGAATAAATGATATCACTGGTTTGTTTATGAAGTTGTATCTTATCCGGTATACTGATCTTATCCAACCGGATCTCCATCTCTGACATCTTTTTGTCATTTACCATGGCTAACTTGAATGTATTTCTTTCGGCATCTCTAGGAGAAACCAGAGAAGTTTTTGGACTGTGTAAACTTCTCACTCGTGGCAGCAAATTTCTTGTCTCTTCCAGAGACTGTTTTATTTTCTCCATGTAACTATCCTTGAGTTCCTCCTTTGACTTAAAGATCGGTCTTGATTATGAACCATATACATTTTTAAAAGAAAACTGATTTACTTGCACAGCCTTCATTGGAACTAGAACAACCTTTTTGAAACCATCAGAAATTTCTTCATTTAAAATTTCACCACCTTGAAACAGCTTTGCCTTTTTATGTGATCCATCTTCGTCAATTTCCATACTTTCGATTTCAAACAGACTTCTCTTAATCACAATACTAGTACCCTCTATTATTTGGGATGTTGTGACATGTACAGTATGAGCATCTTCATCAGACTTTGATATCTCAGTAAACTGCAACAAATTTGTTGTTTCAGCCAACCCCTCAATAGACTGATGATCAAACGGTCTGTTCCTTTTAGCCTGCTTCCTCAAGGAGATTACATGGTGGGGATCGTATTTTATCTTTGGGTCCTTTTGGAAATCCATACTCTTCAGCAATTTCTCTATGAATACTAAAGCACCTTTACTTTTGAAGATGAAAGAGCCAACCTTGAGGGGGGAATTTAATATTTGAAGACTTTTTAAAAGCTCCAAAATGCTCTTCTTCAAACTGCAGCCTTTGTCTCATGAATTCTAAAGCAAAAATACTCAGGGTTAAGAAAGCAGGTAACTTATAAGGATGCCCTGTAAATCCATATATCCTTAACACAGTGGAGTCTTTATGAAGGAACCAGTATCCAATTCAGTCCTCGGGTGAGGACTGCATCAAACATTTCATCTCGTCCAAAACACGGGGCAATTCTTCATCAAACAAAATTTTATACATTTCTGACATGATCGAATTAGCAAACTCGAACATGTTGATTTGCTTGGGCAGATCAGAAGAACAGATAGTATTCAAAAACTGGAGTTCAGTGACATTGGAGAATAACAGCATGTTGAACAAGTAGGTCTGAAATCTAAAGAACCAAACCTTTGGAAACTCACTTAGCTGAAGATGGATTGCTTCAACTAGGTACTCATCTAGACTAAACACCGAAATTGACTGAGATTCAGAGCCTAAGGAACTTATTCTCAACAAAAAACTAAGGACGACTTCGCCCACGCGACAATCATCATCAAGACCCAATATTTGACAGACTAGAGATACTACCAATTGGACTTCATTTTTAAAAATATGTACAGGGTAAGGTAAGAAAAAACCATCTAAAGATTGACCATCTTTCAGAACACTAAACAGGAATTGGCAACAGGTTTCAGTTTCATATTTCTTGTAAAATTCAGCAAGGGTTGACTCATTCACTGACTCACGATTATCAAGGTAATTTTCAGGCAGATTGAGGTTCTCGCGGATAACTGTAGCATTGAATTTACAAAGTATTCAGGATGTGGATTGACTCATGATAATTCTCTGAGAATGGGAGTAGTTAACAGCACACCATTCTGCAAATTTCAGGAAATGGAGGGTTTGTTCGAGGGCGAAGTAATACAGAAAGGATTTACATACATTCAATACATCATTCCCCTGCGAGTTGTAATACCACAATCTTTCCTTACTAACGGACACGCTTCCAATAGACAGGAAAGGGTCACATACACCCCTGTCTCTGTCGACCAAATAATCCTCTTTGTCATATATAACACGACCACTCTGTAATTCTTCCCCCTTATCCATAATTCAGTTGATAAATAGCAAATAGACGGATGGATTACGGGATCTTAGGCCTTACCTGTTAACCGTGGCGGTGTGTTTGAAAATGATAGTCACAGGTTGACGAACCCGCATGTCCTTTTCACCCATCTAGAGCCAACAAAACACCCACGGGACAAGTCAACCTCCTTTTATAAGGCCCCACTCCAGAGCGTTCCTTCGACGGTTTGCACGAAACCACTTTAGCCTCCGGAGTATGCCATAATTCGCCACGTGGATAGCGGTTTATATTCTGCGACCACTCTCTGCCTTTATCTGCCGTGCACTTCCACACTCCGGACTCATTTGAAACCGTTGATCTAATTCACCTTTAACTTCCACCTTTGGATCAAGCACCATGTACCTCATTCTGCCGAGCATCCAAGTTGTAACCACCATGCAAGTCTTTGCTCCGGAGTTATCCCCAACCGTCGATGTGATCGACTTTATCTCTCCACCATTGGATTAGATGGCACGTATCCAATTCCACCAAGCGCTTGGGTCTTAACTACCATGCAAGTCTAGGTTCTGGAGTTATCTACGATCATTGATGTGATATGCCTTTATCTTGCCACCGTCAGATCGAGTGGCATGTACTTGATTTCGCTGGGCTCTACTATTTTAACAAACATGCAACTTCATTCGGGGGAGTTTACACGGATCGTGGATCTCTTCGAGTTGAATCAACAGCCGTTGATTTGTATATCCTATTAAATGCCCGGACATACTTTATCTCCCTCGCACCTCTTAGAGAGCGGAGATAGTATAGGCCATTGATCTTCAACTCTTCACTTCACACCACTAGATATGTTGACAACTTCATCGTTCTCGCTCCTCATCATACTCTTATACTATACCATTTAACCAAAGTTTTACAAGCCACTATTATTTCTCCTTCATCATGTTTTTTCATCCCTGTGCTAAATATATGTGTTAACAATGCCCACAAAGAAGGGTACAACATAATATGCCAATTCGTCTTGCTCTGTGCGATGGTTTGTTGGAGAATGGACTTAAGTGATTTATTCACTACTTCTACCTGTCCATTTGCTTGGGGGTAGTAAGAAGAGGAGTGCTCTTGCTTATACCCTAACTTGGATGCCAAATCTTCCATCATACGGTTCTGAAAGTGAGAGCCATGGTCAGTGACAAGCTCTTTCGAAATCCCGAACCGAGTAATGATTTGGTTGAATACGAAGTGAGCGTCTGTCTCACCATCGGATTTTACTGTAGGCATTGCCTTAGCCCATTTCGTGAAATAATCCACAGCCACTATAATATGATGGTTCCCCCCAGCCGAAGCTGGGCTGCAATCCATCATAAATCGAGCCCCCACTTGGTGAAGGGACTGGCGGTGATAACGGGATGTAACGGGGCAGGATTCGAGCGCATATTTCGTGCAAACACCTGGTAAGGGTGGCACCTCTTGACCACATCAACACAATCTTTAAAGATCGATGGCCAAAAATAACCCGCTCTCAAAATATTTTGAGCTGTAGAAAGCCCAGATAAATGACCACCACACGCCCCTCCATGGCAATCATTTAGCACAACCTCAGCCTCTTCATGAGTTAAACAACGTCGTAAAATGGAATCTACCCCACGGCGGTACAAAGTATTGTCCACTATAAGGTAGTTCTTAGAGACATGACGTAATCGTCATCGTTCATCTCGCGAGAGGTGAGTAGGGGTCCTCTGTGTTTGCAGATATACTATGATATCTCCATACCATGGGTCAGACGTTGCGATTAAGAAGATATGTTCATCGACAAATGTGTCTTCACAAACCGACTCCTCGGCCTTGCTCGGGAAATCCGATATAAGCTCTGCAAAAATTAACGATTTCTTCGACTTTGCCGAAACAAATTCGAGATTGAATTCTTGCAGGATGACAATCCATTTATTATACTTTCCCCCGATCATCCTTCGTGTGAGGATGAACTGAAATGGATTGACATGGGCCACAACCGAGGTCTGGCGAAGGAGGATATAATGTCTCAAATGCTGAACCACATGTACGGTCGCTAAAGCAAGCTTCTTGACATGAGAATAACGAATCTCTGCGTCAATAAGGTTTCGGCTCAGATAATATATGACATGCTCCTGGAGCTCCTCATCCTCCTGAACCAATACCATACCAATCATCTCTAAAGACGCGGCCACATATAATAGGAAATCACGGCTATAATCCGGAGGACTAATCACCAGGGTCGATGCTAGGGCTCGCTTAAGTGCATCGAAGGACTCCTGGGCTCGCTCATCCCATTCAAAGGGAGTATCCTTCTTCAAGAGATGCATGAAGCCTCTTGTCAAATTGGCAAAATTGACCACAAATCTTCGCAAGAAGTTTGCCATACCTTGCAAACACTGAAGATGACGAATGTTCTTCAGGGGAGACAATTGAAGTATTGCCTCAACCTTTAAGGGATCGACTCTTATGCCCTCCTTTGAAATGATGAATCCTAATAAACAACCTGACTTTACGCAAAATATGCACTTATGAGGATTTAATCGAACCGAATAGTGCCGTCATCTTTCGAAGACCAATCTCAAGTGATATGAATGACGCATTCTCATACGAGAATGAGCAGCGAGGTCATCTAAAAATACTTCAATAATAGACTTGAGATCGTGGAAAATCAAGGTCATCGCCCGCTGAAATGTAGCTCCGGCGTTTTTAAGGCCGAAAGGCATCTTTCGATATGCAAATGTTCCCTAAGGACAAATAAATGCAGTCTTGTGTTGGTCCTCAGGTTTAATATGGATCTGATTATACCCGGAAAAGCCGTCCATAAAGGAGAACACCTCGCTACTCGCACACTCATCCAAAATCTGATCTATAAATGGTGTGGGGAAGTTATCCTTAGGACAGGAACGATTTAAATCACGGAAATCGGTGCATATTCATATCGCTCCCTGCTTCTTATCCACCGGAACGAGGTTTGAAACCCACTCCGTCAAGGGAACAAGATAGATGAAACCGACTTTCAACAGTTTCTCTATCTCTGTCTTAATGGCGGGTGCTTTCCTAGGATTCACAGCGCGTAAACATTGTCGAACAGGCTTAGTGTTGGGGTAAGTCTTAATCTCATGTTCGACAATCCGAGGGTTAATACCTGGCATCTCATCATAAGACCAAGCGAAAATATCACGGAATTCCTTGAATAGCTCGGTATATTCGAGAATCTCAGCTTGGGAACAATCTGCCCCAATATAAACATTCTCAATGGTGCCAGGATTTCGAGAAATTTTGATAGAAATCGTGGAAGATATGTTCGCCATGTTCCCATCAGCCATCTGACTAGGAGAGCTTAATGGAATCATGGGGATACCAACTCTCTGACTAAGAATATCCCTATAATCCTCATGCTCCAAATGGTCAAGCAGTGGAAGGAAATATGATCTATGATGAAGTTCCTCCCATGGAGGCTCAACACCCGACATAGCCTCGATGATCGCTTCATCTGAAGGGAAAACCATATCTAGGCAGTCATGGGCATGAGAAGACTGTACTTCCCATGCAGGCAGCACATAGGGGTCTTCCTCCTTCGTTCACGAAGAGGAAGAACAAGGCTCCGCAACATCCATAAGATTGGCTTGGTAAGCTATCATGGTTGCAGGAAGCGGCACGTTGGTCTCGACAGGTTCACGCGAAATACTCAGTGTAGGAAGAATCCAGGAATCTTCCAAATGAGTCGTGCGAAAAGACACTGTGGTCGTAGAAGACGAAGCCTTATCGGAACTAGATCCTATCATGAGGACCGGCGCAGGACAACTAAAGCTTCCCATAAGGGATGGATACATGCCTACACCCACACTCCCAGTTGCCGGCTGAGAGTGCTCAACGACTGGAACCGAAGTTCCCGAAGATGCAGTAACAGGGGAATTCTTGAATTCCATTTGATCAATCATTACAATCTTCCCGTTATGTGGAAAGCAGACAACACAAAACACGAAAGAAGCAACGGCTTGCATACTATACATCCAGTTCCGACCCAACAAGAGATTGTAGTCGAGGGGTGCATCAACCACCTCAACCTATATCACAATGATCTTCCCTCCCAAACAGACTTTAAGGGAAGGAATGATGTTGTGCAGCCTAAAATATCTCCCATCAAAATCAATTAACATAGTCGTTGACTTCGACAACTCAGGAGAACCAAGACCCTTCCAACAGGACAAAGACATCATAGATGCAGCAGCACCCTCGTCAATCACAGTGCGCTTGATGATCATATTAAGACATTCTATGTGTACCAAAAGTGACACATAGTAGGGAAAGCGAGGTTGATGACCTGCGGTTTCAAACTTGATCACTGAGGAAGAATCGTCACCGTTCACACCAAGAGCAGAAAGCAAAGCCTTCCTTTGAGAGGGACAACTCTGAAGCACTTCCAATGCAGACATCACACAAGGAGTATGGCCCAAATCCTTGACAACTGAATAATTCTGGGCGGCTCGGGCATTTGGATTATGCCCCGAGCGCTTAAGTACCCCCTTAGGAATGCGAGGTGCAGCCTCAGGTTTGTCCGCAGGTTTCTCAATGCGCAAAGGAGTTCCTGGTGGATCGGGTTCTTTTCCTGGGTTGGGTTGTGATGATCCATAATCTTTCGCACGAGTCACAAACTTGGCAGCACGGACCATGTTAATGCACCCATGAGCACTAGCCTTTGGTGGATCATTCTCACCAGATTGCTCCTGAGACTTTGAGTTCATATTCTGGTTATGCGGTAAAGGGTTCGTTAGCACAGCTGGGCCTTGTGCTAAGAGTCTCGAAGCTTCATCGATTCGAGGGCACAAGTAAGTGAGGTGATCATCCTTACATAGCTTGCAAGGGAACTTAACCTTATGTTTCGCTTGCTTGTCCCCACCAACATTCTGACCGTTCTTGTCATTATTGGAAGCATTCTCATTCTTATTCCCACCCTTTCGATTATTATTCTTACCCTTTTTCTTATTCCGTCAGGGTTGCTGGTTACCCTTCTGGTCTGACGATTGCACAGAAAGTACACTCGCCATTTGGGCGGGTTGAGACGAAGCCGTAGCTTGTCCCGAAGCATATTTTTTGAGCGACAACTGACTAACTTGCTTTGCAACCGAATCTGTCGGTTTCGCACTTGCACAACCCACAATGCCATCGGCATGTGGTCCAAGTTTGATCTTGGGATCAAAACTAGAACGAGGAGCGTTGGGAATAATCTCATACAACAAACTGGACTGAGCATAAATCAAGTCCAGTTCCTGCACCCTAAAGATTGCTTGTTCCTCATTCTGCACTCTGGATGTGGAAACATCCTTCGCGATATATGACAAAAAAGACTTGAGGAACCACTCAAGAAGGAACTCCGATGGTATAAAGGCTTTAATTAATCTCTTCCGTCTATGCCACTCCTGAATATGATCAGAAATATGGGTGGCTTTATCTTGCCAAAATGTCGACAAGAGTTCAGTACCAACGTCATAGCGCACTGGTAGCTGGAAGTGATTAAGAAAAGTCATCGAAATATCGTCGAACAAGGTAAAAGCTCCCTTTGGTAACTCTATATACCATTTCGTCGCAGGCCCTGTGAGGGTGCGTTGAAATAGTCACAAGTGGACTGAGTCCTGATGTAACAAATTCGAAGAGCACCAAAGGTGAAACATGGTAACATGTTTGCTCAGATCCTCTCCCGGTTTGTCTTCGAACTTAGGTATGTCCGAAGGAAGCTTGGTAGGGACAGCTGGCCAAGCCGGGTCATGAGCCACGAGATCGTTCGTAAGTCTCGATAAGTCAGGAAGGTTAAGCGTCGCGAGGAAAGGGAGCTTAGCATGATGAGGTCGATGGACCGCTTCCTGGTTCACATAGGTTTGAGCACCACCATGGCCTTGGCCATAGTGTCCTCCTCCTGTCTGACCTGTATAAGGTGACGTGGAAGTACCATAGTAAGGTGGAACTTGACTAGTAGGGGCTACAAAGCCATAATTAGGAGAGTAAGCAGGTTGTTGATACCCGCCTCCGTAAGGTGAAGAGACCTGTCCATACTATGGACCGTAATAAGGTCCATAGGTCATCGCATGCGATGTCCCATGGGACACTCCATAGGTAGGAAGATAAGCTCTGGAAGGAGGAACATACATACCCGAAGTAGGTATATATGCCCTGGATGTAACAAGCTGACCACTAGAAGGGTGAATATAGCCTCCCAAAGCAGCGGGTGGTATATGAACTTGAGACACAATCAGCCTAGTAACCGCAGTACGGACCTGACTCGTAGCCATATATCGACTCGAAGGACCACGTGGATAAGGTGGAGGATGTACATTTGAAGAGCTCGGAGCTGAGGACGAAGGAATCTCCGTAATAAGATATGTACTAGTGCCTATCGTCACTTGTCTCGGACCTGGTATCCTAATCAGATCACTAACCCTAGACCTAGGAGGTGGATAAGATGTAGCTTCCACCATTGGGATGGAAGGTGCAATGTGACTAGTACTCCCAAACCTCTCTGCAAGGTAAGGAATGGGATTTCCCCCAGGCATAGTGCTAGGCTCAAAGTTGGATTTGACATGAAATGTCAAATCGTGCATAGGAAAACCAGTCGTAGCATAACTACCATAGCTAGTGCTGGCAGGTTCAAAGTGAGTCTCGACATCTTCCAGCATTCCATACCGGTAACGTGTCAACGGGGAATCAGCCCTAGGGTGAGTAGGTCTATCATGCAAAGATCCTATCTAGGAAATCACGGGACCGAACTCAGCTAAGTCAGGTGAAGGATCGTATGTAGGAGTAAGTTCCCCATCGTCAATACGAACGGGAGGAGGTGGCTCAGGAATAGTCTCGGAATGATCCTCCATGGTGTGTGAATCAGTGTGTGAAATAGTCCGCCTAGACTGTCTAGGTCCCTCTCCCAAAGGAAGAGGAGAAGTGGAAGGCGGAAGTCCTGTTAACCGATGAGAACGGTGTGGAACCGCACTCGAATCCACAATGACTCAACAAAAAGCAAAGACTCTCTATTTACGTAAACCCTAGGCCAACTAGCGTGCATAGAGCAATCACTAATAAAATATAAAGCCAAATGCAAGCAAGCAAGGGCTGGATAAGTGAGCTCCTGAATGAAGCAGGTATGTCTCGCCTAGGAGAGGCCTGAGACTCCCATCCACAATAAGCGGAGGTACGTAACCAATTATTGTGTCACTCAGCTTCAACGCGTAAAGCAACTGTGATGTCTGACCCCAACCTGGCCGGGACACCTGCAGAATAACCTCTACAAGTACCCCCTCGATATCCTAGGTAAGGTCACTAAGGTCACCTCAATATAATCAAAGCTCAGGCAGACAGTCGCAGGCAGGATTGACCGTATGGGCAGGGTAGCAAAGCCCGAAACTCTCGAAAGAGTCCCCATATACGAATACAATCCTGGAAATATCATCGATGCTACTTAGTTATGACTAGGGGTCATCCCAATCAATAACCGCTCACACTGCCTCATTCTTGACTCCCGTTTGAGAGGAGGATCTTGAGAACGATGGTTATACCAAGGATTTCACACACTCCCTAGACAGACACCTAAATGTTGTTGTTTAGTGATCTTAAAGAATTGACTTACAACGAACTATTCCAAGATCCTAAAACCTAAGCTTGTTGGTGCACCCTAGAAAAGAAAAGAGTGTAATTCATTTTAATTAGCGTTGATTTTAGTTGGCTTTATTACTCAAAAGTAGGATATGGTCGTGCAACTAGTGGTGTTATGACGCAACAAGAAGTAAAATGCACACCGTAACAATCAATGCAAATGCATTGTGTCCATGTAAATAGGGTATGCGTACTACGTGAAATGCACAATTCTTCTTCAAATGATGAATGCAAATTTTCCTATATGAAGTCCTAACTAGTACTCCAAAGCAAATCTAGATCTAGTGCAAGTACAATGCAAAGTGCAAAATGCAATGCATTATGATAAGCAAATGTTTTTGGATTTTTTGAAAATATAAGAGATGCAAAAAGCAAAAGAATGATTCTACCACCCCCAGACTCTGCAAGCACACATAAATTGCATTCCAGCAAAGCACTAAGGTAAAAGAACTCTAACGCACTAATCTCAAACAAAAAATCAAAAATTCCATGACAAGAACTTTCCTAAAAAAAAATTTAGGCTAAAAAAAACGTTTCCAGTTAGAACCAGAGGTCAAAATAGACTCAAGCAGTGCCAAAGGAGACTCAGCAGCTAACAGCATTCACCCAGCAACCAATTAACTTCCACAAAAATGGAAAAATCTAGGGTATACGCGACTGTTCGCAGTAAACCCACGTGTATACGCGAAAATCCCAGAGGAAACCGCGTGTATACGCGACTGTAAATCAAAAACCCGCGTACAGGAAGAAAAGGTGCATAAAACAAGGCAAACAGACAAGCTAATACAAACTTCACTCCAATCAGACTCTACCAGGCATACATGCCCCCAGACCCGACACAGAAACAAGAGAGAAAGAGAAATTCAAATACATTTAATGCCGAGAAAATCACCCCCAAAGGACAACTACTAGGAACTCCCCAGCGGAGTCGCCAATTCTATTACGGAGAGAAATTCCTATGGCTTGGGGTACCACAACAGACAACTATGACTCCAGAAATCAATCTTTCCCAATATCCAATAGAAATAAAATGTCTAACACTAAAGGATCAGACCTCGTATCTTATTCTGGACGGTTGAAGTAGATCCCCGTTGAGCTTTCCAATCTTCAGCTTGAATTGATATAAGACTTCCTCAACAACAAGTAAACAATACAAGCATACTATATATCATGGTGTTAGATCTATTCTAGCATATATAATCAATAATGTAAAAGCATTTGACATATTCCAATGGATACAATATTCAATCAAATACACATCATTGGACAAGGAAAAATAGTTCTTATTAATATAAATCATAGATTACAAGATAGATACAACCTCTGACGGCACGTCTGTGAACCGGAGAAACTGAATCCCCCACTTGGGCCTCCACCACCTCAATCCTCCATCTCTCGATAGCAAGCTCACTAGCAAAGGCAAGCTTGGGAAGAACACAAAAGTGCTCCAAAGGGACAAAGGGATGCAGACTCAAGTATAGTTCTGGAAACAATGGACTATAGTTTCATTGCTTCAATCTCTCTATATGCCTTCAATGTACCAAGGGGTTCCTTATATAGCTTCACAAGGGATAATGAAGGGTCGAATCTGAGCGATCTCAAGGCATATGGAAGGCCAGGAGTCAAATGAGTCGGATCCAAGTCAAGGAAAACTCCAAAAGGATTTGGACTATGCACACATCCCGATGTACGCGGTTATAGGATTCAAACCCGTGTATGTACGCGGTTATCGGGTAAAAATCCGTGTATATCATTTTTTATATAGTTTTAGGGATGATCAAGGAAACATCAAAGGATAAAATATTGTCCATGGGGTCTAAAGAGTCTGCAGCGGGACAGAGGAAGGCCATACAAAGTGTGATTCACCTAGAGTGGTGAAATCCGCTATAACAATAGGAGCGATTGGAGGGGATGCAAATCCTACCGACTGGCCATTACACACAGGTTCTAGGCAAGTTAATCCATGATTGTGAGGAACGAGTGCGGGAAACGCATATGAAGTCATGGCTCTAGACTGAGTCGTTGCACGTGAAAATTCAAAGGAGTATCCAGGTTGGGAAACACTAACGGTGTTACTAGAGTGAGGTGGCATTGAAGAAGAGGTCATGTACTTATGGGGGTGTTGGGTGATGGAGCCAATGACTCAATCAACAATATGGGATTTTACCGATGTATTGGGTCGTGAGGAGCCAACACGAGGAGCATCAGGTATGATGGTGTAAATATAACTCAATTGGGCATAGATAAAGTCATGTTAGAAAAATAGGATCACAGAGCAATAGAAATTATACCGTTAAATAATTAAGCAAGATGAAAACACATTAAACACATTACAAGAGAGACACATGTATAACGTGGTTCATCAAAGATGGGATACGTCCACACAGAAATTGCCAGTCCTTTTATTATACCATCCAACAAAATGAAGGGATACAACCTGCAGCAAACCCCACTACACTTCCTCTTCACACTCTCACAGTCTCTCTCATACAATCACAGAGATTGTTTACAATGCTACAATACAATACACAACCGTATTACAATGCCTTCCTTTTATAATGCGAATACCATGGGAAAATACCATAGGTCTGTAAATCACCCATTATTGACCAAGTCATGAATCTTGAAATATAACATTTTACAAGGAATTTTTTCCTAAATTTTTGCTACGGGGGCGCTGCCCCCCCTGGACCCCCCTAATGACTATATTGGGGGGGAAAGCCCCCACACACCCTCGGTTAGGTACTAGGATCCAAACATGACTGAAATAACATCTTTGATTCTGGAAGATCATGATGCACAACCAACAGGTCAAACTGTTGTGCTTTGAGGATCGCTTCTTCCTTAGTTTGTGGGTGCTCAGAGGCAATATCCTTGGCAATATGGGGAGTAAGGTTTTAAGAAACCAATCAAGGAATATCTTGTCATCTAACTGGATTTTGAAAAAAAAACTGTGACAATGCCACTCATGGATGTGGTATGTGATATGTGTAGTAGTGTTCTATCTATAGAATAACAGGATTTCCATGCCCTCATCGTAACGGAAGGGTAGCTGGAAGTACTGGAGTAATATAGAGGATACATAGGAAAAATCAGGATAAGTGGCATGGGGCAACTCAATGTACTATTTGGCTGCAACACTAGTGAGTGTGGACTGGAATAGCCGTAGTCGAATAGAGTTGTCCACTATGATATTGGAGGAACAACATAAGTGGAAGGACATGATATGGTTCTGAGGGTATTTTCCTGCCTTTCCTTCAAACTTAGGGATGTATGAAGGGAGTTTGGTAGGCATGGGAGGCCAAAATGGGTCATGACGAATGGGTTCATTCATTAACTGTGCCAAATCAAGTATGTTGAGACTGACCATGAATGGTAGACTAGGACCTAGGCTAGTTCTAGGAAGGCCAATAATGGTGCTGGGGTCGGTAGGCATGTAGGTACCACAGGAAAATGGGGCTTGGTAGGGATGATTTTCGATGGTAGAAGTATTCACTAGGATGGTGTGAATAGCCAAAATAGTGGTAGAAGGGCCAGTTCCCCCATGAATAAATGTAGGAATGGTGTGAACCATGGTGGCTGGAATGGGGCCACCACTAGTGGGTAGTGAACCAGCAGTAGTGTGTACGGTGGTGAGGGGGGCACTAGGACCAGGTATTGTAGGTCCAACAGAAGTGATATATGATATTACAATTGGAGCGTTCACAAGTCCACTCCAACATTCCCTCCCTAGAATGGATTGTTTGGTGCAACAACCATGGGGATAAATGCGGCAGTGAAAAAGGTAGGTTCAGATTGATAGGAATTCGAATCTAAATTGGATGTAGTGTATGGATATGAAGGTGGTGAACGATTTCGATTGTGGATTTGATGATGACCGATCAATGAACCGAACTGAGTGGTATTCCCCCTAAGTCTCTAGGATTAGCGTGGCGGAGAAATGGTGGCATGATGGTTTGTGACATGATGAATGAAGGATGAAGGTGGGAAAACACAAGCTCAAACTTCCAAATGAAACCAAGTGTGTAGAAGTAGAGTTGATAAACTATGGAACATATGCCAAAAAACAATCTCTAAAACCGAACTACAATGGTGTGTCACAACAGGAGAGTCTACAACAAAGCGACCAAAAAGGGAACAAGCATCACTACCTATGAAGAAAATGACACACTAACATATGGAGTATAAGTGCAAGCAAGCTCCTACATACAATATGGAGACCTCTCACAAATTGTATCCTCTATCGGGTGGTGAAATACACAGTAAAACAATATGAAATGGAAGAACCAAAGGCTAAGAGAATCCCACTACCGAGAGGGACCTCGAATAAAAGAGCCCTAAGAGACTGAAAACTAGGATACCTCATTCATGACACGTTCAAGATGGTTTTCGGGCACTTCATCCCTTTGGTCTTCGACACCCAATATGGTCCTTGGCATGCATGAGTAGGACTATGAATGCTTATCCTTTGGTACAGAATTGAGTTTAGTATTCCACCTTGAATTTTAGAATCCCTTTGTTGTGTCTTACCCCCATAGAGCAGGAGGCCCCTCAATAATTTGGATGTGGCCATGTCAAAAAATACTATAGGATTTTGGTTCCCAAGAAGAAAACAACAATGTCTTAGATGTAAGTGACAAAGGGGTGTTATTTGGATGTATATCCCCAGTGTCCTACCTTAACTCCTTAACTACAATATTGTTTTGGTTTCTAAATGAGGTAAATACGTTGGTTGAGTTAAGATCAATTTTAGGCTCATCTTGGGGTAATGAACCAAGTATTTATTTTAAGGTATGAGACGTGTGCATAAGTGGAGTGTGATCTCTACAAACCCAGTGCTCTCATGCCAAAGATGCATATGCTAAAAAATGAAGAACAATGCTGAAAGTAAATGATTTTTAACACAAAAACTAAGTTTTCTAGATAAAATAACATATGCAAGCAAACAAGCACATAAGGAAATCTATAGGGTGTAGGAAACACAAGCGGGGTTTCAACTACTAAGCTCGACTCAAATAGGATCACGTACAAGAAAAAGGGGAATGCAAAACACACCAAGGGGTTGTGGGCAATTAGATCTAGGAAAATGCAGTCAGTATAGGGCTATATCACATATAAGGGATTTGGAATGGGTCTCAAACATGTCAAACAACCAGAAAAACTGCAGGTTGCACCTGTCGACAGAACAGGTGCGGTTGGGCTCGCACTGGACTTAGAAACAGTCGCGATAGAGATGGAAAAATAGACAAAAATATAGTTTGCACTTAAAACGGGTTTTCACACGACAAATCACACCAAATAGGGTCATAGGAGTGACTTGGGTCACTCTAGAATGTAGGACAGGCGCGATATGGACTTTAGGTTTAGGTCGCACTTAACAGGGAAAAAGGTGTGATATGGGTCATGCCTTTCTACCGAAAAGGTGTGATCCACCCGTAATCCATTTTTTTTATGAAAAACATCAGTTATGGCAAGGGGAGAAGGTATTGGGAATGGATTGGTTCAGATCGGATGGAAGGGGGTTTGATCTATGATGACTCAGGGTACCCAAGTGAAATAAACCAACAAAAACACCTGCAAAAATAGAGATCCAAGAGGATCGAGCTAGTGGAGTCGCCAAAATTGTAGTGGAGATTTCTCTCCAACTACATGCGAAAGCACCTACCTTAGATCATCTGGCTCTAAGGATAGAGTTCATGGTGTAAGGGAGGA
>LPNX010545939.1:0-17185 GCA_001517045.1 Pseudotsuga menziesii | reverse complement strand
ATATATATATATATATATATATATATATATATATAGAGAGAGAGAGAGAGAGAGAGAGAGAGAGATTAGTTTCTGATCTAACTAGTAAAACATAAATGTAACATACCTTCCAATAAGATGGGCCACTGCAGCCATTTGAGGATGTGGTATGATGGCTCTCACGATCCAGTTCTCCAATTTTCTCCAACAAGGGTTGTCACTGGAAAAGGAATTAATGGTTACATAGAGTAAACTGAACGTGCAACATGGGATGGTGTGGCGAAAGGTGTATGAATGTAAGGTGTTGGGATGTAAAAATAAAAAGGTCAGGAATGTAAAGTTGTTGTGGGGATACCTTCATAATGTATTTATAGGATGATCCAATATTTTATTACCCATGGTATTGGTCCATGGTTTTTCATAGTGCATGGTATTTTTCCATGTTTTTGGACCCTTCTCATTTTAGGGTTTTTTTGTCCATTTTGGGAGAATGGAGGTTATGTTGCAATAAATTCCCAACTTTCCTATATTTATGGGGAAGGAATAATGATGTTTTGGACAAATTTTGGTGGAATTTAATTGTGAAGGTAAAAATAGAGGAAATAATGGTGGGATTATAATGTATAATTATGGTTTCTACCATAGAGAGATATGTGGACAATTTTTGGAGTTAACAAATGCCAGACCACAATGTTCGCAAATGAATGCAGGACCACAATGTCCGAAAATGAATTCCAAACCACAATTTTTGCAAATGAATGTAGGACCACAACGTATGCAAATGAATGCAGGACCAATACATATACAAATGAATGCCATACCACAATGTACACAAATGAATGAAAGACCCCAGCATCTACAGTTTTTTTAAATGAATTCCATACCACAATGTCCAAAAATGAATGCAGGACCACAACATCCGCAAATGAATTCTATACCACAACATCCACAAATGAATGCAGGACCACAACATCTACAAATGAATGCCAGAACACAATGTTCGCAAATGAATGCAGAACTACAACGTCCACAAATGACTGCAGGACCAAAACTTCTACAAATGAATGTCATACCACAACAATATCTATAGGCACTTGAATCTGTAATTCCATCACATCATCAATAACAATCTCATCATCACTCCCTCTTTCCAGGGAGGTACTTTCATACTACACCAAGCTTGTCTCTAAAATATTCAAACTTCACACGAGACAGAGGCTTAGTTAACACATCTATAACTTTTTCCTATGTAGGAACAT
Organism: Pseudotsuga menziesii; assembly: GCA_001517045.1. Taxonomy (NCBI): domain Eukaryota; kingdom Viridiplantae; phylum Streptophyta; class Pinopsida; order Pinales; family Pinaceae; genus Pseudotsuga; species Pseudotsuga menziesii. The sequence continues at coordinate 15,947 of LPNX010545939.1, read as the reverse complement.
ACTAGATATTTATGGCTCCTCTCTACACCATATCCCAGATATAATGATACTTTATCTCTATGTGATTTAACTTATAATGGAAAATAGGGTTCTCTATTAACTTGATGCAACTCTGGTTGTCACAATAGATATTAGTTGCATCCATTTTAGAATCAAACAATCCAGCCAATAATTTTTGAATCCATACTGATTCACTACAGGATGAACATTTTTTAATGTATTCATCTTTTGTTGTAGTGAGAACAACACTAGTCTTCTTTCCACTAAGCCATGAGATCACACCTAATCCCAAACTCAAAGAACATCCTGAAGTGATATTTCTATCTTCAGCACTTCCTGCCCAATCTGAATCAGTGTAGCCACATAATCTAAACTCATGATTAGATACATATGTGAGGCCACAATCCAGTGTACCTCTTAGGTACCTCATCACATGTTTTGTTGAAACTAGGTGAACATTGCTGGGTTCCACCATATACTAACTCAAGGGGTTTACAACAAAACATATATCTAGTATTGTATTTGTCAAGTAAATTAGTGAGCTGATAATCTGTCTATATAGTGTGACATCTAATCTTTCTGAAGAGTCATCATTCAGGAGCTTTAGGTTTGTCACAATCAGAGTGTTAATTTCCTTACAATCCAAGATCCCAAATCTCTTTAGGATCTCAACTGCATATTTTCCTTGGTTTAGGAAAATATCATCTAGGAACTGCCATACTTCAAGACCTAGGAAGTAATGCATTATGTCAAGGTCTTTCATTTTGAATTATGCTTCAAGCTTCTTCTTACCTCCACTAATGAGCTTCTCCTTTCCTGTCAAAAATAGATCATCTACATACAGTACTAATATCATGATCCCATCATATTCAACTTATAGTAAGGGTTGGAATCTGTTTTACTTTTATTAAATCTCAAGCTCATCAGGAAGCCGTCAATTGTTTCGTACCAAGCTCTAGGTTCTTGCTTTAATCCATGTGATGCTTTATTTATTTGACACACATGTTTTTTCTTGTCATGTGTCTCAAAACCTATAGGTTGTTCAATATACACTTCCTCGTCTATGACACAGTTTATAAAGGTTTCATTTACATCCATTTGATGTAACTTCCATTTCATCTTGGAAGCCAAAGCAAGAATGGTTCTGATTGAGGTATATCTGGCTACTAATGCAAAACTATCTTCATAATCGATCTCTTCCTTCTGAGAGAATCTTCGTGTATAAATATTTCTTTGAAATTTTCAATACTACCATCGATTGAATGCTTTGTATTGAAAATCCAATTTGAAGAGACCATTGATTTATCCTTCGGTCTTGGAACTACTTCCCAAACATCATTCTTCAATATAGATTGACATTCTTCGATCAACGCATCCATCCATTCCTTCTTCTTTGAAGATTATTCAAAATAAGTTGGTTCTTCATTAACAAGGTACACATTAATGCTACGTAGTTGGAGTGGAGTCTTGATCTCTTGCTTCCTTTTGGTGCACCATATATTTTTTCTTCTTGAATTATATCACAATCCCAAGCTAGTACTCTCTTTGTTGAAATCATCTCATGAGGTGTCTCTTGAGGTTCTGCCATGTCATGATCTTATGGTATATGTTCTTCTTCATCGTCTTTAACTGGTGGTTTACTGGCCTCTACAATTCTGGGATATTTTTTATCTTCTTCATAAAATTCATCCACATAAGTCTTTCTGGATTTGCTGAAAGCTACATCTTCATCATATGTGACATCTTTTCTATCCTCAATTTGACATAAACCTAAGAGTTGTTATATGCTTTCAAATGATCACTATATCCGACAAGTATTCCCTTCTTTCCTAAGGGGTCCAAATTTGATATTTTCTCTTTGGGAACATGTAGGTAAACATGAAAACCAAATACCTTTAGGTGGCTGACTTCAGGTTTCTCACCAGTAAACATCTCTTTTAGACATTTGTTTCCAAGTGCACTGTGGGATAATTTGTTTTGAACATAGACTATGGTTTTTGTTTCTTCATCCCATAATGCATGGGCATATCTTGATCATGGATCATGGATTTTTCTGCTTCCATGATATATCTATTCTTCCTTTCTTCTACTTCATTTTTTTAGGACTATAGGATGCAGTAAGCTCCCTCTTAATTCCATCTTCTTTGCAAAACACCTTGAATTCATTTGAAGTGAAGTGAATTCTCCTCTGTTATCATATCTTAATATCTTAAACTTCTTTTTCAGAGAGATTCTCCACAAGATCTTTGACTTCTTTGAATTTTTCAAATACTTCATCTTTCCTTTTCAAGAAATATATCCAAGTCTTATGTGAGTAGTCATAAATAAAAGAAACATAATAGACATACCTGCTTAAGGAAGTAATTGACATTGTTATGCACATGTCTTCGTGGACAATATCTAAGATCCCTTTTGCTTTACTATTACTCCTTTCAAATGGATTCTTGGTATTCTTCCCTTGAGCACATCCTTTGCATACCCCTTCATGGTTGATCTAGATTTCTAGTAGACCTGTTACTACCTTACTCATAATTGGTAATTATTTGTAGTTTACATGAGAAAGTATTATATCTCATAGTTCAAATGGTATGAAGGTACTAGATATGAAATTTGAATATGTATACCCTTTTAGTTTGTACAGTCCCCCTTCTTCAACACCTATTACAAACGTGTCATCTATATTTCTTCATTTTGGCCACATAATAACTTCACCATCTATAAAGGAAACTCTTAATCCTTTCTTGTCTAATGCTGAAATGGAAAGAAGATTCTTATTTAGACCTCGAAGATATAATACTTCTTTCATTTTCATGGAATTATTGAGTTCATCTTTTAAGAGGCTTTTCTCATTCATTTGATAGGATATTTATAATCATCTCCAAGCTGCACTTTTTCTGGATAGTATTTTTGAGTGAGGCATGAGAGAGAATATCTATGACCTTTCATATGTTTGGAAGCACCACTATATGTGATCCAAGTATCACTTTCATAAGATATTTGATCCACCCAGTAGTTGGCATTGTTTTTCGACTTCGACAAGTCCAAACCTCAACACAACCTCGACAGGTTCAACACTTCAACATGCATCATCGACATGAATGATCAACATGACTACGACAAATTGTCTCTCTATCTTCCAATCATATGTAATGGTTGAAATTATGAACCGTTCCAACATTTTGTAATTGAACGTAACGAGAATATAACCCAAGCATTCTCAACAATATATATAAACATGTATACTATTGTAATATACATGCAGAGTATTCAGCATAATGGAACAATAACAATACAACAGAGTTTGGTTCAAACTCTTACATATTTTCAGTGTGTATGTTTTATGTGTGTAGTGTATTTATTTAGTTTCTTATTCTTAATATGTTTTCTCCATAATAGTACTTGATTCATTCAATCAAATTGTTGTCCCCTCCATGCGCCTAGGCACCCAGATCATTGGTATCAGAACAGATTCAGAGCTTGTTTATGTTTAAGTTGTGTGTACACACTTCTATTGATGTTACCCAACTTGTGCTTGTTTCAACATGCTCACAAACTCGGCAATCCAAGCAGACACTACCTTTGACTTCAAATTATCTATCTACTCGCACCACTAGAACGAAGATGGCCGAAGAAATAGACAATAGACATGCAACTAATGAGACATAGCAACTCATAGAGAAAGCACTAGCCTGAAAATGAACTGAAATTTTCTCCCAGTTGAATGATATTCTCACACGATTCGCCTTGAACTCAAGAGGATCCTCGATGATATCCAACTCCAATAAAATCAGTCCATTCAAAGTGCAAATAAACTTGGACATACTGAATCTTGAAGGAAATATTGACACATAATCCATAGACAATTGGGTACAGCAACTAGAATCCTATTAATCTATGAATCAAGTCTCAGAAGATGAAAATATCACCATTGCATCCTTAAATATGTCAACCTTTGTGCACTGTTGGTGGGAGAATCTATCAACAAACATGGAGAAAGATGGAGACCCCATAGATACGTTGGATAAATTTGTCGAGTACATACGGAAGGATTTATACCCACCAAATTACATTGAAGAGAAGTATAATAAGTGGCAACAACTAAGGCAATGGAAAGACCATTCCATGCATAGTTACACCGACGATTTCTATTGACTCATGGCAAGACTTGACATCCAAGAAGAAGATAAATTGCTTAGTTTGAAGTATGCCAACAGATTTTTCCCATACATTTAGAAAGAAATGGATTTTTTTTACTATCAGTACGCTTGCGGATGCACTCCACTATTCATGTAAGCTTGAAGCTAAAAAAAAACAAAATCATGTTTCGCGACCAAGCCAACAGGTTGAACATCCGACTAGAAGTCACCAACCGACTCCGAGAAGTCAAGACACCCTTCTCAGTCGACCCCTCCAAAGAAATACCATGGAAAAAAAACTCCCAAAAATATAAAAGGGAATGTAGCAAAAAAACACCTATCGAGAAATGGTGTGATTACCACAATTCATCATGCCATGATACGTTTGAATGCAAGGCTCAGGAGACATTTTCGGAAAAAATTTCGACCTTCGAATTGTCTGAAAAAACCCTGGTAGAATCGGAACCAGAAGCATCGACCTTTTTGACATCAACATTAACCACTATGAAAGCCTCGAGTATCGTTAACGAGGATGAACAAGAGTGCAAGTTCCATACATTGATATGGGTTCAAAGCAATATGATTACATATGAATGTGGATACTAGTATATAGAATAACTTTGTTTCTGAATATCTTGTGAAGAAAATAGGTATTTTCACCATTCCACATCCTTGGGCTTATAATATTGGTTGGATGAAAGATGGATAGGAACTAAGGTTCACTCGACAATGTAGAATCACCTACATCATTAAGAATTTTGAAGAGGAAGTACTCTGTTACATGGCACCTCTTTTCGTAGTTGACGCCCTATTTGGGAAACCTTATTTGTAGGATTGACATGGGAGTTATCCGTCACGACATTAGAAGGTGATTGTAAAAATACAAAACCAATGGTATGGCATACTAGAGCGATGACCTACACCAATGGTTGTGATGGTATCTTCCAAACAGACAAAGAATCTCATCAATCATGCTCAAACATTCACATTGATCATGATTAAGCCTCGACATTCCAAGAGGACTACAACAACTAGTCAACTCACTGACCAGTGCATCTCCCGACAACAACATCATATCAACAATATTCTTGATGAATACATAAATGTATTTAAAGAGTCATATGGATTACATCTACATTTCCAGGTAAAACACTCCATTGAACTTGTTCCTAGTTCTTTATTACCTAACATATCTATTTACATAAGATCCATTGTCTAGAATGAAGAGATTCACAGACATATTCAATATTTTATCAACAAAGTTCACATCCAACCTAACTCCTCTTGTTGTGGAATTCTAGTTGTCCTCGATCCAAAGAAATACGGGACATGGCGCATGTGCATCGATTATCAGGCTCTCAAAAAAATTGTGGTAAAGAACATATACCCTCTTCCAAGGATAGACAAACTCATTGACTACCTAAAAGGTGCTAAATTATTTACTAAGATCGAACTCAAGTCGGGATATCATCAAATTCCAATCGATCCCACCGACGTATGGAAAACTCCTTTCAAAACCAAGGAAGGAATGTTTGAATGGTTATTCATGCCTTTCGGCTTAACTAATGCACCTGCGACGTTGATCCGATATATGGATGGCATTCTTCAACCTTTCATTAGATAGTGTGTCATTGTCTATCTAGACAATATATTTATTTTCAGTCGATCATGGGAAGAACATGTCCGACAGTTTCAACAAGTCCTCGACACTCTTTGACAACATTGACTCTATTTGAATATGGACAAATGCTCATTTGCGATGAACACCATCAAATATTTGGGGTATGTAATTGAATATGTAGGCATTCATGTAGATCTATACAAACTACAAATCCTCAAAGATTGGCCCATTCCTAAAAACATTCATGAACTAAGAATATTTCTTGGTTTGGATAACTTTTATCGACGGTTTATACTTGGCTTCAGTCACATAGCCTGGCCTTTGAATCAATTAAATAAGGGAAATGGGAAAATTGTCTTCAAATGGACATCAACACAACAACAAGCTTTTGAGAAGCTCAAACACAAGCTTTGTGTTGCACCAGTACTTGTGTTACCTGATTTGCATCAACCTTTTGAAATTGATACAGATGCATCAGACTATACTTTAGGTGTAGTGATCACTCAATCTCGTCATCGAGTCGCTTTTCATTCTGAAACATTCAAAGACACCATCAAAATGTATTCGACGTATGAAAGGGAACTGTATGCCATTCTTCAAGCCCTTAAGCAATGGAGACATTACATCCTTGGGAAGGAAATGGTCATTATTACTGAACACAAGTCCTTGCAGTTCACCTCACCCCAGTTGAAGTTATAAACAACTCGACAACTCAAGTGGATTAATTGCCTGCAACAATTTTAGTTGGTAATTAAGTATTGAAAAGGTAAAGCTAATGTCGCATACAATTGTATCATTCGACCACCCATTACTCTACTTTTCATAGTGATTAGTATGTAGGGATATGACACCACTACTTGGCCTCAATTGTATTTAATAGACTACAGCTTTTATGCAATTTAATGACAGTTTCAAATCGACACACCATCCACTACCGACTACTTCCTGAATAATGGGTCCATCATTTGAGTCACATTTGAGTCACGAGCAGTAAGGAGCAGCCTCACCTTTTTAATATTCATCGAACACGCCTCACCTTTTTAACAGTCATCGAGCAGTAAGGAGCAGCCTCAATTTAATGATAGTTTTAAATCGACACACCAATCTTATATACCTTGCTATATAAGATTGGACAACTTTGTATACCATAGGTGGGTGCCGATAGAATCTCATTTGGGATGCGCAGTACAACAAGACTGCAGGAAAATTTGGAGTAGCACAGACCCTTTCCATCCTCCAAAATTATTTTTATTGGCCTTCACTTAAATCTGGCGTCAACAGGTACATTCGATCATGCGTGGTTTGTGTCATTGCTAAATCACTGAATTGGCAATAAGGATTGTATACGCCTTTGACGGTTCCTAGTCTTCCATGGCAATCTATTTCTATGGACTACTTGACAGGATATCCTACTACATAACATGGACATGATGCAATCTTAGTAATAGGTGACAGATTTGCAATATGTCTATTCTCATTCCATGCAAGAATATTATGATAGCACAACAGACTGCTCAACTCTTCTTCGAACATGTTTGGAAATATTATGGCCTTTCGACAGAGATGCCAAATTTGTCAGAATATTTTGGAGACTATCTGGAAACAACTCGACAATGATAATTTCTTTTTCAATAGCTTTCCATCCTCATCCTCGTATAGGCGGATAGACAGAAACTGTGAATCACTTGGTAATACAATTGCTCTGCATGTACAACCACAAGCATCATTGGATATGGGATGAAAGTCTCCCATATATACAACACAGTTACAATTGTTCTCAACAAAACTCAATGGGAAAGAGTCCATTCAATATTTTTATGGATTTCAACCCTCAGCGCCCATCGACTTGATTAGTTCATCAACACAGTCCAACGACACCAACTCTAACCAACAAGAAGTTGAAAAAACATTGAAGTTTCGAGACCAAATCTACAAAATCCAGAAACAAGCATAGGAAATGTTGCAATGAGATAATGTGAAAGTTAAGTCCCGACATGATAAACATTGTATCTCTCATTCATTTCAAATTGGGGACTAGGTCTAGTTACATCCCAAGAAGGAACGCTTTGCTAGTCCATACATAAACATGAAGCCTTTGCAATAGGGTACGTACATCCTTAAGCAGATTGGAGAAAATGGTTTTTAGCTTCACGTTCCTTCATGCTTGGGTCTACATCTGGTATTTAATGTGGATTTAATTCGACCATACCATGCACCATTGTTGGAACATAATGACTTGCAGACAACAAAACCCAAAGACATCATCCAGATGTTCAAGAGCCTCTTCCTTCTGATGCCATTGTGGGACGACACATACGCCATACAAGGACGAATGCAATTCCCTTGTTTCAGGTGGCTAAAGCCGGATAGCTCCAAACACAAGGAAAGAAGTACTTTGCTGATGAACTCACCAAAATATTTCCTCATCTATACAAGCAGAAAATGGGGACCATTGGTTCTTAATGAAGGAGGAATGATCCACCCAATAGTTGGCATTGTTTGTTGAATTCGACGGGTTCAACATTGACTTCAACAAGTCCCAACCTCGACAGGTTCAGCACTTTGACATGCATCGTTGACATGACTATAACATATTGTATCTTTGTCTTCCAGTTGTCTGTAACGGTTTAACTTGCACCGTTCCAACTTCTTGTAACAGGAAGACAACCCAAGTGTTCTCAACACTCTATATAAACACGTATGCTATTGTAATATACAACCAGAGTATTGAGCATAATGGAAAAGTAATAAAACAACATAGTTTAGTTCGAAATATTGCATATTGTCTGTGTATGTTTTCTGTGTGTAGTGTATTTCCTACTTTTCTTAATCTTAATATGATTCTTCCATAATAGTAAGCAATTCATTCAATTAAACTATTGTCCCCATAGTTCTCCTGGGAACCTAGATCAAGATTGATCATGTGAGGGATGATATTAAGACATATTCTTCATTAGAGTCTTCATTCTCTCTGGTCTTCTTTTCTACTGATTCATTCTCTTCGGCTACATGGGCATGGAACTTTCAGTTCTTCTTCTTGAGCTAGTTTTTGTTAAGTGGATAATGTATGGATATATTTCCTAACTTATGGCATGTGTAACATTCATAAGATGAGTAATCCTTCTTAAAATGTTGGTTATATGTTATATTCTTTGAATGTGCGTATGGAGGGGAGGTGCGCATGTCAGCGCTACAGCTCGGCTATTTATAGTTGTTTGTGTCTATTTTTAGAATTTGTCTAAAAATATGTAACTTAATCCCGGTTAAGGGATTGGAGTCTTTTTCTAATCCACGTTAAAGGATTGGGGTATTTGGATGTTTTGGAATACCTATATTTTGTATTGTGAGGATTTCATAATGTAATGAAGAAAAAAATAGGAGGTGTGGCTCCAAGGTTTTCTGGTTTTCCCGGTTAAGGGTTTCCAGGGTAAATCTCTGTGTTTATGTGTGAATGATGTGTTGTGATCTCTATTTTGCTTAAAAGAATCTGTATGATTTGATTCTTTGCACAGGTTTAAAACTTACATGTGGTATCAGAGCTCGATTTTGGCATCAGGGGGACGCCTTTGCTACTAAGTGTTCGACACAGTTGATAGATCTCGGGTCTGTGATAAACCTGGGTCCACTGAGAGCTTTGAAGTGTTGATTTGTGCATTGAAAGAGAATGGCGAGCACTTCAAGAATTGAGATTGAGAAATTTAACGGCCAGAATTTTGAGCTATGGAAGCTCAAAATGGAGGATCTTCTGGTAGATCGGGAACAGTGGATTGCTGTGGATCCGGGTACGAAACCCACTGTAACATCACAAGATGATTGGGATAAATTAGAAAGAAGGGCGAGGATTACAATACGATTGTGCTTATCAGACTTTGTGTTGTTGAACGTATCTGGTGAAGATAGTGCAGTAAAGCTATGGGAAAAACTAGGGAGTTTGTATCAATCAAAATCCCTTGTGAACAAGTTGTTTCTGCAAAAGAAGTTGTTTCACCTCATAATGGATGAGAATGACACTCTAACAGAGCATTTGAATGTCTACAATACTCTGGTAAGTCAGATAACCTTTGTTGGTATTAAAATGGCTGAAGAAGGTAAATGTATTACGTTATTGTGTTCTTTTCCGGATTCCTCGGACAACCTAATTGTTGCAATAGGTAGTTCTAGCTAGGCGACCTTAAAATTTGATGAAATTGTATCATCCCTACTACCAGAAGAGATGAGGCGGAAAACCATGGATAATCATAGCATGCATGCCTTGTTTGTGAGAGGTCGCCCCCAGGAGAGAAACAAAAATAAAGGATCTAGGGGGATATCGAAATCTAATGGTAGATCTAAATCCCCAGGAAAATGAATAAGGAAGTGTTGGAAATGCGGTAAAGCTGGGCGCTATAAAAAGGATTGCAGATCTAAGAATGTTGAGAAAGCAAAGGGATATGAGGATACCCCTTCCACAGAGGTGAAGAACTCCTCAGAAGAAGGAGGGGATGTGTACCTAGCTTTCTTGGGTAATCCTTCAGAACGTGATACATGGTTGATTAACTCAGGTGCATCATTTCATATGACCCCTCATAGGGAGTGGTTCTATGAATATTAAAAGTACAATGGAGGAGATTTGTACTTGGGAGATGATTCACCAGCAAGTATCATTGGACGTGCTAGAGTCAAGCTAAACTGAAGGATGGAAGGATTAGAACTCTTCCTGGAGTGCTACACATTCCAAATCTAGCAAGAAACTTGATATCTGTTGAAAATATGGATGTTGCAGGTGTAAAGACTGTGTGTGGAGATGGTGGTTGCAAAATGGTTCGAGGATCAATGGAATTGATGAGGGGAGTTCGGTATGGACCTCTATACAAAATATTGGGAAAAACCATCATTGATGAATGTAACAATTCTGTTGTGCAGGAGGAAGGAGGTAAAGATGACAAAACCCTGACTGCATCAGGAGGAAAGACAATGCTATGGCATCAAAGATTGGGGCATATCGAAGAAAAGGGACTTCGAGCATTACAAGGTAAAGGTATGGTTGAAAGTATGACTGATTGCACTCTTGATTTTCATTTCTTTGAACATTGCATATATGGAAAACAAAATCGAGTAAGATTTGCATCTGGTGCTACAAGAGCAAAGGGAATTCTAGAATTAATACATAGTGATGTGTTTGGACCTATTCTTGTTCCATCATTAGGAAAATATGTGTATTATGTTTCATTTATAGATGATTTCTCAAGGAAAATATGGATTTATTTCCTTTGAAAGCAATCTGAACTATTTGCCAAGTTTAAAGAATTTAAGGCTCTTGTAGAAAATTAGTCAGAAAATAAAATAAAGGTGTTGAGGACAGAGAATGGTGGAGAGTTATGTGGGAAGAATTCGAGGACTTTTGTAAGAAGTGTGGTATAGCAAAGCAAAATACTACTCCATACACACCTCAACAGAATGGAGTTACTGAGAGGATGAATAGGACATTGATGGAAAAGGCAAGGAGCATGCTAAGCAGTGCTGGGATAGGACAAGAATTCTTGGCAGAAGCAATGGAGACAGCATGTTACTTGGTAAACTGATCACCCACATCAGCATTGATTGATAAAACTCCACAAGAAGTATGGACTGGTAAGAAACCCTCTATTAAGCATCTGAAATTTTTTGGTTGTGATGCTTATGTACATGTTCTAAAGGAGAAAAGGAGCAAGTTGGATAACAAAGCTGAGAAGTGTATCTTTATTGGCTATAAAGATGGTATGAAAGGGTATAAGCTTTGGAATCCTATAACTAAGAAGACTATTTACAGTCAATATGTTGTGTTTCAAAAGGTCAAAGAAGTCCCTAGAAAGGAAGTGAATCCAATGGAAAAGGAACCAGAGAAAATAGATTTTAAGTTAGAAGGTAAAGAATCTAACTCAATAGAAGAAGCAGAATCAGAAGAAGAAGAACCTCATACTCCAGTTTTGAGGAGATCATCTCGAGAAATAAGGCAACCAGAAAGGTATTCCCCTCCCGATTTTTGCTCTCATTTTGCTATGTCTATTATTGATGATGTTCCTAGAAATGTGAAGGAAGTTCTTAATTCAGAGGATAGTGATCTATGGAAAAAGGCCATGGATGAAGAAATGGATTCCTTGGACAAAAATGAAGCTTGGAATCTAGTCCAGTTACCATCTGGGAGAAAATTCGTTGGGAGAAAATGGCTATTTAAAAAGAAGTTGAATGCAGAAGTTAAAGTGGATAAGTATAAATCCCGCTTGGTAGCGAAGGAATATTCTCAGGTAGAGGGGATTGATTTTGGTGAAATATTTTCTCCAGTTGCAAAATTAACTTCTATTAGATTTCTTCTTTCTATTGCTACTGCTTTTAATCTTGAAGTAGAGCAGATGGATGTGAAGACAACATTCTTACATGGGGATCGGGAAGAAGAAATATACATGAAACAACCAGAAGGGTTCATAGTAAAGGGAAAGAATGAGTTGGTATGTAAACTAAAGTCCCTTTATGGTCTAAAGCAATTTCCAAGGATGTGGTACCAAAAGTTTGACACATACATACTTGGATTGGGGTTTGTGAGAAGCAAAGATGATCACTGTGTATATTCCAAATAGGTTGGTGATCACTTCATTAACATAGTTCTGTATTTTGATGACATGGTGTTGATTGGAAAAAACAAAGATGTTATAAAGGAGGTGAAGTCTCAACTGTCCTCCAATTTTGATATGAAATATCTCGATGCTGCAAACTTCATTCTGGGAATGGAGATAAGAAGAGATCGTGCAAACAAAATGATCATTTTAAATCAAAGAAAATATGTTGAGACGGTACTACAAAGATTTAATATGCAAGAAAGTAAGTCGGTCAAGGTTCCTATTCCTGTAGGTGTAAAGTTATCCATAGAGCAGTGTCCCAAGACACAGGAAGAAGAAGAAGACATGTCACGAGTTCCATATTCCAATGCAGTTGGTAGTTTGATGTATGCAATGGTCTGTACAAGACCATACATTTCTCATGCAGTGGAAGTTTTGAGCAGATATATGTCAAAACCAGGAAAGGAGCATTGGACAACTGTAAAGAGGGTATTCAGATATTTGTGTGGCACCACAAATTATGCAATCTGCTACTAAGGAAGACTTGGACCAGACAGAGTAATAAATGTACATGGATTTGTTGATGCAGACTGGGCTGGAGACCTTGATCATAGAAGATCTACAAGTGGGTATGTGTTTAACCTATTTGGAGGAGCTATCAGTTGGATGAGCAAGAGACAAGCTGTAGTTGCACTCTCAACTATAGAAGCTGAATACATGGCAGCCACTCATGCAAGCAAAGAAGTTGTGTGGTTGCAAATATTGTGTTCAGGTATTAGGTTTGTACAGAAAGGTGTAAGGTTAGAATGTGATAGCCAAAGTGAAATCTTCTTGGCAAAGAACCCTGCTTATCATGCTAAGACAAAGCATATTGATGTGCAATATCACTTTGTGAGAGATATGGTTGAATACAAGAAGGTGTTGCTGGAGAAGGTTGACACCGTGAAAGATGTTGCAGACTCGTTAACAAAGTCTGTTAGTACAAAGAAGTTCTCTTGGTGTAGAGATTATATGGGCATCGATGCCCTGAACCTGTGACTTTATGAGTACATGACTCATTGCTATGCAAAGGAAACAACAAGTGGGATAATGTTGCGTATATGTTATATCCTTTGCATGTGCGTATGGAGGGGAGGTGCGTATTTTAGCACTGCAGCTTGGCGATCCCAAAAGCACCTTAATCTCGGTTGGCTATTTATAGATTTTGTGGCTAATTATAGCTATTTGTGGTTATTTTTAGAATTTGTCTAAAAATATGTATCTTAAACCCGGTTAAGGGATTGGAGTCTTTTTCTAATCCAGGTTAACGGATTAGGGTATTTGGATGTTACGGAATACCTATATTTTGTATTGTGAGGATTTCATAATGTAATGAAGAAAAAAATAGGAGATGTGGCTCCAAGGTTTTCTGGTTTTCCTGGTTAAGGGTTTCCAGGGTAAATCTCTATGTTTATGTGTGAATGATGTGTTGTGATCTCTATTTTGCTTACAAGAATCTGTATGCTTTGCTTCTCTGCACAGGTTTAAAACTTACATAAACTTCTTAAATATTTTGAATTCTTCTGATCTTCTTGTAGGATAACCTCGATCTTTCCTTTTGTTTCTCCCATTTTTTGTATGAGAAGTTAGATCTTGATATTCATATTCATTTAACTTTTATTCTCTATTTTCTAACCTTCCTTCTTCTTGTACACATTCTTCCCATAGCTTACTAAACATGGTTAACTTTTTTTAGCACATATCACAACTTTAACTTCTTCTACCATGTCACCAATGGCTTCTAAGTTTTCTTTGATTTGAGATAATCTAGATAAGTACGACTGCATGGTTTCTTCCCTTTTCATCTTCACACCCTTGAGTTGTTTCTCAAGGTCATTTTCCTGTTGATGTAGGCTTCCCTTCAAACATACTAGTTAGAGCATTAAACATTTCCTTTGGATTATTCTTTGAGGACACTTGGGGGATCAAATGATCCTTGATAGAGTCAACTATGATCCTATTGTCTTTGATCATATCCTTCTTGTTCTTGTATTTTGCCTCATCTCCCTCTGGTTGCTTGACCTCTTCTTTGATGTAGCCTTCTACGTTATGTTATTCAAGAATGAGAATGACTCTATACTTTCATGCTATAAAATTATCTGATCCTTCAATATTTTCATAAAGATTTGTATTGTTTGTCATATTTAATGAATAAGAACCTCAAATGGAAAGATAGGAGATAGTACTTACCATTTTGAGGACCTCTTCTGGAACTGGCTTCAAGATGCCCTAGGGCTTGACTAGAAAATACCAATTTTTCAACTGAGATCACTTTTGGAGATGATTGGAGGAAAATATGTGCCTCCCCAAGGAGAGCTAGGTTGTATCTTTATTTTTTGGAATTTGAGGATGGAACCTTGAAATTTTTTATGCCCTAGTTTGTCCCAATAGTAGTGGTAGGTCGAAAAATGAAAATCCTCAGAATTGAAAACTACTTTGATAATAAGATATTACCTCCTAGGGAAAGTTGAATGGGCTTATTTTTTGGCTGATGTGTAGAGGAAGGTTCCCGAAATATTGGTCCCTAGCTTGTTAGATTTCAAGATGCGTTGTTGTACAATGTCTTCTTTCAATTTGGATCTGATACCATGCTAAGTTTTGTTTTCAAATATGTTATGTCAAAATAAAGGATCACTGAAATAACAACAAGAAAAACAAAAAAGAGAACACACATATTTATCCTGGGAAACCCTTGTGGCGAAGAAAACCTAGAAAAAATTCCTCGATATAGACTTCAACCAATTATAGTGTAAGACCCAAGAAATAAGACTATACAACTTCTTTCGCCTCAAATGGATTGTTTCTCCTCCCTCTAGCGAACTTGCTTGATTTCTTAGCTTGTCCAAATGAAGGAGGTGTCTCTCCTATTTATACTAGTCAGCTGAGAGGCCTAACAACCCAACAAGGTCGACTTCTCTTTGCTTCTAGGGTCGACTTACCTTGCAAGATTCAAAAATACATTTTAATAATACTTTTGTGGATACTACTGACTCGACTTACAACAGAATTTTTACCTCAATACTTTGCATGACCAATTGCATCAATAACATCCCTAATCGTAGGAACAACATCTTCAAAAGAAATAATAACAATAGAATATCTAATTTAGTTACATTTCCATAACACATTCCGTCAAAGATAAACATATTGTATGACTACATACTAGTTAAGCTAAGTCATTGGTGTTGTTGGATCATGTATGAGCACTGAATGCCATACTTCCCACACATAAGAAGAACTCTACAAGTCCAAACACAATGCATATTGTGAGGTCTCATCAAAAGAGTGAAGATGTTGTCCTTAAGGAACTAAAGGACAAATATTGAATCAAATCATTGCCACCATTGTTACTTTGTCTGTGAAATGCATATTTCTGAGCACATATCAAACACATAAGATGCGTGTTTTTTTCTTGTGTGACCAAGTGATATGCAACCAAGACACCTGTGACGACCAAAGGTTGTTCTCTGCAAAATATATACATGAAAGTTAAAATTCTATTACAGGAACGTCATGGATGGAAAATAATTTGACTTGAGGTAAGTGATATGCAACCAAGACACCTGTGACGACCAAAGG
>LPNX010545927.1:327622-340768 GCA_001517045.1 Pseudotsuga menziesii | reverse complement strand
ACATACTTTTTATATTAATGTTTTTCCCTATAGTATGTGCTTAAATTTATGCCTATCGGCGTATTCAGACACATTATTAATTTAATGTGGTTGTTGCTAGTCATTATTCATATCAGATTGTTAGAGTTAATATAAGCCCAAAACAAATACTATTTAATAAAAAAATAAAAAATGACTGATATGAAAAAAAACAAAAACAAATTGTTATATGTTTCTTTAACTACCCTTTAAGTGAACATTCTTTAAATCTTAATCAAGATGCATTTTAGCATAACAAGATACAATGATAATGAAATGAATCTCTGATGTATATTTGTTATACTTAAGTTAATCCTATTAATCTACCCAAACAAGTCCAAAATCTAAAATAATATTTAAATACATATCCACATAACAAACCACTAAACAAAACTCCCTAAAACAAAACAAAAAACTCATCTTAATTTTTTTTTTAGGAAGAAAAAGCCCGTCCTTGTTATTCTTATTAGGAATCAAAGGGCATTAATAACATCCACCCAAGAAGGGTTACATCACAAGAGAAATCAGCTAGTCAGGAGAGAATCACATCCAGTCGCAACCGGGGGAATGGCATGCAATAGTAAGTGTAATTTCCCATCAGAAAAATGTCTCATCATGAAAAAGGATCAATCTCAAACAAGCTTGTCTATCGTGAACCAAGAGGATCAAATTTGCGATCCAAAAGAAGCCACTCAAATAATAACAGAGTAAGTAACCAATAGAGGAGGAAGCTTCCCAAAAGCATGGCTCAAAAGAGCTGGAAAGAGTCACATGTGACCAATTGGTCATCTATAAATTCATAAAAATAGCCAAATCCTGGAGAGAGAGTGAGAGTTGTTTTTGAAAGACGGTCTGCAATCCGGTTGTGTTCACGATAGATGTGACTGAATGAGAGATCTTGGAAGCTTGAAATAAGCTTTTGAGATTTCCTACACCAGTGAAGAAGTTCTGGTGGGGAGAGAGCAGTGTATCCCTTAGCCCAATTGATGATGACCTGTGAGTCACTATATATGTGGATTAGTGGGATTCCCATCATTTGGGAGGAGTGCAGAAGGGCCCACAGGCCCATAAGTTCTACCTTAGTATTGGATCCATATCCAACCCCCAGCGTGAAATCCAGATGGTGATTCTCATTGAAGAATAAGCTATATCCAATACCTGTTGCTGATGAAGTAGAAGCACCATCAAAGTATCCACATGGAAAAGTCTTACATGGTTTTGGTCCAATCTGTCAAGCAAATTTTATTTTCCCAACCTTTATGACAGGCCGAGAGGGAGTCATCTGAGCAGCATATAAAATCTGATGGAAAATGCCAAGAACAGTCACCTTTTTCCCTTCAAAGATAACCTAGTTACGAGCTTTCCAAATGGCCCAGATCGCATGGTGAGGGATATAGAAGTGAGCAAAGCTGCGTGGGTATTTGGAAGCCTACAATTCCATAAAGTCAGCGATAGAATCATCTTCGGGAGGAAAAATCAGTTGGAGTTGATCACATAATAGCCCCAAAACGCATTTCCATACTGAACAGCGAGAGAAGAGATGCATTACAGTCTCTTCATTTGTAAAACATAAAGAACATATACCAGGTCCCAACTTACCCCTTTTCTGTAAATTGTCCCAAGTGAGTACGTTGTTTCTCAATACCAGCCAGGAGAAGCAACCAATTTTGCGTGGAAGGAGTCCGGACCAAAAAGAGATGTACAGTCGACTGCCCATTGCTGGATTGAATGAGTTTACAATACAATCATAAACTTTATCTGCAGAAATTGTTCCATCTTTTTTATTATAATCCCAAATCAATGAATCAGAATCAGAAGAAAGACGAATGCCATTTGGATCCAGATCTCTAGTGAACCTGTTCCAAATATCTTTCCATTCACCATCGAGATATAATTCTTCAGCTGAATACCGATAGTGATGGGCATCCGATAAGGTGTTGTGAGTCTGAGCAAGAGTTTTTATATCTAGGTCTTCAAGATAAGATCTCAGATCGTCAGGAATGAGGTGAGAGGTAGGGCATCCTATCACTGGATCTATGCCAATCAAAATATCATTGCCATTCCCAACCTGCCATGCGAGATGGCGTCCCATCCAGGGGATGGTCTGAATGAACCCCATCCAGATAGCAGAAACATCATGAGTATTGAATTTTTTTTCTCGGAGCCAAGAGACCACAGAGGCCTGCTTCAAATATTTGGCAGTGAGGACTCGATGCCAAAGACTATCACTGAAGAGGACCCTCCAGAACCATTGGAGGTTCTTAATTCCCCACCCTTCAAATTTCTTTGGCCAAGAGAGATCAGACCAGCTTGCCAGGTGATATAATTATACAATCTTATTTTTTTATATCCAACCATGCCCACCACTTTTAGGGCAAAAATAATTGAAAAGAGACCAATAAGAATCCAAATCTCCACTTCCCTAGTCTACTACTTGGTGATGAACAACAAAAACTTGAATAAATGTTGATACACTTCATAAATATGAAACTTAATACTATTTATCCAAGAGTCTAAGAATCTTTCCACGTACCATGTGACCACACGGGAAATTGTTTTTATTTTATGAGCCTATGGAACAATTTCCAAAATATGGCATTACCTAATATTTTTGTTGGTTGTTATTATTAATGGCAAAGCTAATATTTTAGACACAAAAATTACAAACGTGGACAGTGATATATTATTATTTAAAAAGAAACATGTTAGAATCACACGGCGAGCTCATGGAACCATGGGGAATCGGGGATAACGGTCGTTGCCCACTTTTCAAAAAGGTTGAACGTGATCCATATGTCTTGTATAACGGCATGCCATGTGCTGCCAAATCTTAACACCCTAACAGATTATGTCATCAATGAATTATCCATTCAAAAGTTAAAATAGAGATTAATATAATCTCTTATGGTTTCGATTATGTATTTCCTAATTTTGAACGGTTCAACCTATCTAATATATTTAATTGGCTAAGAACAATATGTTGGAGTTTAGAATGGAGTGAGGGGATAAAAAAATAAATTGCAAAACAAATAAAGATGAATGGAGTACATGGTAATGTTTCTAAAATTTCCTTGAATGTCAACTCTTTATTTGGTGGCTTTATTTCATTAGCTGGTTTCGGCATGCAGCATCTGTTTACTTCCAGCTACGTAGATGGGATACATTTAAATGATGCACGAGACCACACCACCACGGAGGTGGGCACTCTCCCCGATCACGCTCCACTTGGCGGCTCGCTCCCACCATTTGGCTTCGGCACGTGGCTTCAGACTTCCTCCATCCATGTAGATGGGGCGCCATTTAAAGGCGGTCATTCGAAAGGCAAAGGTTTAAATGCTCTCCAACGCGAGGTTACTGAACCGCAACCTGATGCGATGGAGCTCATCCCCTGGCATTAATGTCGCCAGTTGTATGTTGCAGCTCACACGTGTGGCTTCCCTGTCGTCCGCTCCATCGATGCATGAAATGGCGTTCATGCCTGGCTCCTCCTTCATTCGCCCTCCCTCGACGCTCTATGTGTGGCTCTGCATTGTTTTGTTCGGCTCTGTGGATTGTTCGACTTTGTGTGTTTGTGAGCTTCTCTTACTCACCATGACCTTGCCGAGAGGTACCTCCCTTCGTGGCGTTGGGCATGGAGCTGACAGAGAAGATGGATCTCCTAGGAAAGGCAAGGCGGTTAACATTGGCTATGAAAGCAAAGTCTCGACCCTGATTCGAGCGCTCATCGACGACTGGGAATCTGGTCAGGTGGCGGATTTTCTCGCTACAGGAAATTACAGTAACCAAATCAATATCTACTGGTTGGCTAGAAATATGCTTGGGAACATGGTAGAAGAAGTATTGGCAAATTGGACCTCTGCAACCACCTCTATCATGGATATTAGCTCGCTCTTATGGTGCATTTGGATGCAAAATTGGCAAGCTTCGACGCCAGCCTAGCCGATGGCAAGTATTCTCTAGAGAGGAGCTCCAATTTGCACAGGCACTCCTCTACGACAAAACCTACCATCGTTAGGGCCGACTTGGATGGACTGGCAACTACTCACCTAGGGGGGTCATCCTCTGCGCCTCCAGCTCCGTCCATTCCAGGGGAAATGTTAGCAAGGGTTGCAGGGAGCTCTAAGGCCTTGTTGGCCACCACCTCGGGATCGGTTATGCATGACTCGGGTGCTTCCTCTATCCTACCATCTCTTCTCACCACCTTTCCCGTACCCACTACCATATATTTGTTGCACTTCAAGTGGGTTTGCACTTCCACTGGGGGCGCTTCTCTCTACGACAAAACCGAGCCTCTGACCCCTAAGCTCCCTCCATTGGGGTGGGACGGTGACTTCTTCGGCAGCTGCACCATAGTTGAAGACAAACCCAACCCTTAAAAGGAAGAAGCTCCTGCGCCAGATGACCGTACCTAGCTCCCTCAGCTATCATTAAAGGTTTCTCCTCTTTTTGTAGTTTATTTTGGTATTAAAAATAATTATAGATCAATCAACTTTGTGATGTGGGATAAAAAAAAGTTTTTTTTTTGAAATTCATGGACAAAACAAAAGTTATGATTGTTAAATTTAAGAGGTAGTTTATTTTGGTATTAAAAATATATATAAATCAATAAACTTTGTGATGTGGGATAAAAAAAAGTTTTTTTTTTTTAAATTCTCATCACCCTGTTATTATTGATATGAAGTTTGGGGTTGCAACATCTTTTAAAAAAAGTTAAAAAAAAATTAAGCAAATATGGACTAATATAACGTTAAAACTAAAAGCAATAAGATCTATCATATTCTTCTCATTAAAATGAACAATCCTTAAATCCCTAAATTACATAGAGTAAAAAGATTTGTCATTTTTATGAAACTATAAAAATTGAAAATAAAATTAATTTTTTTTTATAATTAAAATTTAAAATTTATTTATTTTTAATTAAAACTATTTTAAAATATTAAAAAACCTTGAAATATATTTTTAAAAACACATATAACATCAAACAATCTTTTAAAATTACAAATTCATTTAAATATATTTGCGTTGAGAGGCGCTCTACAGCTCAGTATGGGGGAGATCTTGTAACGTGATGTAACGTTATTAATGTTCTAACATGTCGGCTAAAAGTAATAATGATAGTGAATATTATGGGAGAGATCTTGTAACGTGATGTAACGTGAGTAACATGTCGGCAAAAAATAATAGTGATAGTGAATATTATGGGAGAGATCTTGTAACTTGATGTAAGGGAAAGAATAATAGTGATAATGAATATTATGGGAGAGATTTTGTAACTCAAAATAAAAAATAATATCCCATTCTTAAAATTATTTTTATTAATAAAAATAAATTTTCTAATAGGCCAAAATAAATGTCGGCCACAAAAACAATCTAATATGGGGGAGATGTTGTAATATTCCTACCTAACAAAACAATAAAAAAGTAAAAATTTAACTATCTGTAAAAAAAAATGTGGGTCAAGAAAAAAACAATCTAATATGGAGGAGATGTTGCAATCTTCCTACCTAACAAAACAGTAAAAAAAGTAAACATTTAACTATCCGTAAAAAAATATTGGGTCAAGAAAAAAACACAAAATTGAATTATCCACAAAAAATGTTGGCCTTGCACTTGGTTTTAAAACCATGTGCACATGGTTTTAAAACCATGTGCAAGGCATTCTAAACAACCCATGGTTTTATTGTACATGGTTTAGGAGGCTTTGCACATGGTTTTTAAACCATGTGCAAGGCCTCCTAAACAACTCATGGTTTTATTGTACATGGTTTAGGAGGCTTTGCACATGGTTTTTAAACCATGTGCAAGGCCTCCTAAACAACTCATGGTTTTATTGTACATGGTTCAGGAGGGCCTTGCAAATGGTTTTAAGACCATGTGAAAGGCCTCCTAAACAACCCATGGTTGAAAAACCATATGCAAGGCCTCCTAAACAACTCATGGTTTTATTGTACATGGTTTAGGAGGGCCTTGCAAATGGTTTTAAGACCATGTGCAAGGCCTCCTAAACAACCCATGGTTGTAGGAGGGCCTTGCATATGGTTTTAAAACCATGTGTGGGAAAATTATGCAATGTTCGTACCTAACAAAATAAAAAATAGTATATGTCAGCCATAAATAATATTAAATATTAATAATAAAAATATTATATGTGGACCTTAAATAAAAAAATGTGTCTTTTGTTTTGAATCAAATCAATGGATAGCTAAGAAGAGGATTGCACCTCGAGAGATTTGATCCATCTCGGCACTTGATAGAGTCTAGGATTTGGATCTATGCTGGTATTAAAAACATTTAAATGCCTCAAGTTTTTTTATGTACATTTTAATCAACTTTGTCCATACAATGATGCAAGAAGCATAACGTAAGCAGACAAAACAAGAATTTGAAGCAAGTGGATTATAAAGTTTTTGTAAATAGTAATATTATGTAAATTGTAATGTTTATAATTTCAATTTAATATGAAAAATAGAAGCATGAGTTACGTCAATTAAGGCAAGTACTTGAAGCAAGTGGATTATAGAGTTTTTTCAGTTATTAGATTAAAGAAATTTGGAAAATTATGTAAATTGTAATGCTTATAATTTAATTTAATATGAAAGAGATGAATTTGTTTTTAAATTTATATAATATATTTTTTTTTAAATAGAAAATAATATTATGTGATATTTATTTTTATTTATTATTAATAAAATCTATGATGATTTGATATTTTATTATGTTTTGATTTTTATTAATAAAAATGCTAATTAAATCTAATTTGAATTGTTGAAACAATGTTATTATCATTAATTAAAATAAAAATATAATGTCTTATTTGTCATTATAAATTTAAATTTTATTGTTGTATCATTATAATTCTAATGAAATTCATTATAATTTGATTTTATTGCAATTCAACATGTTTACAAGAAGTTTAATAAAAATGTATATATGATCTTTCTAAAGTAGCATCAATGTTCACAAAAGAGAATTATTTATTGAATCTTTCATTATTGTGTATATTTATATATAATAAAAATATTATATTGTACAATTATTGTATATATCTTTATGTTTTATGCCTCTTACTCATACATAAACATAGTATGCATTTTGTCTTATTTATGTCTTAGGCTAGAAGTATGTAACATCCTAAGTGTTATTTTACATTGTGGTTAGTTTTGTTTTTTTTATAATTATCTGGTTTTTTAATTTAACATACATGGTTATGTATTTTTGTCTCTTACCACATAATATTTTTGTTGATATTTTAATTATTAATAAATAATAAATTTTAAATAAAGTCTTTATTTATATTTAGAAATATGCAAATGTATATAAACATTATAACAAAGAATATTTCATATTATAGTTCATTTTTATTTTTTTTAAATCTAAAAAATTAAATATTATAACATTTGACTACATGGTTATTAGTGGTTACATATGTTTAACATTTGACTACATGGTTATTAGTGGTTACATATGTTTATTAGCTACTATATCTATTGTTTAGTGGTTAAAATCAATTGTTAGATATATAGTTATGGGGGTGGTGCACTTCTAATAGATGTTATAGATAAGAAGCAATTTTCAGGAAGAGTGAAATAAATTTAAAAAGTTACACATAAGAAGTTTTTCACTAAGAGTCAAAGAAATGCAAAAACCTCATTTTTAGTAATGTTTATTAAGTTAGTTGCTCTATTTATACATTTGAGTTGGAGATCCATCAATTGCATTGATATTTAAACAGAACTAGTAAAATGGAAATGGAGGAAACACCACATAAGAACAAAGATAACTTTGGGATTTGCTCCAAATGTGTTTGGCCAATGTCATTCTTTGCAATAATGCATATAAATGTGTTTGGCCAATGGAATTCTTTGCAATAATGCATAACTATATGCAAGCTTTACAAAGGTAACATATCATTTCACTGTATGAAATCATTTCACAAATGTGTTCAAATTGATATTTTAATTATGAGTTTGAATTTTTGTAAATATATCCAACCTTACAATAACCACATTTTTATTTGCCATCTCATGCTTTACAAATTTGATATCATACATGTCATTAAACTAACTCAAAATATAATAGTTTACTTGTTAAATGTTTTGGACTTTTTGGGTGATTTTTAATTTGAATAGGTGATTTTTTTTTCTTCCAAAATCTAATTTTTGAAATGCTCAAATCAAGTATTTGAATGCATTAATGGATTCAACATCTTCAAATACCTCAAGGGGACCATATTATGCAACTTTAACAACTATCATGTATTTTTTCAATAATCTCCCGAATTTATAGGTAATAGAGTATAAAAAGTAGTATCCAATAAAAATCTTGAATATCTAATAATAATAACATTAAAATATAATATGTATTAGGAGAGGATCAACAAAATGAACAAAAAACTTTATGGTACATAGTTTCACTAAGTAAAAAAAACTGTATGCATTTATTATAGTTTGTCAAAAACATAATAAAAAATTCATGATAACAATAAATGTTTCAAACAAAACTACTCAATAACCAATAAAAAATTAATATATTAACAAAGTTATTTAAATCATAACTAATTTAATAATCGAAAGCTTTGGCAATATCATTTCAAACAACCACATGCATACACTTGCAAAAAAAATGTACATAAGTGAATCAATTTGAGTACATTGGATAAAGAGCAAGTTACTAATATTGAAAATTAAAAAAATCAAAATGAATCGATTTCTAAGTCCGTACTCAAGGCAAGCTAGGACTAAAAAGGAAATAGTGATGGGAAAAGAGTAAAGAGTATGTCATACATTGCGGTCAAAATGTGTGAATATTTATTTTATTATAATTTTTGAGAGATATGGTATACTGTTTTTGATATTTGTTTAATTTTTATTAGTTTTTGGTTTGATTGAAATTGGTCGTTGGGCACTTCTTAAAACACTACGGGTAGAAAGGATCTGCCATCTCTGTAAGAATATGAACATTGAGGATGAAAAACATTTCCTCTTAGAATGTCCTCGGTACACCCGTATGAACAATCCTAGTAGTCGTATGAAGAGTCCTCGTAGAATCCATCTCCTCGATAATACTTTCACGGTAGGATTCCCTGTTAAGACTTTTTACGTGCTTGCTTATTTTAAATGTATCAAATTCCTTGATGTTGTTTCTGCGTTTCAAACATTATAAAAGAAAAATTTATAAAACTGCAAAAAAAAAATACAAAGAAAAATACACACTGAGATATCCAGGGTTTTGAAATCATGAACAAATAGATATTATCACTACGGTTGATCCATGAACAATTAGAAATCATGAATAAAACCCTGAGCTATGGGCAATTTTTGGTCCGTGCTGTTGATTCATAAGCATTTCATCCACCACAGAGCTCGTTTCCGGGAGAGACGACATGGTTATTATCATAGTGGAAAAAATCGGCGATGTCCTGAAAAATAGTGATTTTTTCGGCTGCCGATTTTTCTCAAAAAATTGGACATCGCGAAAAATCGGCAAAAATCGGCAAAAATCGAGAAAAAATCGGGAAAGATCGGGAAAGAGGGGAAAAATCGGTAATCAAATTTTGACCCTATTGAAGTACAAAATTTGCATTTTTTAATGCTTACCGTGGTTTGCTGATTTTTGCCGATTTTTTCGCTAATGTTATCGAGAAGATGTTTTCTAAACCCTTGCCGATTTTTTGCCGATACCAATTTTTTCCACTATAATTACTATAACACTATTGACATCTAGTTGTTATCGTAATTTTGTTTACCACATCCATGCATGGATGCCATATATTGGACACTGTAAAAACAGCTGGGTAATGTGCTATTGTTCCAACCCATATAATAAATTGCAGCAACAAAATAAATCAAACCCTTGTTATAGTTGAATGTTTAATGTGTTTATAGAGTTTGGAAAAATTATGAGAAAAAATATTATTTATTTTATTGATTAAGTTTTCATTTTTTAAGAAGGATTTATCTTGTATCTTGGGGCATTATTAATTTATTTATTATTAATTTTTATTATGATTATTATTCCATTCTCATCATTCTTATTACTTTATTTTATGTATTTATTCTTCTTAATGTGGTTCATTACATACATTCGCCCTTAAAGAAACATTATCCTTAAGCTCATTTTTTTAATGTTACTTATATATTACTTGGTGAATTACTTGTTCTTACTATTATTATTATTATTATTATTTGTTTATTTATTATCATTAATATTA
This sequence comes from Pseudotsuga menziesii, assembly GCA_001517045.1. Classification (NCBI taxonomy): domain Eukaryota; kingdom Viridiplantae; phylum Streptophyta; class Pinopsida; order Pinales; family Pinaceae; genus Pseudotsuga; species Pseudotsuga menziesii. The sequence goes on along the minus strand of LPNX010545927.1, from coordinate 330,540 downwards.
TTGGTTTACCTTTTTTTCCACATAACACTTGATGGCCCCTAAAATGGTATATTATTTGACCCATCTAATGGAACTTAAAATTATTGTTAGGATGAATAAGGATTTAAATAAATAAGATAAATTTAATTATTTCTTTAAAGCCTATGCATGGCTTGTGGAAATTGAAGGTCCCTCTATTGAAATTGATGATGATGTTGATGATGATGATGATGAAGATGAAGATGAAGATGATGAAGATGATGATCATGTTGATGATGACGATGATGATGATGACGATGGTGATGATGATGTTGATAATGTTGATGTTGATGATGATGGTGATGATGATGATGACGATGGTGATGATGACGACGATGGTGATGATGATGTTGATGATGTTGATGATGATGATGATGACGATGGTGATGATGACGACGATGGTGATGATGATGTTGATGATGTTGATGATGATGATGATGATGATGATGGCAATGGTGATGATGATGATGATGTTGATGATGATGTTGATGATGATGATGATGAAGATGATGACGATGACGATGATGGTGATGATGATGTTGATGAAGATAATGATGATGAGGATGATGAAGATGATGATGATGATGATGATGAGGATGATGAAGATGAAGATGATGAGGAACGTGATGATGGTGATGATGATGATCATGTTGATGATGATGATGATGATGACGACGATGGTGATGATGATGATCATCATCATCATGTTCATGATGTTGATGTTGATGATGATGATGATGATGATGATGAAGATGAAGATGAAGATGATGATGATGAAGATGAAGATGAAGATGAAGATGATGAGGAAGGTGATGATGGTGATGATGATGATCACGTTGATGATGATGATGATGAAGGTGATGATGATGATGATGATGATGATGACAATGGTGATGATGATGATGATGATGATGTTCATGATGTTGATGTTGATGATGATGATGATGATGATGATGACGACGATGATGACGATGATGGTGATGATGATGATGATGATGAAGGTGATGATGATGATGATGATGATGACGATGACGACGATGGTGATAATGTACATGTGGCTTGGACAATTTTGGATACATGTACTTTTGGAGACATGTACATTGACATTTCACTTACATGTACATGTGGCTTGGATAGTTTTGGATACATGTACATGTGGCTTGGATAGTCTTGGATAGTTGTGGAGACACATGTACTTCTGGTTACTTTTGGATATATATGTACTTTTGGAAACTTTTGGATATATATGTACTTTTGGAGACATGTACATTGACCATCCAGTTATAAATGAATGATACATTTCACTTTGAATTTGTTGTTTGGTCTCCACATGTTCTTGTGTCAATCTATTGTATTGATTTGTGAGGATTATCTATTACTTATGAATGCACTATGTCAAAAGAAAAAACTATTATATTTAAAGGTTTCAATGATCTCAATACATGCACACTAAAGTTAAAGTTCTTGCTCGTGTAATTTAATAAATATAAGTGCAATACAATGTATTTCAAGCTTTCAATGAACTCACTACTTGCACACCAATTGGATATATCTAATTAAAAATTCTGAGTTTGGATTCATTAAATTACAAGTTAAGTCAATGCTCAAGTGTAATTTAATAAAACTAAGTGCAATACATGCCTCACGTTTCATCAACAACAAACAACACTATTCAACAAACCTCAAGCACCCGATGACTAATCACTCAGCATTAAAGGAACTACAATAGAATCCAAAGACTGAGAACCAACTGCGTGAATCAATCCCATGTCACGAATCCAACGAAATCGACGGTTCATTAATCAGAGGCCCGAGCATCGATCTATGGCGAGTTGCAGGTCACCTCCAGATACCGTTGAGGGACACCTGGCGGACTTGGGCCCGGTGCGCAAAAAACCTCACAGAGCCGCAATTTTGAATTTCGTCAACTCCTGCTAGCGTGTTTGGGCATGGGAAATATGGCAATGCCAACCGCATCCCCACCATCCATGGCTTTCCAGCTTTGGCCCTTGTAGGCGTGACTGCATTGTCCCCTACTGAGCGGAACCCTAGCTTCAGAAACCATCGTAGACGGAGGTCACCAGGAAATGGACATGATGGAGAGCCCCCCCCAGCTAAAATCCCATGTCACAAATCCAATGGAATCGACGGTTCGTCGATCGGAGGCCCAAGCATTGATCTATGGCGATTTGTGGGTCACCTCCAGATACCGTTCAGGGACACCTGGTGGACTTGGTCCCAGTGCACAAAAAACCTCACGGGGCCGCAATTTTGAATTCTGTCAACTCCTGCTAGCGTGTTTGGGCATGGGAAATATGGCAACGCCAACCGCATCCCCACTGTCTATGGCTTTCTGTGCATCAACGACTTAATGTTACTTTTGAGTTGTTGAGCTGTCATTGCTAATATGTTGTTTTGTTTCAGGATTTTTATAATACATGATGAATGAGAAACATGAGGAAATTAGTTTATTGTTATCTTTTAATTAGAAATTAAACTCCTTAATAAAATCAAATCTTTTAATTGAAAATTAAAATATCACAATTTCAATTACACCAATGACCCAACATGTTAGCCTCCCAAAATTTACTATTATGCATTACATGAAACATTAACCTTTTGAAAGCATGAGAGGTTCCAAATTTTGTTTGTTTATTAAGTTTATCACTTAATATCTTCACATGCATGATGTTTACCTACTTCACATGCATAATGTTAGCGCATGTTACTTTTGAATACTTCATATGCATAATGTTGAAGCATGTTACTTTTGAGTTGTTTGTGTCAATATTAGTAGGTTATTTTCTTCCACTTTCAATGTTCAAAAAAACATAATCAACTAAAAACAAAGTTAAATAAATCTCTTATTATCTTGTTGAGGCCTGGAAATTCGCATGTGG
>LPNX010545927.1:314414-324517 GCA_001517045.1 Pseudotsuga menziesii | reverse complement strand
TGGGCTGTAGTGTCGCCGGAATAATGTCCCCCAGCCGGACCGTCATGTAATTCTGCCATTACTTTCTTTGCATCTTCCTTTTCTAAACACCTAAGGAGAATCCGGTCATAATTCTTTCTGAATAACACTCCTTCAACAAGATGTTAGGAGGCTGATTTGAGACGCAGAGCTCTTCTTTGTTTGGAATTCCAATGTTCTGGTAATATCCCCGACTGTAAGTAATGCACAAGGTCCCTATACCAGGACTCAGGAGCTGTAAACAGAGGGCATACATCCATTACATGCAATTTAGCTTCCTCTTCCCATGCTTGTTCTTCGTTGTTTCTACTTCCAGTCATCAATTTGCATAGCCCTTGACCTTTCACTATAGTAGCCGGTTTGAATTCAAGGTCGTATTCTTGAAGGGCTGTTACCCAGTTGCCCCTTCTTTCTCCCAACTCTTTCTGAATGAGAAGAGATCTTACCGTTGGGTAAGGGACTATTACCTTGGTCCGTTTTTTTAATATATAAAGCCTGAAAAGCTTCACTGTCTTAAATACTGCGTAAGCCTGCTTATCAAAGGCTGGGTAGTTTAATTCAGCCCCTTAAAGCCCAATTCTCATGAAATATATTGGGAATTCATCACCCCCGCCCCCCTTTTGTGTAAGCACGGCTGCTAATGAATCATCGGATGCAAATGTGTACATAATGAAGTCTTTATCAAAGTCTGGACTTTTCAGGGAGGGCGCATGGGCAACATCAGTCTTGATTTTGTTGAACGCAGTCTTTTCAGTTTCAGTCCACTTAAACTGTGCATTTTTCTTGACCATCTACTGCAGCGGCTTGACAGTCTGAGCAAAATCAAGCACAAACCTTCGTACGAAATTTATTGTCCCCATGAAAGATTGCATTCATTTTTTATTATGGGGCATAGGAATTTGTTCAATGGCCTTGATTCTTTCTGGGTCTATAGATATACCTCTCTTTGACACTATATGGCCCAGTAATTTGCCTTCTGTGACCGCGAATATGCACTTCTTAGGATTGAGGGAAATGCCATACTTTCGACAGCGCTCGAAAATTTTCTTTAGGTGGAACGCGTGCTCCCCTCTTTTCTTCGAAAATATTGTGATATCATCAAGGTAGACCACCACACTTCGTCCAATCAGTCCACGGAAAGTTATGTCCATCGCTCTCTGAAATGTCGCGCCAGCATTAATCAGTCCAAAAGGCATTCTTCTATATGTGAAAGTTCCCCATTTAGTTCTGAACGTTGTCTTCAATCTATCTTCCTCGGCCACTAACACTTGGTTGTAACCAGAGAATCAGTCTAACAATGAAAACAATTTAGAACCAGAAACCATTTGCAGCAATTGCTCCATGGGAGGCACCGGATAGTTGTCTTTGTCTGAGGCGCGGTTTAAGTTTCTGAAGTCCACGCACAGTCTGATTTCTCCCGACTTTTTCCTGACCGGCACCAAATTTGACACCCACTCTGAGTGCCGGACTTTAAAAATGATCCTAGCGTCCAACAGTTTTTTCACCTCGCTTTGAATTAGTGGCTCCAACTTGGGGTGAATCTTCCTTAACGGCTGCTGATATGGCTTGACACCTGCTTTAATAGGGATGATATGCTTGATAATGCTGGTGTCGTAGGTTTTCAAATCTATGTATGTCCAGGCAAAGACATCTCTGTACTTCTTGAACAAACTGACAAACCTATCTCTTTCGGCAGGTGAACAGCATTTGCCAAGGTTCACAAACTTAGGATCCGTCTCAGTCCCCAAGTTTATCAGTTCGAACTGTAGAGTTGAACTACGCGTCTTCACATTAGCGGGTCTTCTAAAATTTTCATTCAAGTCAAACATCTTTTCTAACGTTCTGACCCCTTTGGGAATGAAATTGTTATATTTCATCTCAGCCTGATGTTCCTCATCATCGATAATGGCCCCTTTAAAGGTCTCATCATTGGTCAAACATTCAATTATTTGTTGATCATCGTCAAATAATCGCCAATTGGTGATCATGTCGGGTACCAATGGCCTGAAAAGTATTTCAATAGAGCATTTGTTATTAGTGGGAACCAGCCGGGCAGCTGATGTGGCCAAAAGATCAGTGGCCGAGTTTTTTATTCTTGGGATTGAAACAATATTGAATGCATGAAAACATTTAAGCAAATCCCATACCTCGCTTTGGTAAGCTTTCAAATGGGGGGAAACACAATGGATTTGATTTCTTATTTGCTTTACAACTATTTCTGAATCCCCAAAAACTTTTAAATTACTAACCTTTAGCTCAATCGCTTTCTTGAGTCCCTGCAGTAGTGCTTCATACTCAGCCGTATTGTTAGTACACTCAAACTCTAATCTACAGGACAGGAAGTGTTTATTTTTTTATGGATCAATGAGGACGCAGCCGGCCCCTGACCCTTCTAATGTTTTAGATCCATCAAAAAATAAAGTCCAAAAAACATTATCTACTGAAAATGAATCTACTCCTACTGCTAAATCTACTATTTTACAATCAAACTCATCAGCCTGCGAGAAACGAAGGAGTTCAGGCTGGGCGTCAGATATGTCGCTGGCCTCTTCCGCTTGATAGTTCCTTGGTTCCAGTTCGAGAAAGTAGTTTCCCAACACAGGTTCGACTGGTACATTCTTCTCTTCCATCTGGGTAACATTGTACTTCATGTGAGGCTCCCTCAAAACCTTAATCTGATTGGGGCTTCCTTTGTATGGAAACCACAGGTGTGACCAATCTGAGGCGAAATATCCATTCAATTTAGCTGACCAATCTCTGCTCAGGACCAGGCCATAAGCGTCTGGTATATCAGCCATCACGATGTTGATAACTTGGCATACTCTGTCATCGGATGCCAGGTAGATTAGGACGTCTTCCATCTCACCAACTACCTTGACGTCTGTCCTATCCAATTGCACCACCCTCCACGTAGTTGGCCTAGGATGCCCATTTATTTTCTTACACACTGATATGGGCATGACATTAATTGATGCCCCTGAGTCCACTAGACAATTGTGCACGTTATGATTAAAAATTTCAAATGTCAGGAGGAAAGGTGGGTGTTTAGTTTTAGCCTTACCTCCAGTGCTAGCTTCTCCAATTTCTTCTTCATCCCGAGGCTGATTTTAAGTGGGCAGCTTCTCTTCTGATGTTTCAAGTGCCTTCAACAACTTTTCTTTCTGCTGAGGTACTTTGCACATCTCAAACAGTGGGACATTTGCCTTTATCTTCTTTAAATCTTCGACAATGTCATATTCAATTTGTTGTTTAATGGACTGAGATTTGTCAGAACTCACCTTCTCTTCGTTTGGCTTGGTCGACATTCTGTTCTGCTTGGGATCTTGACTGGTAATAGTGAATTCCGGAACCTTATCAGTCAAGGATTTATGCTGAAATTTCTTCTTGGTGTTTCTTTGCAGCCTTCTGATCTTTGGGAGTAAAAGACTGTCATCACTAACTGTCTCTTGGATTCTAGTTGTCACATTAGCTTCCCTGACATTCTTGTGTTTCTGAGAATCTTCCTCCTCTGCATCGAGTAAGGAGACAGAATTCCATAATGCCATGGTCTCCTCCTCCTGTCCTTTTGTAGAAGTGGAAGCAGCACTTTCTTTCTATTCATCATCATCTTCCTCCGTTAACCTTGAATCCAACATCTGATTCATGACTAGTGTCATTGAATTTATCCATTGCGGACAGTTCTTTTCGGAATGAGGTTGTTGGTGAAAGGTACAGAAATTTTCCATCCCTATCTCTGTCAGATTCATGGATGCAGTCTTGTGAGGCGGAGGTTGGCGCTGATTGCTGTCCTCTCTTTTCTTATAATATGGCCTGAAGAAATTCTGTGCTTCTTTTTCCTTTTCTAAGTCTATGATCTTATTAGACAGCTTTTGCATCATTTTAGCCATACTTTCGTAATCTGCTGACTTTTCTTCCTTAAGCTTTGTGAACAATATGGTTTTTCTTCCCGCACCTTTCTCTCCTGATTGTTTTGGATAGTCTTCAATGCTTTCTCTTTCCGCTTCCACCACTTCTGCCTCTTCATAGGTCTCTATCAAAGTAGTCTTGGCCCTACCTTTTGCAAACATGGCCAAATCAGGGCCCAAAGCTGAAGTATAGTATTCAATCAGTACTTTGTCTGAAGGCTTATCTGTTTTAGAGAAATTTTTAAGATATGCTGCAAACCTTTGTGTGAAACTGTGCACTTTTTCTTTTTTTTCTTTCTTTAATGCACACAGTCCTTTCATGAGGGCAGCGTGAGTCTTTTGGACTGCATACTTGCTCCTGAACATTCTTTCGAAGGTATCCCAGTTTGGGATAGAGTTGGCAGGAAAACCAAAATACCATGAGGCCGCAGCTCCTTTGAGGATATGCGGAAATAGTCTACACACCACATCTTCGTGTTCCCCAACCCTCAGACCTTCTATTGCCAAGTAGAAACTTTGTAGATGATCATCCACTAGGATCTTCTCATTGGGGTCAAATTTAGGCAGTAACTTCTCAAAGGCTTGAGGTAGGTCATGCAAAGGTGGGGTCAGATTTAGAGGTGACCTGGCTTTCCAAGCTGGCGGTGGATTTGGTGGATTAGGTGGAGGTTGATTTGTGTTAACGTCGGCCATGAGTTGAGGCGGAGAGTGCGGAGGGGAAACAACAGGAGTGTGAGGAGGTGAACCAACAGGGGTGTGAACAGGAGAGCTGTAAGGGGTGTCTGGGCCTACTTGGTTCAAAGGCAATTCAACTTCCTGTAAGGTGGTTTCTACAAGTTCTTCCCAATCTCCAACCAACAGTGAATCTTCTAATATAGGATGGTCTTTCTTCTTGTACTCTCTTCTAGGCAATTCGTGGATAATCGGCAACCCTCCAATCTTCTTTACGTAAGCACGGGTATGTCTTCTCAGGTCGTTAACAATTTCGTTGCGAACAGGATATAGATGTTCCCTGTTTTCTTCTTCCGGAATTGGATTACACGGTCCACTACTTTCAGACCTGTAACCAGCGGAATAATCTCGGTAAAACGGGTTTCCTCGTCCAGCCATGCACTGGCGGCCCTCCTTCTAGCGCCAAAAATGTTGAGGCCTGGAAATTCTCAGGTGGCAACAGTAAGGGATTCTCCCCAATCAACGTTCTCAACTAGCCCGTTGACTGTTTGGAATAGGGAATCCGTCCGGTTTGCGGTCCGGCTACCGTGGGTCAAGAAACAAAACAAAGGCTTTACCGGTTGCGGCCTGGCCCACCGAGTTTTTGTATTTTTTACTTTAAAAAATGAGATGCAAGTGCCTAACTAAATGCAGAGCGATCAAGATGCAGGGAGCGGTCACAATGTGATGCGCAGGTTCTTACCTATCGTCTTATGCTCACAAGCAGCCAAATCAGATATAAAAGCAACAACTAACTATCTTAACTATCCCTAGGGAGCAAGGTTATCATTTTGGGTGAGCAATACTTTTTGCACATGCATTATGAAGAATCACAGGTAGCTGATATTTCTTTCAAGACACGTGAACACTTCAAGATATTCAAATAACCAGATAGCCGATCATTTTTATAATAACATTCATCACTCACAGTGGAATCAATATCCCAGAAACTACTGAAGAACATTCAACAAGAACATAGGTTCATAACATTAAACACTCTTACAGTAAATGAAACACAGCTGAAAACGAAATAGTTCCTCTTCAACATTATTCATTGCCCTGCATTGATACATTCCACTTTTCACTCTCTCCAACAGGCAAAAAAATTGCAGTTTCCTTTGCAAAACGATGTAGTTCCTCTTACAAGCAAAATTTACAAAATTTTCTAGGGGAAAAATCCCTTTCTTCTTATCACTTTCGAATATTTAAACTACAACTACTGAGTGCTTCGTTTTCCTCCCCTGACGCGTCGTCTTTCAGTTTCTTCAACACTTCATATTCCGATCTTTTGTCAGTAGGTGATCATGAAACACTTGGTAACTGATCCGTTTTTGGGATCATGCCTTTACAACTCCGGACTTCATCCTCCATTTGCCTCATTTCAGTCATACCTTCGCCAAGCGGGTTAGTCTTTCTTCTTATCGTGGTGGATTGACCGGTCTCCTTGAAACTGCCTGCAGTCAATTCACGAGCATGGTTCAACAGCAAATATTATCAATTAACCGCCATCTTACAAGGAAATGGCTGGGTGCACCACATTCGGGCCTGGAAAAATATCCTATGGTCACCAGCGGGAAAAAACAAGTCGGCAGTCAGAAGGAAGCGAGCTCGGGGGCCAGAAGGATCTGCCAGCCGTAACGTCGGGCGAGGCTTAATTTGCAGCCAAGCGAAACGCGGGCGGGATAAGCCATAAATCGGACGTCGGACGGTTTTTAGTTTCGGAAACCGGAAGACTCTAGGAGCCGCAACGGCGGAGGAGGGAAGCTAGAGGATACGCGGAGCAGACGGGAAACTTAGTCGGACGTAGGAAGATACTCAGATCGGGAGCGAAAGAGATCACCCAGCCGCAACGGCGGAGGAGGAGAGGCTACGGGCAAGCGATCGAAGGCTAAAATGAAATCGGGCGTCGGATGGGTTCAGACTTCGGACGGAGAAAAGGTCTTGGAGCCGCAACAGTGGAGAGGCTGAGACTTTGCAGCTTCCGATTCAACAGCAAAAAGAGGCCCGACTACAGGAAAACTCAAAGATTTGAGCAGCGTTAACAACCAAAGTCGTTTTCTTCGTAAAGGCTTCCCTGAAGAACAAAATTTTACTTCTTCACGGCCAGAAATCCACGACTTAATTGAAATTGAACATGGCATGAATAAACCTGCTGGCATCCAATCTTCAAAGTAAAACGAAAAGCAGATATGCCCGAGAGGCTCAACCATTTTAACGATCCAACCAGGCAAAATGATGAGGAGGGGCCCATAATTTAAATAAGAATAAATTTGGGGAGGACAGTTGCGGCAGCAACATATCTTTTATTATCTTTTAAGTAGAAATTAAACTTCTCAATAAATAAAAATGAGATGAAATTCCAACACTATTAGGCACTACCCCTTTGGCAATGGACATGCAGGTATAAGAGGTGAGTTGTCAAGAAGGAAATTATACAAGCCTTAAAACATAATTTTATCGTTGCGGCATCTTGTTTCCATCATCCTAGTTGTATATATCGGCTAAAAACATTGACAATATTACCTACTTGAAAAATTAGGGTGTTAGTCCTGTAAGAGAGCCTACAAAGAACTTTGATAGGTATGACCTACAGAGGTACATGTATGTATTCTAATGCCATGTATATCATGTGAATGAGATCTTGAAATGTTCATATGATTGATATATATGGTTTATTGATCATATGTAAAATTTGGCATGTTCATTAACTTGACATACAAGAGAACTTTTGACATATTTATAAACAACATTATGGAAAATTTTGCATATCAAGAACACAAAATTGACATATTCATAAGAAACATACATGGGAAAATTAAAATTATGATACATACCTCATCATGCTATATCCCACCTATTATCATACAACCAATCCCTCCGGATCATCTCTTATAATGATGGTCTCCATCAGTCTCTCGTGCTCTGTATCCGGTAAGAAGTAGCGTACCTTCGATGAATTTCGGCTAGGCATTGTTCGTACCTGGAGGTTTGTACCAATGATTAAGTTGGTAAAGTGATACACACTTGCACCTGGTTTGTAATCCCTGTAAACATATCCACCCTTCTTTCTTGCATTGTTGTCATGTGTAAGGTATTCACCTTTAACAACCATAGACCCAATGGGGAAGTGGTTGTTTTCATCATCAGTCATGGAAATAATGAGGGTTTGATTTCCCTCTATACAACGTGCCAACCAGTAATCACAACCCCATTCACTATCTTTTGAGGCAACCACTGCGTATATGTGTCCTGCATAGTATGATTGTAGGTATATGATCAAATATTTTTTGTGTGATACAAGGCCATTAATGTGAGTTTCAAGACTACGTAAATTTTACAAAAAAATGTTAAGGAAATGCATCATACCAGGTTGTACAAGGTCTGATACATGATCAAAATATATAGAAATCGACGATTGGTTTTCTTCCAACGGATTTAACTCAACAATTGCACGCTGATCAAGTGGAAGTGATATGCGATCCCATCCATCAACCCAATCCAATGATTCACACACATCCCAGTCACCATCACAATAAGGCAGGCAAAAACAAGCCAGTTTTCTGGTCCAAATTTCAAATACTAGGTTATCAGAGCTTCGAACCGAATGAAAGCCACGAGTCCCAGTAACAGTCTTGCATTCCCATGCATGTGAACGATCTATTTCTACCACCTCCCAAAAAAATCTCTTTACATGTCTCTTTCTTGTGGATTCTACTCACATAGCTGATTCCTCTCCCATTACTGACGTGCACCACATGACTATAGATTGAGCATTTCGAATAGTAGATATTGTAGATAATTTCAATTCCTCTCTTCATAGGGTTGTTTTGACACATGCTCCAGCTCCATCATGCTCTCCTTTACCATGCCTAGTCTCAAAATAGTTCCACATATGTGGAACTTTGTAGTTTTTATGCAATGAACACAACCATTGAAATATGCGTGCATTTTTTAACCGACCAGCACATCCATCAAACCAAATCTAGTGTCGATCCATCTATATGTTCTTGCCCTTCAAATGATCATAGAACATGATGAAGCAATGACGTACATAGTGGAAGTCATGGCACCTATCATCACTTATGTAGAAGTGATATTCCTTTAGAATTTCTCTTTGCTCTTCACTGCTATTTGGGCCATGCCTATATATGATATGCGCCATCAAGGAAACCTGCTCAGAGTGATAATATTGACTTTGGATCTCATTTTGAGGTTGCAGAGTGTAGTTCTCGGCAAAATCAACAACTGAAAGTATAGTACCATGAAGAAATGTATCTCTGCATATTCTAAACTTCTCATCCTGCCATCATGCCAGGTGGACATGCTGAACATATTGATGTGTCTTTTCAATAAATTCCTTGACGAAGACACTAACTTGTACCTGTTGACACAAAATGATCTCAATATTAGGTTTTTTTTTAAAGTAAGGAATGAAATGCAACTGTTCAAACATAAATTTATAGATAAATGCATGTACCTGAGATGTCACCAATTGTATTTTTTTGCTTTCTTTCCCTAGGACTATTTCATAGTTGATATATTTGAAACTTTTCATATCTGTAACCATATTCCCAAATTCATTGTCTCAAGTCTCGTGCATACATTGGCTCAATAATGCCATTCCAGCACAGTTGGAGCAAGTTCCATCTAAACAGGATTTTGCATAGTAAGTTTTCCCCTCGGGCCTATTGCACATGATACTATGAATGAATTCTCTTGATGAGGTCAGAGGTATTGTCAAGGAGCAATCCTGCACATGGTTAGTATGCAACACACGATGAATGTACAAAAATGTTTCATAGTAATATTCATATTCTACATGGTATCTACAACAACAAGTGTTACAAAGAGTATTTATTCTAACATACCAGGGCTTACATTTCTCAAAAGATCTTTGCCCCAAATTCAATTGTCTATGTTCATTCCTAAATTTCTCGTATAGTTTTGTCTGTGTAATATCAAGAAGATGCTTAATATGTGGTTCACGGTCCTTTGAACCCCTTCTCAGTTTTAGTATATCCTTCCAATTTGAAGAAGGCCTTGTGTGATCATGCCAAAAACTTTGCACTAGTCCCTTTACTGCATCCACTAGCTTCATGTCACGACGTGGCAACCGACCAATAAAGGCCCAAAAATCTGTCTGGGCGGTTGTGTCAAGATGTTCTCTTCTAATAGAATACCTACGGAGGGGTTTTACATTCAAATTAACTAGTTTAGATGTAGGCTTCAGAAAACGAAGGACCCTGGTGTTCTTATTTACAATTGCTTGTGACAACACACGACGAGCCGCATTGCGGTCCTTTGACTGTGTGTTCTTACCAATTTTACCAAAGGCATCTACTAAGCTTTTAACTATATGAGAACTTGGTCCAGAAGTCTTTATCATCTTTATCCCTAACGATTTCCTAACAATATTCATGCCCCTAGATTTTAACAATGATAAAAATAATCTACATTTATCTCCATCAC
>LPNX010545927.1:289414-306914 GCA_001517045.1 Pseudotsuga menziesii | reverse complement strand
TAGTTGTATCTAATAATCCAATAGGTGAAGCTGAAGTATTTTATTTATCAATGTTAACTATGTTTTTTTTTTAATTGTTAAATATGAGTTAGACTAACCTAATTTAACCTAATTATATGTGGAAAACCTAAACATGTAATATGAATTGTATACTCTATATTAGCTAGATGCCCAACTAGGAGAAGCAAGAGATTTTTAGGAGTTTGGAGGAGTTTATTAGGAGTTTGCACATTAGCTAGACTCCTAGATGCCAAATGCAATTGGACTAAGCCTTAAGTAATTAGAGTTGAAGTTAACCTAATAGTTGTAGAATCATTGGAGTTAAGCTAATAGTTATATAGTGATTAGAGTTGAAGTTAAGTTAATAGTTCTAGAATCATTGGAGTTAAGCCAATAATTGTATCTAATAATCGAATAGTTGAAGATTAATTTTAATTTTTACAACTATCACTAACTCTACTTATCACATGTTAATTAAGTTAATTTTTATTTTTTTGAAATTATTAATTATTAATTTTGGACTAGGCCATAGAATCAATTGAAGAGTACACTTGTCTCATTCTCGTTTAATCTTGGAGGACGCCCATAGAATCAATTTGGACAGGTTATTATTATAAGTAAATGAAAATACATAAATATAATAATAGTAATAGACCCCAAAATTCTAAAATATATATACCTATATAAAATACAAGTGAACACAGAAACGCTTAAGCCAATTTATGTACGAATTACTAAATAGTGCTTGCCATGACAATATCTCTGCCCTATGCCCAAGATTGAAACCCTAAACGCAGTAACTGTAATTCAAATACCATACACACCAGACTGAGCTGAGCTGGGGCCAGATATGTTCGTTCGCTGGGCTTCTCCCTCAAAAGTAAGTGCACGGGAACCACTGATCCTGCATTTCAACTGAACCATCAATCCAAAAAGAGGAAAGATATAAATCTGAACATGGCGATCCCACGCTAAGATTTTCAAACCCGCTTGTTGAAACACCCAGATCAGCATTAAATCCGTCCAGATTACGTATTTCATAAGAAATACTCACCCGATCTACAACAGGAGATGATATTTTTGCATTGATGAATTCATCTGTCAACAATGGCGACGGCTCTGTAAGACCACTCATCACTTGAGTAGCTTTGCACAGGCAAAAATCCCCAAGATCAGGCCCGGAATAGGCTTGTTCTCGAGAGTTTACAGGTGTAGGGATCGAATCCCTTGACGAACTGATCAGCTGCTGATCAGTATTGGTTGCGGCCGCATCTGCAGATCTGGAATCCAGGTTCCCGTTTGTGGAATTCTGCATGCTCATTGGGTTCTCATGATCTGTACAATCTAATGGGCGACTTCGCTTCCGTCTCGAAATCGGAATCTTGTGCCTTGTTTCTAACTTTTTGCTCAGATGAATATTCCAATAATTCTTTATCTCATTATCAGTTCTTCCCGGCACACGCCCTGCAATCAATGACCATCTGTGCAACAAACAGGAGGCAATATATAGATTCAATTTCATGAACGCATCTCACAATTAAAACAACATAAATTGTCATATTCAGAATTTAATATTTTACCGGTTTCCAAGGAGTTTATGAAGCCTTATGATCAGCTCTTCTTCATCTGCAGAAATATCTCCAAGCTTCACGTTCGGCCTCAGATAATTCATCCACCGCAACCTGCAACTCTTTCCGCTGCGCATCAAACCTGTATATAGAAATAGTTTTAAGTGTTAGCCATGGCTGTGCATCAAACCTGTATATAGAAATAGTTTTAAGTGTTAGCCATGGCTGCGCATCAAACCTGTATATAGAAATAGTTTTAAATGTTGGCCATGGCTGTACGGAATTTCTTCTCAGAGCGAAAACATCATAGAGCGTGCAATTGCTCCGGGGAACATGAGTCTACAGGTTGAAAGTTGAAACTATGAATGGATGGGTTGATCATTCAGGTTGTTGCAGCTTGTTTGTTGAGGGTTATTTTGTGAAACATTGTTGCGCAAGTAAGTCAGGTGGATTAGGTCAAGTGATTGTTGTTTAGGTGGGTTAGTTTAAGTCATTGTTGTTTATGTTAGCAAAAAATATCTGGATCAAATCCAAAGGGTATCCTTGTCCAGTTAGGTTTGGTAATCAAGGCCTAATACTTGAAAATTTCATCAACTTTGTTTTTTAATAAAACTAAATGATAATAAATGATTTTAATGTTTTTATTTTACCAACCAGCATTTAATCTTTCTTTTGATGTTTAATGGATCCATGTTTTCTAAGTTTGATAAATAATTTTTTTTTTTTAATGAATCAACATAAATATTTCGTACTATTCTAAATTAACTTATAAACTAGTTAATTATACACAAAATACTAACTGGACATGAACTTGGTTCATGCTTTGGGTGTATTACAAATAGGAGTGTGCAAATGATTAATGTTGTTTGACTCAGATGTAAATTTTTAGATTTTTAGTTAGAAATATGAATATGCATGTTAGAATAATGAATGAGTGGATTATTTAAAGTTTTTTAAGCTATTGGTTTTTGATATATGGTTTGTTGATTGTTTGTGATTGGTAATTAAGATTCAATTATGAGAAAATAGGATGAAATTATTAATGAATTAAGGAATTATGAAACATCTTGAATTGTTTATTTTATTTAATCATAAATATTTGACATACAATCATATAAAATTTGGTTAAAAAATATGGATAAGCATGTTAGAATTATGAATGAGGATAATTAGAAGTTCAAATCTCTTGTTTGTGATTAACTAAGTTATTAGTGCAATTTTGTAATTAATTTGAATAACTTCATTCTAAAGTTGATATTTGTCATTTATAAGAGATAATAAAATGTTATTAAAAATAGCATATTGGCTTAAATTAAATTTAAATTATTTAGAATTGCATATATAAAAAACAACATAAATTAGATAAACTATAATCATAAACATTGGATTACACATTTCCTCAATATTTCCACTCTAAAAAAAGGGTTTGTACCGTGAGATATTTGATCCCTCTTGGTTTTTGGTAGATCCCCTTTTAGATGGATCTATGCTGGTTTATTATCACCTAATACCAACATTAAAATCATGAGTGTAAATGATTAGAAGTTCCAACCTACTTATTTATGGTTAAGTAAGTTATTAATATGATTTTAAAAATATTTTGAATAATTTATTATCAGCTAATATCATAGTACTAACATTAAGTTGTATAGATTTTTTTAATTAATAATAAAATAAAAAATTAATCATACTTATATAGTTATAAACAACTATAAAAATGATTATTTTTTAAATATTAATATAAATTACATTTCTAAATTTTCAAAGATAACTTTTATAAAACTAAAATTATTTTAAAATATGAAATGAAATACATATTTCAAGGTACTTCAAATTAAGATTTTTTTTTTTTTTTTAATTCAGACACTATTCTTTATTGGAGCCTTATTAAAGAAAAGAGGATTCTATTTATTTTGTTAATAAAAATTATTATTATTATTTGGAATGATTTATATTTCTAAAATAAATAGTGAACCACAATTAAAAAATGATTATTCTTAAATTATTATTAGATTAGAGTGACTTATATTTAACTCAAAATTATATAAACAAATATATTATCAAATTGAAAAATATCAAAATAAAAATATTACATATTGAAAAAATCATTTAAATAAAAACTACCAAATTTATAAGAGGAAATGCATTTTTTTTTTCGATTACCCTATCACTATATATATATATATATATATATATATATATATATATATCATACTCTCTTCAATCTATCTGGGAAGTAATGGAATCCTTTGATCGGATTACATTGGAATCTTTTGATCTGATTACATTCACTCATGTATACAGGGAGAACAACTGCCAGGGAGAACAACTGCCAGGCGGACTATGCCTCAAAGGAGGGACTCTTGCTGGATCCAGGCGTATGAACGGTTAGAAGATGTGGCGTTTGAATACTATCACAGTCCCTTTTTTGATATGGTGGTGGCATGATCGTGAAGAAGATGGGGCCTGTGCTTCTTTTGGCCTTTGGTTCAGTTTTTATTGCAGATGTATACCTTAGTTTTTTGTTGAGATTATATCAGACAGATTTTATGCTTATATATATCAGCTATTTTACATGACCGTTTATGACAGGATGGTATATGATGCATGCTTGAAATGGGCAGGGCCTTTGTAAGTTTTTGAACTGTTGTTTCTAGAAATGTTGTTTCTAGAAATGTTGTTTCTAGAAATCTGATGCATGGATCAGATTGGATAGTTTGGATTTGGTTGAGTCTTGATCGGTGATTTTTAATATGCCTTACATATCTACAAAATGTAATTTTGTATATGTAATTTTGTTATAGCTTTTTTCCCTTGGAAAAAAAAATATCATACTGTCTTCAATTATGTTTTGACAACTATTCAAAATCCAATACAAAAATATTAATATGAAGTTTGAAACCAAACCATTCAAATTTCCAAGCTATACAGTCAACCATTTTAGTCAGTTATATGCAGAGTGCTTAATGTTTTCCAAACTATACAAACGCAATTTAAGCTACTAATATGCAGTGTTTAAGTTAGGCTAATAGACTAAAATGAAAAACAAGAAAACTACATCTTAAGCTGGATCTAGCTGGAGAAAAACAAGCATGGCCATCAACAAAATCTGAAGAAACCTAATAATTTTTGGCAATAAACAGTACATACCTGCATTTAGTGCAATAGTATTCCAACGTTCTACGCCATGAGTTTCCACATACTTCCTCAGAAGCATATCTTCAGCAGGTGACCAACAGCCTCGGTTCAGTGAAGATTTTGAAGCTCGTCCCATGTTGTTGACAGAAATGGTGGCAACTGCAAAACTACCAAAAATTACGAGAAAAATTGTTCACAAAGACTGACTGCAGCACGGAGGCGACGAAGGAGGCTATAAAGATCGATACAGTGGGTTTTACAGAGTTCTTTCGGCTCTGGTCCATTTATAGGTCATGGATTCAACAGATTGTAATGGAATTGAATTATGAATTAGAATAATATTGCAAAGTATATTAATTCTTGAGAGTGGATTGAGAATAATGCCAGGGATATTAACTTATAAGATTAACCAAACATTCAAAACAGGAATAATACTAATAATAATATATATGCATTCATAAAAATTTGAACCTCTGTGATTCACGTGGAATAGGGAAAGCAGAATCTGGCGTTCGCAGACGAACAAATAGAACAGACAACATTCACCAGATTGTGTTATATACTCTGGCGATCTGTGTGTTATCGAGATTTCTTATAAAAAAACACCATGGACGCTCAGGGAGGAGTTTCATGGCACAGTTTTTAGGATCACGTGAGCAGACAAATAGATTCATATCGTTTTTAAAAATTGAAGAGTAAGAGCGGTGAGTTTTGTTTCTTGGTTTTCCTCGCTAGATTGCTGAGCGAATCTTTCCATGGACCATGTGGGATCTTTTTTCTATTTGAATACGAGAGTCTGGGACAAGTTCCGATGTATTACATTACTTATATGGAACAAATTTCCATATATGGTATTTCCTGTTCTTGTTCTTACTACTTGCAAAGCGAATCTGCTTTATACAGAAACATTCCAAAAGGTGACCAGTAATATATTAGGGTTCACAAAAAACATGGAAGAAAAAGTTGGCGGTGGCGGTGGCGGTACGGCCAGCTCATGGAAACAAACAGGGAGATAATTGTCGTCGTCCACTTTCCAAAAAAGGTTGAGCGTGGTCCATATGTCTTGTTCAGGGGCATGTCATGTGCTGCCAAATCTCAACTCCCTGACATTTCCTGTGTCAATTTGTTTGAATCCTCAGGTTTGAATGAAAAAAAAAAAATTCAAAGTTGCTATTTGGCCATTTTAAGGGGAGTTAGCTAAACTCTATTTGGCCATTTTAAGGGGAGTGAGCTAAACTTTAGATTATGCGCTATTTTCTTTAAAAAAATTTAATCAAAATTTAATAAGAATTTTTGAAATTGCATAATTTGGGTGTTTCAGGGTTATTGAGGGCTGGTGCTGAATCTATTTTTATAATCAAAATTGCAATTTCAGTCACCAAAATCGCAATTTTAGCAAAAATTCTCTTAGCTAATAAGATCTAGAATTTAAGTCACTCCATTTTAAGATGGAAAATTTTAGTATAATTAATGGTTTTTTAAATCTACTTAAATGGTTAGAATTGCCATCTGTAAAAATTAAAAAGTTGAGATGGGGAAAAAAACTTTTGGTTAGAATTGCAATCTGTAAAAATTAAAAAGTTGAGATTGGAAAAAAAACTTCTTATTTAACTATATTTAAGCATTTTAAGGTTGTGAGAATTTATTTAAATTGTAATAATTGTAATTGATTTAGATTGTGGGAATTGCAATTTAAATAACAACTTAACACTTGTTACACTTGGGTTATTCTTATTGATCAGCTCAAGGAAGTCCAAAATCTAAAATAATATCTAAATGTTTATTGACGTAATTATCAGAATTGCAATTTATATTTGTTTATAGAATTGCAATTTAAATAACAGACTGTTTGAATTGCATAAATTTCCTTGTGTTTGCTGGATTTAGAAAATGACTGTTTGGAATGGGCATTTTGGTTGTTATAGAGTCTTTGTCTTCTCAAGGACATACATGTTATGTGTTTGAAATCTTAACTCTTGACAGATTCTATCATGATGAATTTATCTTTATTTATATGAATTGGTAAAATATGAAAAAAATAGTATAATCAAAAGTAATTTGAATGTTCTATATCAAGAAGTAGAAATCATTAAAAAAAACAGAAATATGAAAATTTTAAATCAAATTCTATCTCATAATGTTGAGCAATCAATACAAAGTTATAATACTAGTACTCATTGAAAAAAGCAATTAATTTTTTAGATACTTGAAAGAAAACAATAATAATACTCATTAAAACTAGCAATTAATTTTTGAGACCCTTGAAAAACCACATGTGAGACCAACTAAAAATAACAACTATTAATTAAATCTAGCAATTGAATTATGGGACCTTTAAAGAACCACATGTGAAAATAGTACTTCACCAACCAAAAGTATCCCTAAAGAAGTAAAATAGTGAATAAAATACTTAAATCTTAACACCCTCACAGATTATGTCATCAATGAATTGTCCATTCAAAAGTTAAAATAGAGATTAATATAATCTCTTATGGTTTCGATTATGTATTTCCTAATTTTGAACGGTTCAACCTATCTAATATATTTAATTGGCTAAGAACAATATGTTGGAGTTTAGAATGGAGTGAGGGGATAAAAAAATAAATTGCAAAACAAATAAAGATGAATGGAGTACATGGTAATGTTTCTAAAATTTCCTTGGATGTCAACTCTTTATTTGGTGGCTTGATCTCATTAGATGGTTCCGACATGGAGCATTTGTTTACTTCCAACTACGTAGACGGGATACATTTAAATGACGCATGAGACCACACCACCACGGAGGCGAGCACTCTCCTTGATCACGCTCCACCTAGCGGCTCGCTCCCACCATCTGGCTTCGGCACGTGGCTTCAGACTTCCTCCATCCATGCAGATGGGGCGCCATTTAAGGGCTGTCATTTGAAAGGCAAAGGTTTAAATGCTCTCCAACACGAGGTTACTGAACTGCAACCTGATGCGAGGAAGCTCGTCCCCTGGCATTAATGTCGGCAGTTGTATGTTGCAGCTCACATGTGTGGCTTACCTGTCGTCCGCTCCATCGATGCATGAAATGGTGTTCACGCTTGGCTCCTCCTTCATTCGCCCTCCCTCGACGCTCTCTGTGTGGCTCTACATTCTTTTGTTTGGCTCTGTGGATTGTTCAACTCTGTGTGTTTGTGAGCTTCTCTTACTCACCATGACCTTGCCGAGAGGTACCTCCCGTCGTGGTGTTGGGCATGGAGCTGACAAAGAAGATGGGTCTCCTAGGAAAGGCAAGGCTGTTAACATTGGCTATGACAGCAAAGTCTCGACCCCGATTCAAGCGATCATCGACGACTGGGAATCTGGTCAGGTGGCGGATTTTCTCGCTACAGGAAATTACAGTAACCAAATTAATATCTACTGGTTGGTTAGAAATATGCTTGGGAACCTAGTAGAAGAAGTATTGGCAAATTGGACCTCTGCAACCACCTCCATCATGGATATTAGAGCTCTTATGGTGCATTTGGATGCAAAATTGGCAAGCTTCAACGCCAGCCTAGCCGGTGGCAAGTATTCTCTAAAGAGGAGCTCCAATTTGCACAGGCACTCCTCTTCGGCAGAACCTACCATCATTAGGGCCGACTTGGATAGACTGGCAGCTGCTCACCCAGGGGGGTCATCCTCTGCGCCTCTAGCTCCGTCCATTCCGGGGGAAATGTTAGCAAGGGTTGCAAGGAGCTCTAAGGCCTTGTTGGCCACCACCTCGGGATCGATTATGCATGACTTGGGTGCTTCCTCTAGCCTACCATCTCTGCTCACCACCTTTCCCGTACCCACTACCATATATTTGTTGCACTTCAAGTGGGTTTGCACTTCCACTGGGGGCGCTTCTCTCTGCGGCAAAACCGAGCCTCTGACACCTAAGCTCCCTCCATTGGGGTGGGATGGTGACTTCTTCGGCAGCTGCACCATAGTTGAAAGAAAACCCATCCCTCAAAAGGAAGAAGCTCTTGCACCAGATGACCGTCCCTAGCTCCCTCAACTATCATTAAAGGTTTCTCCTCTTTTTGTTAAATTGTGTGTTTTTTGCTCGGTCATGGTTTATGGTAAAAACTGTAAGTTCTTCAATGGTGTTCAGCTCCTTGGGATTGGTCGGTCTCCCTATGTTATTTCTATGCCTGGCATTTGTTAGTGTTTGGATTGGTGGTTCCGCCAACCTAGACCGCTAAGGCTAGCATTTTGCCATGTAATATTTTTTGTACTTTTAATATAATTATTCCCTGCAGCTTTACAAAAAAAAAATGTTTCTAAAATTTGATCAGATTTAATATGGGTATAATTGTTTCTAAAATTTGATCAAATTTAATATGAGTATAATTGTTTCTAATATTTGATGAGAATTTAACATGGGTATAATTGTTTCTAAACTTTCATCAGATTTAATATGGGTATAATTGTTAGTATGGATATAACAAAAGTTATGATTATTAAATTTAAGAGGTAGTTTATTTTGGTATTAAAAATCATTATAGATCAATAAACTTTGTGATGTGGGATTAAAAAAAGTTTTTTTCTTGAAATTCATGGACAAAACAAAAGTTATGATGTGGTATTAAAATATATATATAAATCAATAAACTTTGTGATGTGGGATAAAAAGAATTTTTATTTTTTTTAAATTCTCATCACTCTGTTGTTATTGGTATGAAGTTTGGGGTTGCAACATCTTTAAAAAAAATTAGAGAAAAATTGAGTAAATATAGAATAATATAACCTTAAAATTAAAAGCAATAAGATATATCATATTCTTCTCATTAAAATGAACAATCCTTAAATCCCTAAATTACATAAAGTGAAAAGATTTGTCATTTTTATGAAACTATAAAAATTGAAAATAAGAATAACTTTCTTTCAATAATTAAAATTTAAAATTTATTTATTTTTAATTAAAACTATTTTAAAATATTATAAAACCTTGAAATATATTTTTAAAAACACATAACATCAAACAATCTTTTAAAATTACAAATTCATTTAAATATATTATTAAAAACATTTAAATGCCTCAAGTTTTTTTAAATACATTTTAATCAACTTTGTCCATACAATGATGCAAGAATCATGACGTAAGCGGACAAAACAAGAACTTAAAGCAAGTGGATTATAAAGTTTTTTTAACTATTAATATAAAGAGATGTGGTTAATTATTGAAATTGTAATGTTTATAATTTCAATTTAATATGTAAAATAGAAGCATGAGTTACGTCAATTAAGGCAAGTAATTGAAGCAAGTGGATTATAGAGTTTTTCTAATTATTAGATTAAAGAAATTTGGTTAATTATGTAAATTGTAATGTTTATAATTTAAATTAATATGAAAGAGATGAATTTGTTTTTAAATTTATATAATATAATTTTATTTTAAAATAGAAAATAATATTATGTGATATTTATTTTTATTTATTAATAATAAAATTTATGATGATTTAATATTTTATTATGTTTTGATTTTTATTAATAAAAACGTTAATTAAATCTAATTTGAATTGTTGAAACAATGTTATAATCATCACTTAAAATCAAAATATAATGTCTTATTTGTCATTATAAATTTTATTGTTGTAGCATTATAATTCTAATGAAATTCATTAGAATTTAATTTTATTGCAATTCAACATGTTTACAAGAAGTTTAATAAAAATGCATATATGTCTTTCTAAAGTAGCATCAATGTTCACAAAAGAGAATAATTTATTGAATCTTTCATTATTGAATATATTTATATATAATAAAAATATTATATTGAACAATTATTGTATGTATCTTTATGTTTTATGCCTCTTACTCATACATATACATAGTATGCATTTTGTCTTATTTATGTCTTAGGTTAGAAGTATGTAACATCCTAAGTGTCATTCTACATTGTGGTTAGTTTTATTTTTTTATAATTATTTAGGGTTTTAATTTAACATATATGGTTATGTATTTTTGTCTCTTACCGCGTAATATTTTAGTTGATATTTTAATTATTAATAAATAATAAATTTTAAATAAAGTCTTTATTTATATTTGGAAATATGCAATATCTCAAATATATATAAACATTATAGCAAAGAAGATTTCATACTATAGTTAATTTTTTTTTTAAATTTAAAAAATTAAATATTGTAACATTTGATTACATGGTTATTAGTGGTTACATATGTTTATTAGCTACTATATCTATTGTTTAGTGGTTAAAATCAATTGTTAGATATATAATTATGAGGGTGGTGGTGCACTTCTATTGTTTAGTGGTTAAAATCAACTGTTAGATATATAATTATGAGGGTGGTGGTGCACTTCTAATAGATGTTAGAGATAAGAAGTAATTTTTAGGAAGAGTCAAATAAGTCCAAAAATCTCATTTTTAGTAATGTTTATTAGGTAGATGTTACAGATAAGAAGTTTTTCACTAAAAGTCAAAGAAATGCAAAACCCTCATTTTTAGTAATGTTTATTAAGTTAGTTGCTCTATTTATAGTAATGTTTATTAAGTTAGTTGCTCTATTTATACATTGAGTTGGAGATCCATCAATTACATTGATATTTAAACAAAAGTAGTAGAAAGGAAGTGGAGGAAACACCACATAAGAGCAAAGATAACTTTGGGATTTGCTCCAAATGTGTTTGGCCAATGTCATTCTTTGCAATAATGCATATAAATGTGTTTGGCCAATGGAATTCTTTGCAATAATGCATAACTATATGCAAGCTTCACAAAGGTAACATATCATTTCACTGTATGAAATCATTTCACAAATGTGTTCAAATTGATATTTTAATTATGAGTTTGAATTTTTGTAAATATATCAAACCTTACAATAACCACATTTTTATTAGCCATCTCATGCTTTACAAATTTGATATCATACATGCCATTAAACTAACTCAAAATATAATAGTTTACTTGTTAAATGTTTTGGACTTTTTGGGTGATTTTTAATTTGAATAGGTGATTTTTTTTTCTTCCAAAATCTAATTTTTGAAATGCTCAAATCAAGTATTTGAATGCATTAATGGATTCAACTTCTTCAAATACCTCAAAGGCACCATATTATGTAACTTTAACAACTATCATATATTTTTTCAATAATCTCTCGGATTTATAGGTAATGGGGGTATAAAAAGTAGTATCCACAAAAAATCTTGAATATCTCGTTAAAAAAATAGAAATATGTATTGGGAGGGGGATCAACAAAATAAACAAAAGCTTTATGGTACATAGTTTCACTAAGTAAAAAACTCTATACATTTATTATAGTTTGTCAAAAACATAATAAAAAATACATAATAACAATAAATGCTTCAAACAAAACTACTCAATAACCTATAAAAAATTAATATATTAAAAAAATTATTTAAATCATAACTAATTTAATAATCAAATGCTTTGGCAATATCATTTCAAACAACCACATGTATACACTTGCAAAAACAAAAATGTACAGAAGTGAATCAATTTGAGTACATTGGATAAAGAGCAAGTTATTAATATTGAAAATTAAAAAAATCAAAATGAATCGATTTCTAAGTCCGTACTCTAGGCAAGCTAGGACTAAAAAGGAAATAGTGATGGGAAAAGAGTATGTGATACATTGTGGTAAAAATGTGTGAATATTGATTTTATTATCATTTTTGAAAGATATATATTGTTTTTGATATTTGTTTAATTTTTATTAGTTTTTGGTTTGATTGAAACTGGTTGTTGGGCAGTTCTTAAAATACTATGGGTAGAAAGGATCTACCATCTCTGTGAGAATATGAACATTGAAGATGCAAAACATTTCCTCTTAGAATGCCCTCGGTACATCCGTATGAACAGTCCTAGTAGTCGTATGAACAGTCCCGTAGAATCCATCTCCTCGATAATACTTTCACTGTAGGATTCCCTGTTAAGAATTTTTACGTGCTTGCTTATTTTAAATGTATCAAATTCCTGGATGTTGTTTCTGCGTTTCAAACATTATAAAAGAAAAAATTATAAAACTGCAAAAAAAAATACAAAGAAAAATACACAGTGAGATATCAAGGGTTTTGAAATTATGAACAATTACATATTATCCCTACGGTTGATACATGAACAATTAGAAATCATGAATAAAAACCTGAGATATGGGCAATTTTTGGTCCCTGCTGTTGATCCATAAGCATTTCATCCACCACAGAGCTCGTTTCTGGGAGAGACGACATGGTTATTATAATAGTGGAAAAAATCGCCGATTTTTCGGCGATGTCTCGAAAAATCGCAATTTTTTCGGCTATCGATTTTTCGACCCAAAAAAAAATCGCGATTTTTTCAAAAAATTGGACATCGCGAAAAATCGGCAAAAATCGGGAAAGATCGAGAAAAATCGGGAAAATCGGCAAATAGGAGAAAAAATCGGTAATCAAATTTTGACCCTATTGAAGTACAAAATTTGCGTTTTTTAATGCTTGCCGCGGTTTGCTGATTTTTGCCGATTTTTTCGCCGATGTTACCGAGAAGATGTTTTCTAGACCCTCGCCGATTTTTGGCGATGCCGATTTTTTCCACTATAGTTACTATAACACTATTAACATCCCGCTAACACTATTGACATCTAGTATTGTTATCGTAATTTTGTTTACCACATCCATGCATGGATGCCATATATTCGACACTGTAAAAACAGCTGGGTAATGTGCTATTGTTCCAACCCATATAATAAATTGCAGCAACAAAATAAATCAAACCCTTGTTATAGCTGAATGTTTAATGTGTTTATAGAGTTTGGAAAAATTATGAGAAAAAATATTATTTATTTTATTGATTAAGTTTTCATTTTTTAAGAAGGATTTATCGTGTATCTTGGGGCATTAGAGGTGGCGATCAAATGTGAAGAGAGAAAGAAAGTTAATGTGGAATGGAAAAGGTGATATCAAATCCGCTTAAAAATCTATCCAAGGGATTCCATTTACATTAAACAAATGAAAACAATATATGTATAGTATTATTGAACAAATCAAAGTCCATGTAGGATGCCTTTCGAAGGAAAATTATTTAAAGATAGGCTATTAGTGAATTGACTTCAAGGTGAAAACGTGAATTTTGGATAGCATTTTGATTGTGTTTTTGAGAAATTAATTGTTATTTTTACAATTTCTTGAATTTTGGAAAAAAAAATATTTTTGTGTTTAGAATTTTATTTAATTGTAAAAACATGTGTGAATAATTTTGTTAGCTTTTTATTTGCTATTTTTTATGATTCTTTTATTAACATTTATATGTCAATTTAGTATTATTTAACAATGTATTCTTAAAAAATTGTAAGAATTGATAATTAATCACGTTATGGGACCTAAATTTTTTCTTTATTAAAGTTTTGTTTATGAAAAAATTATATATGCTACAACAATCTAAATGGACTAGTATTTTTTTGTAATTACTAAATGAATGCAATAATTATCTAAATTCGATCAATGGCAAAAAGTTGCATAAAATAAACATGTTTGGTGGGATCACATGTTTTCCCAACTTCCTTGTTAAAAACAAAAAATCTAAAAATATCATTTTGAATGAAAATCTAATCTTTTTATTACTATAAAAGGGGGGAGAAATGTTGAGACCAAGCTAGGAACCCTTCCTAGACAAAGGTTACAAAAATGATATAATTTGTCTTTAAAAACTCTTCAACCTTACTGTATCACTGCCTAAATGATATTTTCTCGAGTATTCCCCACTACTTTCATAAACGAGGTTGGTATACAGCTTCCAGAAAACTCTGAAAATTAATATTGCTTTACAAAACATCAAAACAATTTAATTACACTACATACAATTGTTTTGTGACAGATACTATGGCTCCTTTTGAGGTTGAAACTTGATTATCTGGAGCTTGTTGCTTTCCCAAGTCCATGTTAGGAGGAGGGGGTGGAGTTCTGAAAATGCTTGTAGGTGTTTGCTGGAGAATCCCATCATGAAGCATGGAGCAGGCCTGAGGCTCTAAGATTTCATAGGTGAGAAGCTAAAAATGTAAAATGACGGCGCTCAAGGCTGAGGGAGAGAAACAATTATAGGGAGGTGCATGAACTATGTTCAAACTTGAATACAAAATTGACCAAACAAGGGTGGACCCAGAATTTGACAAAAGGTTTTTGGGGCATGCGGTTTCAACTAGGAGTGAAACAAGGGTGGCCAAGTTCCATCATATGGGAACTGACAAACAATAACAGAATTATTAACATATAGGCACTAACAACTTGATTGGGATTATCAACATAAAGGAAACAACAAACAATGCTTATGTCCACGACTAAATTATTCCAACCTAACCTACCATATGATACCACACATGGATTCTTTTTTAAATAAACAAAGTTATTGTAATTTCCCATCCCAAAGAAATGCAACATGATCAAAATGAGGAAATAAAACATTACTGAGAGGAAAGCAATGCCAGGAATAACTGGGAAGATGAGAGTGGAACTGAGAAAAAAGGCTTGTTGCATCCATAGAGGTGATTTGAAGAGAAAAAATTCTATCTTTTTGATGTGCGGACCTCTTCCTGACCGCAAGGAGGACCCACTCCCCGAAGCCGATATTGTCGATAGATAGAATCGTGAAAGCTAGGATGAATACTAGACACATAGAAGGTGCTTGAAACCAACAATTCTTCTATTATCCAGACTGAAATATCCTACTAGATCAGATTAATGAAAAACAAATCGAGAGAGACAATCTAAGCCGACAGGGAGAGTGACAAGAGCATCTATCTCATGATTCTCCCTGGTCATAGTTACCACCATCTGATCCATAACCATATATTTATGACCTCCTACTACATAAGATGAATAATTTTTAGTCATGTTTGTAAGTACCACGCTAAGGAAACCACATGTGTCATGGGAGAGACGTATGCCCCAGTTTATATCATGATGAGAGGGCAGGTGGGTTGGATATGGGGATGCATGGATATGATCTCACACTCTTAAAAAAAATTCATTGCTTTTCGTTTCCAAGGGATGATGAATTGCCTTCAACTTAAGCGATGTGTTGATTGCAAATGCTCCCCCTTTTTCCTTAAGTTTACCAATTTAAAAAAAAAAACTCCCTTCTTTCGATAGTGGAATCTATCTACCACCTTGTTATGTTCCCTTAAAGCGTGGAAGGTAGTGGTCTGATGAAGAAGTTCAATGACGCTTTGAATCCTTCGTAATATCCTTTTTTAAGTAGACATCTCCTAGCTTTCTCTTGTTCTTAATGAAACAAATGATAGCTAGAGAGTCACCAATGATGATTAGGTTCTACACATCATGTTATTTGGATTTTTGAAGACCTATCCAAAGAGCTAGTATCTCCACTGGATTATTGGTGGCTATTCCAATACCCCATGCATAGTTCAATACTTTATTTCCTCTAGATACATAGAGCCCCCCACGCACCTTCCCAAAAGAGGAATCCAATTTTATGTTACATAAATTTTCAAATTTTTTAGTTTTGTATTTTTGGAGATATTGTTTTTTTTCATTTCATTGAATCGTGATGACATTAGAATAACATATATATACATTTTAGAAGAATTCCCCTTCGAAAGCTGGAGAAACCTAGAGGAAAACATTGGATTGTTGGTTTATGTAGATTCGTAAGGTTTTGAATGAACTAATAGTTCAACTGAAAGTTAAATTTAAATGAAGCTTCAACTTTTTCGAATGAAAAAATATTTTAGGCTTCTGTCAATCATAAAAACAAGGGACCACTTATTCTCATGGGAATGGATTGTATTTATACATTTGACTAAAACATAATTATACATTTTCAAACCATTACATATTCTTAGCTTTTTTTCACTCTTTTTAGTACTCGATTATGCATGCAAGTGAAGGTTTTTTTGGCAATTTCTTCAAAGGAAAAGGTCACTTGGGCAAAAAAAAATTATATTTTTAAGGTAAGATAGATTATGAAAGCATTTTTTCATTTTTTTTTAAAACCAAGATGAATGTAGGGTATATATATATAATGTAGGGTATATATATATATATAAAGGTGAATGACTATTAAATTGTAGTTAAGATTGAGTTACTAGCAATTTTTTTAGTTTAAATTATTTTTTTTGTTATAAGATTTTGAATTTTTTTAAATTATAAATTTAATAATCATAGGAAATAAAAGAAATCGCTAATTATTGTCCATAATTGATTGTAATTTTGAAAATACTCTATAACTAACAAATAGATATTTGCTTCATAACGTTAATGAAGTTGTTAAAGACATTCTTGAATCCCAAATGAAGCAGAAATCGAGTCAAGCATGGGTATGGGTATGTATACTTGATCTAAACCATGAAACTAATATTTATAATTTTCAGTAAGTTAAATTATGTTTATAATTGATTTTTCAAATATTTCTCTTATATTAAATACAATTCATTAGTTTTTAATTTATTATTAAGTTTTAGTTTTTTAATGTAATTATATATATTTACATTTGATAATTGTTTATGTTTACAATCTAGTAAATGTGATCTATGTTTTGTTATGCTTCTACTTTAGTAACTTTGGTGTCCTTATGTTAAATTGAAATCTACAGGTTTAATATTGATGATAAAATGTTACAAAACATCGATATTGACATAAGTGGGATAAAAAAAACCCAAACATGTTATATGATATCATGTTCAACGGATCTATGAACCTTATTTCAAAAATGAATCAATAGACACAAGCTCAAAGTTTGTCAGATTTGATAATGACCAAGATGTTTAAAGAATCTACTTCATTATTGGGTAAATTAAAAAAGCAACAAAAGATACAAAGGGGAAGTCGAATGT
>LPNX010545927.1:224663-284917 GCA_001517045.1 Pseudotsuga menziesii | reverse complement strand
ACATTATTGGAATATCTTTGATATTAGTCATGGAAAAGGAGAGCACGATGGTGCAAGGGCATGTGTAAAACAAGAACTTTGAAGGTGGCATATCGACCACTTTATCAATCAATTTGTATCAACTGATCAAGTTATTCATTGGTGTAAATTAAATCTTAACATGAATATAATCGACGATCAAACGTAATAGCGGGTGTGTATCTACTTTGTACATGCAAATTTTGTTAACTTTATCAAAAAACTTTTTAATTTTTTAATGTGATGATTGGAATGCCAACTTGTCTTTAACATATATTGAATATTCCAAACGTTTATATTCTTCAAACCACTTATTTTTGGAATATTGGAGTCCACTATGTAGATAGATCAATGCCATATGTTGCCAACTTTATACATGGAAATAAAGAGTTGCACTCAATTCATAAAAAAATCCTTCCAAAATGTGCTTGCATTTAAAAAAAGGAAGCAATCATTCTTCTGTCCAATTTGAATAGAGGACACAAAATCCATAAATATCGGTGAAAACATTATAGGAAAATATGTTAAACCTTGGAAACATACAAAGCTTAATCAAAAGGAGAAAATGCCACTTGCAACCTGGGAAGGGTTGGAATCAAATAACATTACAATATCCATTGATGTTGATAGAGTTGCCAATCTTGTTAGAGAAGGCAACATTACACATGTCTAATTATTTTTATTTTTATTTTTTATGGAAACAATGTACAATGTATGTATTGTACATATATAATATAGTAGTGCACATTGATAATAATCTTGGCTCTAATGAGAGATAAGTTTGCCACATGGCCTTGTATGCAAGGGATGTCTTTGATATGGTTGCACCAATAAACAATAAAGAGAAATTAAAATAATATTTGATGTGATGCACATGTACTACAACAAAACCCTGTGATTAGCTTCCCTTTTGGCTCCCTTTTTTTATTTCATTGATTGTTTGAATGCATTTTTCTCCACTCTTTTGAAAACGCCAGAGCTATTAATAGAAATGGCATTATTCATGGTGTTGTTTGCACTAAGTATCCCAATCTTGTACACCAGGATTGGGCCTCACGTGTTGAGTAGTGCCTTAGGGAGCCCGAGTTGGACTTAGGAAACTTGGATTAGATTTTTGATTTGGACTCAATAATGACTAATCCTTATGTGTAAAGGCTAATCCTCGCATGTTGAGGTGAATGCTTTGATATGTCAAAGTGATGATTTTGTACAGTCTTCTTGGACATGACTAAGGACTTGTGTGTCAAGTCCAATTCTCATGTGTAGAGGTAATTATTTTCATGTTGAAGCATGAATTATGTGTGATGTATCATACTAACCATGGTCACTTGAGATGGATGAGCTATTAAGTCTTCACTAGAGACTGACCACCTCTAGAATGGATTAATTTAGAAATGACCACTTGGAACAAGAGTAAAACATATGATCTCATTATTGGAAAAATATCCTTAGTATAATTGATATGATAGATAATTTGAAGTTGACCTATGTGGTCCATGCAAATAAGATAAGAGATAAAGATAAGTTTCATTGAGAACAGAGAGAGTTAAAAATTACTCATGATAAAGACTGTAGTGAATCAAGGAGAACTCAAGTTGATAAAGGTTCCATTTAATTAACAAATACTACTTCGGTTAATTAAGGAGAACTTGAATTGATCACTTCGATGATAATATCTAGAAGGACTTCAGTTAAAAGAGTTAGTTAAGTGTTAATAAATAAGACTCTAGTTAGCTAAAGTGATTTGCTTGACTACACTTTAGTTAAACGAAAAGACGACACTTAAGATGTGACAATTGAGTTTGTAATGTCCCCAGTTTTGACCCCGTTTACATGATGTATATATTGTAATTAATCATGGTGAGGAGCTCAAGGCAAAATCCCCACCATCGATTTGGTTGTGCATGTTTCGGCAATAGGGATAGTTGCCGATGGAATGTCGTGCTATTTGGCACATTATAATTTGGCATCATGTAAACACGCACATCAATTAAACATAAAACCACAACCAGCTACGGCAGTGCAACGTTGAATGAAAAGGGCATGGTTCCAAAGGATAAGGGGTGAGGGATGTCAAACCTTAGTCTATGGGGGAAAAACCCATGTGTTACCACCTTGTTGATTTGTCACCTTTCTTGTCTCATCCAACCTCTTCCAACCTCTTTATTGTCTTGTATTGGGTAGCTGGGGCAGTTATTGTTTTGGGAGTGGGGTGGCAGGACTGTCAGTCCTTTTCCCACATGCCCACTCCACCCATGACTTTCCATTCACTCCACTCTACCACTACTACGCATCCTCACGGTTTCCTGTTCATTCCCCACCGTGGCCTGTTCATCCGCGCGCGCATAGGGAGGTCGGTTTTTGTTCCTCCTATTGGTCTGCTCACTCTCACGCAGAGGAAGACGGTCTGGTTTCATCCTCACGCACCGGCAGTGATTCTGCTGGATCTCACGCAGCCAGGAGAGGCGCTGCTTATCAGTGGTTGTTCACGTGTTTCCACAGAGTGGAATCGGGTATGTTTTCCCCTGTGTGGTGGTTGCTGATACGTTTTTGGGATTGTTGTTTTCCCATGCCATGAGTGGTATTTGCTGCTATACCTTGGTGCTGTTGAGAGTCCGCCCTCTTTCCATCTCGGACTGTGTATGTGTGTTCACTTCTTCCGTTGTGGGACTGTTGCCTTTCCCACGTTGTGGTTGGCTGTTGATTTTCGCCTCTGTGCCTGAGTTTCCCATGGTTATGCTGGGAGTTATGTTTCTTATCCACTATGGGCTGTGGATTGTTGCCACCGTTTTGATTGGGAAGTTGGGCTGCTGATATACCCTGGTTTGGGTGTTGTAGCCGAGTTGTTTTGGCCACGGTAGGGCCAAGAAAAACTCTATGTTGCCTTGTCCGCCGAGGCTCTGATACCATGTAAATTTGAGCATATAGATCTGTAGACAAATACACAACTCACAAAGAAGATCTCACAATTTACTCAGCAATTGAAGAATGAAACAGTGCAAAAGGCTTATAGCTGTGAATGCTTTCATTAATAAAAAAAGTAATCCAGATGATAATTATAATGAAGTAAAATGGATTTAATAGCAACAAGCAATTCGAATCCACATGAGGAAGTTCGATTTGATTAGACTCTACTTGACTGTAGGTAACCAAGACCTTGTCTAAATCACTATCGAAGGACTCAGTAGTTAACTGACCTTGTCTAAACCATAACCGGAGTTCATCGGAGCTCTAAAACACAACTAAGTGTTACATTCAGTGTTGACTAATGGTTAACTGACTGTGGTAGGTGAGAAATGCGCCCCACATGTGTGCAGTCAAGTAAACCTAGCGCTAACTGAATGTAGAGGACTAGAACTGAATGTAACTGACTCCTAACTTAGCTTGATTAGTCATTAACTGAAGTGAACTGACCTTGGTTGGTTTCGGCACTCCCAGTGGCTTCCTAAATTGTAGAGATTGATCTAGGAGGCTCCTAAACTTATGCAATCAAGTGCAATAAGTGGCAGTGAGCCTCAATTAGTGTTCCCCACACTTTAGTAACTGAAACATGTGCCCCAATTAGGTCAAGTTTACCCAATGGTGCTAATGACTATAAATAGACTGGATGGAATCCCGATTTAGACATATGACCAAATTGGACAAGGGAGGATTAATAACCCTAACAGATGCGTCACTAACTCTTGTTTTGCAGTCTTAGTAAATGGGACTCCCTCGGATTTTTTCCCTACCCCAAGGGGAATTCAACAAGGTTGTCCCCTATCACCGCTATTATTCATTTTGATTATTGAGAGCCTCAGCAGAATCATTATAGATGCACAACAGAAATGATTTATTAAAGGTTTCTAGTTCTCTCCTAGCCTACCAATAAATCACTTGTTATTTGTTGATGATGTAATTCTTTTTGGGATTGGAACTGTCCAAGAATGGGGGGCATACAAAGAAGTACTAGACTTGTTCTGTTCAGCCACAGGTATGACTATCAGTATGGAAAAATCTACTTTTATGTATCATAATGTGGATGAAGAGACTAGAAGGAAAATCTCTCAACTTCTCCCTTACAGCATGGCTCCTATTAACTCAGGGTTTAAATACCTGGGGTATCGTCTAAAACCTCTGGGATATCGGGTATCTGATTGGCGATGGATGGTGGTGATGTTTGAAAATAAGATTAAAAACTGGACTTTTAGATTGCTCACTCTTGGTGGCAGATTAATTCTCATCAAATATGTTCTTACAGGGCTTGGGGTGTACGGGTTCGCACTAGCAAGATGTCCCATCTCTATATTGAATGCCTTGAGACATTTAATTTTTAACTTCCTGTGGGGAAAAACAGATGGTCATCATCGATTTCATTTGACAAACTAGAAATTAATTTCTGCTCTTGTTGAATATGGTGGCTAGGACATTAGGAACCAAGATTGGTTTGGGATCTCTCTCAGATTGAAGAGTTTGTGGCAGGTGTTGAAGGATAATGGTATTTGGAGTCAAATCATTGCTCATAAATATTTAAATGATAGACCCTTGGAGGATTGGATCCGTTCCCGGAACTTCACTGTTAATGGTACCTAATATTTTTGGAATGGGTTGGTTAGAATCTTGGCTTGGATTACTTGTAAGCTCGGTTGGATGGTGGGTGATGGGTTGAAAATTCGCCTCGACGTTGATCTGATAGCAGGTTTGGAGGCTTCATACATTCTCCCCATGGACCTCAAAGAATACCTTGCTGACTATGGGATTTCATGCCTGGCCCAGGCACAAAAACTGGATGGACTCTGTAGGTTATAAAGGCTGGTTATCAGCTTATGATCTGGACTTGGGAGGAGAATGGGAGGATCGGTGGACATATTTTTTCTAAGGTCTCTCTCATGGTGGAATCAAGATTAGGGATGTCGAGGACTCTCTTCTCTGGCTGTATGATAAGGATTCTGGCAAAGTTTGGGCAAAAAAACATATGATCTTATAATATCGAATTATTTGCCTCCTCCTTCATATTGTATTATCTCTCAGGTTTGGAACTTCAACATTCCAAAAAAAATGAAGTGCTTCACTTGGTTGGCATTCTATAAAAAAATCAATACTTGGGATAATCTTTGCAATAGGGGCTAACTTGGTCCAAACAGGTGCTACCTCTGTAAGAAAGAAGTTGAATCAATTGACCATTTGTTTGTAGGATGCTCCTTTGCTCTTGAGGTAATGCATTGCTTTGATAGTTTCATTGATATTCATATGGATTGGTCAGAACCGACCCTTACAGGGAACCTTATCAGCTGGTTTGAAAAGTATAGGAAGCTCTCGTATTTGCCTATTTTTTTCATCTGGAATCTTTGGAAGACTAGGAATAGCCACATTTTATAGAACAAAGAGCCAAATATAACCAATCTCTGTCATAAGATTTTGTCTGAAGACTCATCTCATCAGGTGCCCCAAGTTAAAAGGCCTAAAGACAAGGATATCGGGGATCCTCCATTAAAACACTTTCCCAGCTGTCTTTGATGGAGTTGCGGTGGATTCTAAAGGTGGGGCGGGTGTATGTATCTGGATTAATGAAGATGATTTCCTTGAAATGAAATTAGGTTGCGGTCTTATCACTAATACGAGAGCCAAGCTATTGGCACTTTGGTCTTTACTTTCCATTGCCAAAGATATTGGATTTCCCTATCTACATATATTTGCCGACTCCTCTGTGATTATAAATTGGGCAAAGGAAGAATCCACTCTTGCTATAGTGAACCTAGAAGCTTGGTGCAACAACACCAAAAAGTTGTTTTCTTCGTTCACTTCCATGGATTTCAACCATGTTTATAGGGAATATAATATGAGGGCTGATTCATTATCCAAGGATGGGATGCTTATGGCTCTTGGCCATCTTACCTTTACGGAAATTTGTAAAGGTGATATATATGGGGAAGTTAATCTCCAGTTTTTTTGAGAGCTTGCTCTGATGTGATTAAGGCTTGTTTTTTTTTAAGTCAATCCCCTAGGGGTGTTGGTTTTGCAGAATATGCTCATTGAGCTTATCCCTTGTCAATTTGAGAGGACTCAAGTATGTCTTGGATAATGCCTCAGGGCTCATATTATCTTCTTTTGAGACTTTTTTGGTTGATCGTATATGCAGATTGTATTATGAGAGGAACTCTTTCGGTTCATTAAGCCCAAGTGGGGGGACAATAGCTGGCTCAGTATATACTCCCCCTGCTATATTTTAGATGCTGATGTATCATGGATTGTGGTTAGAACTACTTGATTGGTCTTGTCGACTTGATGATGTAACAAATTACCTTTGATTCAATAGAATATCAAGGAATGCTTTTTTCATCTGAAAAAAATAATTCTCGTGGAAGTTCTTTTACAAGTGAGATGTCACAAGTTTGAAGTGACAATGATGACATAAACCTCTCCTTCATTATTTCGATGTGTAGTTTCTTTATTCCTGGTGGCTTATTGTCTTGCTTGTGTCTTATGTCAATACGGTAAAGTTTTCCTGGTGTTATTATTTTTTCAGGTATTAACTCCCTTTTAACTGACTGTTCATGTGCAACCATTAACCTATCAACAAATGGAGCGATGGATCCCAGGCTTAATGGATTAAATCGATGCATTAAACATTGAAATGATGCAAAATTCCTTTTACCAGACATGCAGCACCATTTAAAAACTCTACTAATTTAGGCTTTAAATATTCAATAACACGTAGCATTTTTTCCCTTTTTGACTTTAGAAAGATTTCATCATGAGTTCCAAGTGAATTCGAATAGTGAAGCTCTTTACCCTTAATGTGAAAAAGTTATATCATGTTCGATATATTTTTTATTTAGCGACAAAAATCTCTGTGGTCTTGACCTCAACATGTGGTATTTCCTTGTGAATTCAATGGTCGATTTGATGGCTAAATGAAATAGTATCCCAATGATTTGTTAGAATAATAACATGTCTTTTGTTTTGCAAGCGTGGATCCCACAGAAACAATTAAATCACTACTTTAAAAACAACAAAACCTGGCGCAATTTAGTACAATGATCCAACGACCCCAAAACTTTAAAATCTTGCTCGATTTATGACGATCATAATTAACATCCATCCCCTTTTATTTCTTTTCAATTTTTTTTTACTTTTACACCTTTTTTTAAGTTTAAAAACATAAGTTTTTTTACATATTTTTTTTCTATTTACTTTCTAAAATATTTTTTCTTTTAATTTTTTTATCTTTAATCATGTTTTTTTTATAAAAAAAATCAAAATTTGTTATCTTTTTTTCTTCTTCAGAATTTCCTTTCTTTTTATTTATTTTATGAATCATTTGTTTTTGTATCGTCTAATATATATGATTTAATTTTGAATCGCATCATAATTTCTCTGATTTTCTATGGTTATTTATGAAATATTTATTTTTGTTTAATATACAAGTTTTAAAAAAATGTAATTTATTCTTAAAGAAAAAAATATTTTTCCAATTTAGGGGTTGATTTTAAAGTTTTTGTAAACAACAGTATGGGATGTTTTTTAGAGCTTGACACCGCCCATCAAATCCTCGAGCCTTAACCCAAAATTGCATTATGCTCAAACTGCTTCACTAGACAACCCATTTGCGAACCCAAAATTGCATTACGCTCAAACTGCTTCACTAAACAACCCATTTGCGATGGTAGGCTTCATTCGCTACTAATTGTTTTGAGAATCTCATCTCTAAAAAGTGTAGGAAATATGCAGGCCTCAATGAATCTGCAAAAGTCCACACAAACACAGATTCCACCTAATTTTTGGTGAGACTGCATTTTGGATTTTGAATATCAGACTGCACCTAGCCGAGAGAGTGTTTTATATTCCAACCTCAGTTCCCACTGTCGTCTGGGTTAAAGAAACACTAATTTTTTCCAACTTGTAATTTCCATATTTGTGTGTAATAACAGTCACGGTTATAGGAACATAAATATTAGATCTGGAATTGTTTCATATAACACAGTGCATAGATAATATGATTAACAGAGATTGACAGTAAAAATTCCCTACTGAAACATATTACAAGCTTACCTATGGTTGAGAGCGTGACGCAAATTCAAAGTTACAAAGATTTCCAAGTTGGTAAATATAGATTTAGACTGTCAGATTTGATAGGAAAATGATTTGAGTGCATACATAGAAGTGTGGAAGATGACTGTAGAATACAACTGAATGTCTCCTGTAGCTTCCAACCCTTTGGAGTAGTGAAAAACTCTCTGCTCTCTTTAATGACTCATGTAATTGATAAACAAGACAAATATGAGTCCCTATGAGTGATACACCCTCTTATAGTTGAGTAACAATAGTAACAAAGACAATCCCTCCGGATACAATGTGCCAAGGGTGCCCTCTCTCAATGAAAATTAACAATACGTCTGGAAATGAAAGATATTGTGTAATTTTTTACTCACAGAACAAATTGCCATTGTCTTGGATTTTTTTTCTTTTCACTTTGCACAAAATCAATTTATTTTCTCTGTGTAGATGATGCGCCACAGTTATTGGAAAATGGCGCAGAACAAATCTTATGGAATGGGTAGAATTGGTAAGAACGAAACTGTGGCGTGCAGTGCATAGAGACACAAGCTCTTTCTGAAATAGACCTACTGAAAGCAAAGAAAGCTCTGGTGGGATTGAAAGTTAACGTAATCCATAGGACTTGCTCTTAGAGATTCACAGTCATAGGTCTGATAAAACAGATAACATGGGAAATCGAATTTCCCATGTTTGTGGACAATGGCGCCCAAAAAATGGTTTACATGTTGTATTTCTTCAAGGAAACCTATCAACGTGATATTCATTTCAAGCTATTTGCATGCTTGGATATCAACAAAAGTAGAGACAACCCAACTTATATTCCCATGGAGTTTTGCGTTCTCTATCAAGAACAAAGGTTTCCATGATATAACTTGAGAGGTTTGTAGAAGAAAAAATTTCAGCGAATTGCATGCCCATCTATAGACTAAAGGCAACGGAGAATCAATGACTTTATGCAGAGTGAAGATGGACCTAAAGAGTGAGTTTGATCTGGAATGTCATATTCATAATTCTAGTTTTTTTTATCATTTTGCAACTTATGGCACGGTTTTGGTGATATACATAAAAATAGTGTTTTTATTCACTGAAAATGGCTCTGTTGCAATAGTATCGGCCAACAATGAGCAGCAATTATTGGAGTAGATGTATATAAAAGTATGGGTAAGCAATGAGCAACAAAATTATTAATGGTAGTAAATGTATATTAGATGGATAGGTGTTTATATGTTACCATTTATGTGGAAATAATAAAATGATTAATTGTAGTAGATGTATATTAGATGGATAAGTGTTTATATTTTATAATTTAGGTGCAAAGGTAATTTTTTAGATTATACTTTTTAAATTGCAGAAAAAAAATCAAAAATATTTTATTTTTACATGTGAAAACTGGTAATTAATGCATAATTTTACATATGTAATAAATAATTCATGTGCTCTCCAGCCCAACCCAATATGGGGGAGATCCTGTCATGTTATTCAGGTTATGCTAGTCGACATTAAAAACAAAATTATGTTAACAAACATTAAAAATAAAAAATAAAAAATAAAAAATCATATTGTGGATTCATATATTTATATAGTATCCACTCAATCCAAAATCAATTCACCAAATAAACTTCAATCTACGACAAGGAAATGAATAATCTGGGTGAGCGTGATTGTGAGTAATTTAAAACATAGTTATGAGGTGGAAAAGTGGAAGCTGTCATAGATTCTTTTTCATGCATATGGCTAAGAGTTGAATTAGGGTTGTTAACCTAAATAAGGTTGGTCAAGACATATTTTAGAACATTCTCATTTAAACACTTTATAGAGTCATCCAATGCCATTGCGGAATAAGCATCTCATGGGAGATTTTTACTAAATGTATCAAAA
The DNA here is from genome assembly GCA_001517045.1 of Pseudotsuga menziesii. NCBI lineage: Eukaryota > Viridiplantae > Streptophyta > Pinopsida > Pinales > Pinaceae > Pseudotsuga > Pseudotsuga menziesii. Next base: position 274,984 of record LPNX010545927.1, on the reverse strand, counting down.
TTTCATATCTCCTTGCGTGTGATTAAAAATTCAAGTTTCATTGGAGTTTGGTTTCATGTGCCTAACACTTTGATTATTATTATAATTGCATATTACAGATAGTAGTTTTGCCTCTACGTACAGTTGGATTAGGTTGTTGATATTATGATCATAATGGGTGTATCTATGAGGCCCTATTGTTGGTGATCTTTGAATCATAGCATGTTGGAAAAGATCCATCATTTGTTGTTTTTTTGGGTAAATAAAAGTCCTTATATTGAGAAAGAAGAACATGCAATATAATGTTTTTCTTCCTTGATTGGTGATAAACCACCGAGTAAAAAGATATAGATATAAAACTGTTGACTTAATAAAAGGATATGTGAGTTGGATGATATTCTACATTTACAAAACTTGCGATGAGAGAAAGGCTATAGGGCATTTTTTGTTTCTAACAAAGACTACTTTGTCATCGACAATAAAACTGGTGAACTTGTCACTGAAATACATATTTGACTACAAGATAACCAAATCATAACATTAAGGTTATTAACATATTTGAAATATATCTTTGACTATAAGATGACCAAAGTATAACATTAAGGTTATTAACATATTTGTTCTCAAGTATGAAAGTTTAAGTTAATCAGCCAACTGGTTCCCTAGAGTGTTCTTAACAACACCTATAATCCCATTAGCATGCAGGTCAGTAGTAGGTTTAGGTAGTTCCATTGAAGGGTGGAGGGAATGAGGAATGATGCCATATAAGGTGCCATATTGAGAATAAATCAATAGACTATTTTTGCTTACTTGAACTTGTGGAGTTGGTTGTTTTTTCCTTCATGTGTGCATATGTTAATTCACTTATTGTTGTAGGCTACTTCCAGCACCATGTCTAAGGAGGTAGCACCCACTCCAATAGACTAGTGTTGCTATAAGTTAAGCCCATGTTGGATTATTATCCTTCTTCATTGTGCTCTCCCTATGATTAAATGTTTGGGCTTTCCTTTGTAAGAAGGCAGGGCCCACTCCAATAAACTGGTGTTGCTATAAGTTAAGCCTGTGTTAGATTCTTCTCCTTCATTGTGCTCTCCCTGTGATTAAATGTTTAGGCTTGCCTTTGTGCTCTTATTGATATTCTCTATTTGTGTCCCCAAGCTAATAATTCTGGATTTATAGGATTCAAACTCTCTCACATATTCAACCCTTGTTTTAGGTGACTTCCCTTCTACTATGATCAAGTCTTCCATAACCTTCCTCAAAATATTAAAGTGTTGAAGATTTTCATAGCAAAGTTGGCCATGAGATGTTGGTTGTGTCTTTCCATCTCTTTACTTGTAAGGTCATAGAAAAGTTGGCCATGAGATGTTGGTTGTCATTCCATATCTTTGCTTGCCTTGCGCACACACCTTTTGCCTCAGGTATGTCTTGTGTCTCATGGGAAGGTGTCAATATATCCTCCTTATTTTGATCTAGATCCAATACCCTTTATCATATACGCTTATCCTCCAAACTTCATCCACTGCTCTCTTCAACATGTGTGATGAAGGCTGATGGCACATGAAATTTTCTTTGCATTTCTTGTCCATGTCTTCCCTAGAGGGTATACCCCTCTTGTGTTGCATCGTCTTACCTTAGTGTTTTCCTTCTTCCAAAACTCTCTTTATACTTCTATCCTCCATGAAATACAAATTGTTTTGGTACTAACCCCAAGATTCACATCCTCAAACCTCAATGAGGCTTAAAATGGATCCATGTTAGTTTAATGGGAAACACATAGGAACATACAACTTATGGTTGCCCCTTTGGCTAGCTATCACATTGTGAGGGATGTTTCAATGTTGCCAAAATTATCTATGACTTGTACCCCATTTTATCTGTACCCACTTCAAGGTTTTGAATGCAAGTCTATGCGTTAACACAAGCAAGCATGATGACCTTGTTACTTGCCACTAAATTACATACACATGGGAAACCTTAACATATTTATGTTATATTATTGTCTCTTCTCATCATCTTATGATTTGCTATCATATTTAAGTCTTTGCTTTTGCTCTTAATGCACTTTTTCCCCCTTTTTGTTTTGTGATTACTGCACATTATTATAATGGCGTCATTTTTAAACAAATAGTTTACATTGTTGATTATGGTTAATCATACGGTAAAGGTTATGTCGTCATTTAAAAAAAAATAGTTTACAATATTGATTATGATTAACCATTTAATAAGGGTTATATTGTATTACTAAGTTTTTGAAAGGTTATGTTGGATTCCAATATTATCAATAATTTTATTGCAATGTTATCTTCATTCACTTATGTGTGTAAATGGTTGGTTGATTTATGCAGAAATATTACATTTCGGCATAGTGATTTGACATTTTGATGTTCATAAAAACATATGTTACATTTGATTCGAAGAAATTGAAAATCTAACATCTATTAATACATTTCCATATTACTTTAACTCGTATGTAAGTGAAGTGCCATGTTGGTTCATATGGGGATCACATCCTGTGGTGTATTATGGTAATGGATATTACATAATTAGCCATGGTAGGAATCCTAATGGGTGAAGACAGAGTTATGTGGAAAATAGGGGGATATGGACAGTTTTCAGTTTTTTGACTAGTAGTTGCTAGTCTCCTGTTATGGACTAGTATTGACGGTTGTCATTATGTATAACTCTGGTGATACCTTTTTTATATATAATATATATAAGATCTTTTTTTATGAAAAAAAAGAAAAAAAAAAGTGAAGTGCCATGTAACATGTAACTTTAACCCATATTTAATAAAAGATATTTGAATGAAATTGAAAATCCTAATAATAGTGAATAACTTGTTTCTTTTAATGTTATTGTCTATATAGATTTTAGATTCAATAAAATAATAATAGGGATAAATTTTAAGGCTCACAATTACCCTCAAATTTTAGACCCAATTTTTGATTTATGGATGCTAGCTCGGCTCTTCAAAAATGGATGCTAGCAACGATTTAGATCATGGCTATCAGTAGAAATAATTTTGATTTTTCAATCTACTCGTCTGATTTAAAAACCGTCGTTCTGAACTTCTAACCAGATCCAAGTAATTTAGCAGTATCATTCCATAGATTGGGAAGGTTATGGGTTGGTTATCTGGTTTGGATTGCATGGTTTTGACATTATATTAATTTTGAGTGATTTGTATTTATATGAATAGCATGTGCAACCGGAATAGTATTTATATGAATAAGCAATTTTTCATATGCATAGGAATTGCAACAAGTACAGGGCTTAGTACATTCATTCCGCAACCTGACAGTGTTGTCAGAGATAAAAGAACATAAAAATATGTTTATATTCACTTTCACAGCTATTGTCACTGCTCTATATTCAATAGTTTTTCACTTTATATGGTAGTCCTAACAATGTATTGTTCAAACCTTTAACAGGTAAGGTAAAATATTTCTAAAATATGGAGGTAAAACATTAACGGATACACAAACTTAGTCGAAGCGAGATGAGTAATGTCTTGGAAAAGTTGGCTTTAAAGGATACACAAATTTAAAGGATACACAAATTTTTGTTGGCCATATGTATTCAGGTATCGGTCTTAATTTCTTTTTCAGAAGTTAAGAACATAGGAATGTTGACCACGAGATATGTATGGATTGTAAATTTTCCTTAATATTTAAACTAGGGTTAACAATGCATGCAAGATCTATACTGATAACCACACATGAATATCTTTTACAGTATACAGCGAAATATAAAAATGAGAAATAAATCACAACATCACATCACAATAATGGCACAATTACTTTGGGTATGGAAACCCCCAGAAAAACCCAAGATGGGAAAACCGATGCAATAGTCGGATATAGATTTTATTATGAGAAAATATGGAACTTTTACAATCACTGCAAATTCACCCAAACCTGGCAAATGCAATACCCGGCAGAATCACTGGGAAAATCCCAGCTAAACCTCAACACCCTCCTGTGTGAGTATTCAACCCAACTGTACGAAGCTCGATGATCTTGTTGCTCGCTCCTCCGTCTTCCTAGCTAAATCCTCTATCTGAATTTATCTCCCTGTCTGTATCATGTCTTTGTTAGAATACAAGTGTGTGTTCTCTCCACCAATTGATCTCTCTTTTATAACTTTAGGTAAAGCAAAACCCCTAATTTCACTTTCACTTTAAATAGTGTTTCACTAAAGTTAATTTAGATCACTTTAATTCATTTTCCAAAGTAAACTTAGGAAAAGTAAATTAAATACAACCGGTTTCCGAATTTAAGTCTTTTGCGTGCAAGAACACATGCATGCAGGAAGACCTTCCTTGTTGCTACTAGTTTAACACTCCATTTTAATGAGGAAGGGATTCGGTAGCAACCCCAACTTATCGCTGAACTTCACAAAACTCTTTCTGCAAAGTGCCTTGGTGAAAATGTCTGCCACCTGCTCATATGTTTGTATGTACTCCAACCAAATGGTTCCCCTTTGAACGCAATCTCTCAAGAAGTGGTACTTGATGTCTATGTGTTTGATTCGGTCATGGAACACTGGATTTTTAGATAGCCTGATGCCACTTTGGTTGTCACAGTGAACTACTGTAGCCTCTAGCTCACATTCGAACAACCCTGAAAGTAACTTCCTCAGCCACATACCCTCACAAGAAGCCATGTTGGCTGCCATGTACTTAGCCTTTGTTGAGCTCAATGCAACTGAATTCTTCTTCCTGCTGAACCAAGAGACAACCCCTGGTCAAACGCTGAAACAACAGCCTGAAGTACTTTTCCGGTCCTCTACACATCCTGCCCAGTCAGAATCTGTGAAACCTACTAAATGTACACTCACCCTGCGCTCATAAACCAATCCATACTCCACTATACCTCTCATGTAGCGAATTATGTGCTTCACATCCGTCCAATGCACTCTCCGAGGGTCCACCATGAACTGACTCAAAGAGTTGACTGCAAAGTTGATGTCTGGTCGAGTGTTGACTAGATACATAATTGATCCAATAAGCTGACGATACAAGGTAGGATCAAATCCGTCTGACCCTGATCCATCAATCTTCCTCCAGTTAGAAACTAGAGGTATGGTCATAGGCTTGTAGTCCTACATCCTGAATCTCTTCAAGATCTCTATTGCATACTTCCCATGTCCAATGAAGAAGCATCCATCTCTCTGCCAAACCTCTCAAACTCCACTGCAAGGTTGGACTTGCAGTCTCCAATCATCCTCTCTTCTCCTGTTAAAAAGAAATCACCCACATATAAGACCAGTATTAGAGGCACCTCACCTGTCAAGAAGTATAGGTTGTGGTCAGCCTCACTCCGTTGAAATCCCATCTCCCATAGATAGTTGTCAATCCTCGAGAACCATGCTCGAGGTTCCTACTTGAGCCCGTAAAGAGCTCGATCCAATCTGCATACATGCGTCTCCTCGTTCTCCACATCAAACCCCTCTGGCTACTCAATATACACCTCCTCCCCTATCACTCCATTGAGGAAGGTAGTCTTGACGTCCATCTGATGGACACGGCAACCCATCTTAGCTGCTAGTGAGTTAATGGTCCGAATGGAAGAATACCTGGAAACATGAGCAAAGGTCTCCTCATAATCAATGCCCTCCTTCTATGAAAACCCCTTTGCCACGAATCCTGCCTTGTACTTCTCCACGCTTCCATTTGCTGCATGCTTCACCTTGTAGATCCATCTAGATCCCACCACCTTTTTCCCTTGTGGCCTCGACATAGCCTCCCATACCTGGTTTTTCATGATGGATTCATACTCCTCAACCATATCCTCTTGCCACACATCATGTTGTGCAGCCTCCCCGAAGCTAGAAGGTTCAGAGTCAATCAACCCTGTCATCAGTTCCATGTAACTAAGCCTCTCTGGTGGTACACTCCATCTGAAAGATCTCCGTGGAAGATCAACCTGCCTAGAATCCTGTACTGTGGACCTAAACCACTTAGGTCTTGGCCTAATGTCAACCTGTTGCGGTTGCTGGATATCTGTCTCCTGCTGCTGCTCATCCTCAAAGTCAATGACTGTAGGATCCTGTCCACCTGACTTCCTCTGACCACAAGAACCTGTGCTCTGTGTCTGTACATGTACCTTTACATATGGCTCCTCCAACTTGACCCCCGACTCCTGTGTTGGCTGCTGCTCTGCTGGTAAGTCCAGAGATCTCCACAAGGCCATGTCCTCAGTGAACTCGACATCCCTGCTCACAATGATCCTCTTGCTAGCAGGAATGTAAACTCTATATGCCTTCAAAATCTCATTATAACCAACAAGTAACCCATTCTCTCCAGAAGGGTCCAACTTTTTCCTATTGTCAGCATGAACATGAAAATAGTAGACATTGTCGAATATGCGAATGTGAATCACATCTGGCCTGGTGCCTATGAATACCTCCTTTGGTGTCTTCCTCCCCAAATTTGTGTGGGGACACCTGTTATGAATGTATAATGCAGTCTTGTATGCCTTGGCCCAGAGGAATAGTCGTAATCCTTAATCAAATAGCATGGCCTTGTCTACTCCAACCATCGTCTTGTTCTTCCGCTCTGTAACTCCATTTTGCTATGGGGTATGGGGCACAATGTGATCCTTCTTGATCCCCTCTGCCGAACAATACTCCATGAACTCATTGGAGGTGTACTCACCCCCATTGTCTGTTCTCAACACCCAAATATTCTTTCCTATTTGGTTCTCCACAAGAGTCTTGAACTCTTGAAAACTCTCAAAGACCTCTGACTTGGCCTTCAGGAAATAGATCCAGGTTTTTTTGGAATAGTCATCAATGAAGGTTACACAGTAATTGTAACCACTGATCGGAATGGACACTCATAGGTCCGCATATATTAGAATGCACTAAATCCAAGGGCTCCTTATACTTGTGCTCACTCTGTGGGAAAGGCTTCCTGATGTTCTTCCCAAAAGCACAACCCTTGCAGTGGTTATGCTTTTCCTCCTGTATCTAAGGAACTTCAATGACTGCTTGTCTCAAATGATTCAGTGCTCCATGGTGTAAGTGTGCCATCCTCCTATGCCACAACTCACCCTGATTGCTGTTGTTGTTTCTCACTAAAGCCTTTGCAGGCTCAAAGTATAATCTATACACTTTCCTGCTCCTTCTCCCAATCACTCGATCCAAGCTCCTATCTGACCCCTTGGGCCTGATACACACTCTACGGCCACATAACTTCACCTGATATCCCTTTTCCTCCAAAGTGGAGACTGATAGAAGGTTCTTGGTCAGTCTTGGAACATATAACACATCAGCAAAACTGAGGGGTTTTCCAGACTCCCTCTCAAATGAAACAATGCCAACTGCCAGCGTATGATACCGCGAATCATCACCCAGCTCAACGTGGATCCCTGTTCCACCCTCTTGCAAGTCTTTGAAGAATATCTTTTGGCCAGTCATGTGACTAGATGCTCCACTGTCGATGTACCATATACTTCTCCCTGTGGTGCTTGTCATGCAAGCTATCAAGCAAAACTTCTCATCGAAGTTCTTGCTAAACTCATCCGCATCTTTAGATCCATCCATATGAGTGTTACTCTTCTTCCTATCTAGGCACTGGGAGGAAAAGTGTCCTTTCTTGTGACAAATAAAACACTTGACCTTTGACACGACAAGGTTCTTCTTACCATCCTTCTTCCCCTTTGCCTTACCCTTGCTCTTCCTTGTAAGGGCTAGAGCCTCCTCATCCACAATCTGTGGGGCATTACTGGATGAGCTTGATCCTTGACCCATGCGGGTCTCCTCCTGCACAAATACATCACATAGTCTATGCCAATCGGGGAGCTTCTCTCTAGCCACAACACTTTTGACAAAGGTATCCCATAGCTTAGAGAAGCCATTGAGGGCTATCCGAACTAGCTCCTCACCTACTGTCTTAGAGCCAACAACTCCAATCTCATCCCTAATCTGTGTGAGCCTCGTGAGATAAGGCACCACTCCTTCTCCCTTGGCCATCTTGGTGCTACACATCCTCTCTTGCAACACCATCTTCCGGTTCTCGTTCTTGCTTTGGTAAGGACTCTCCAAATCGTTCCACATATCTGTTGCGGTCTTCTTACCAGAAAGGTGAGGGACTATATGGTCCTTCACTCCATCCATGATAATCAACATGGATCTGGAATCAATCTTCTTCCAAGCTGCTAGATCTGCAGGATCTATGGGTGCAACCTTCATGGATTCAATGTGCTCCTCTGCATCACTGACATCTAGGATCCTTGTGATCCTTTCTTTCCATGTAGGAAATTTCTGAGCACCCTGGAGTCTATCCTCAACTTCCAACTGCACGACCATAGTGAAGTGTACCTATCAAACCCTAGATCTGGAAGTCTAGGTTTGTGTCTTCCTATAGATCTGCCCCTGATCTATCACTGTTGCTGCAAATCTCTCAGCTTTAGCTCACCAGAGCTCTGATACCATATACATTTTCCTTTAATATTCAAACTAGGGCTAACAGTGCATGCAAGATGTCTATTGATAACCACATAGGAATATCTTTTATAGTATGCAACAGAATATAAAACTGAGAAATAAATCACAACATCACATCACAATAATGACACAATTATTTTGGGTATGGAAACCCCTGGAAAAACCCAAGATGGGAAAACCGGTGCAGCAATCAGATATAGATTTTATTATGAGAAAATATGGAACGTTTACAATCACTGCAAATACACCCAAACCTAGCGAATGTAGTACCCGACGGAATCACTGGGAAAATCCTAGATAAACCTCAATACCCTCATGTGTGAGTGTACGACCCAACTATACGAAGCTCTATGATCCTGTTGCTCGCTCTTTCATCTTCCCAGCTAAATACTCTATTTGACTTTCTCTCACTGTCTGTATCATGTCTAAATACAAGTGTGTGTGTCCTCTCCACCAATTGATCTCTCTTTTATAGCTTTAGGTAAAGCGAAAACCCTAATTTCACTTTCACTTTAACTAGTGGTAAAGAAAAAACCCTAATTTCACTTTCACTTTAACTAGTGTTTCACTAAAGTTAATTTACATCACTTTAATTTATTTTCCAAAGGAAACTTAGGAAAAGTAAATTATAGTACAACTGGTTTCCTAATTTAATTCTTTTGCATGCAGGAAGACCTTACTTGTTGCTACTAGTTTAACATGGATAACCACAGATTGGTCATCTTCTATCTTGGATTCTGGTCCATTGGAAGCAGACAAAATGAAGTCACTTCAAGGGATAATTAGCCTATGCCCACATACTCTAAATTCAAGACAGCAGGCTATGTTGAGAGAAAGGTGGAAAAAACTACAAATGATTAATATGGTTAATGTATAATTGAAGTTGTTTGGATTGTATGCCTATGCCAGTATATTGATGATCGTCGATTCTATCAATTCCTTCTTGAACCAAGGAGGAAAGATCTCTTTTGCATAGTCGTATATGCCATCAAGTGTCGGTAGAAGTGATTCAGAACTAGCAAAACTGAGGGTCTTTGAAGGAGGATCATAGTTATGAAACATAATAATACAAACTTATTTCAAGGGAATACAAACTTAATACAATTTACCCAAAGATTGCAAAAACAAAATCTAGCAGCATTTTCTTCAGAAACTTCCAGTTAAGTCTATCAAAGGCCTTAGAGAGATCAAGCTTGATTAGCATTTCAGGTTTCTTGGTGATTTTGAGCGAGTGGATGACTTCATGGGATTAAATTATGCCATCTAGAATTTGTATTCCTTCCACATATCCTGATTGCTTCGTTGATATTAGAGAATATAAGAGAGGCTTAAGCTTGTTTGCAATAGTTTTGGTAATGATTTTGAAAATGACATTGCAAATAGCGATGGGTCTGAATTTACCTGGAGAATCAACTCCATTCTCCTTTGGAATGAGGGAGATGAACGTTGAGTTGAAAGCTTTCATGACATTCCTAGTTATCCGCGAGTCCTCGGCAATTTCCAGAACTTCATCCTTGATGGTATGCTAGCATGCATGGAAGAAATTAGTCGTAAAGCCATCTAGGCCTGGAGATTTGTCATTTTTAGTTTCCTTACTACTTCCTCTAGTTCAACCATTTCAATAGGTCTAAGTAAGAGCTTTTTTTCCTTGAGACACTAAGGAGGGGATGTTTTCGAGAAATTTTTCCATGGTTGCATTTCTATCCAAATCTGGTTCTTCCATCGGTTGCATGAAGTGGTTGGTGAGGACTTGTTTTATTTCTTCGTGTGTTTTTGCTTTTGTGCCATTCTATGCTTTTAAGCAGATGATTCTATTAGCTTGTCTATGCTAGATGGTTGCTCTGAAGAAGAATGAGGAGTTTCTTTCCCCTTCTTTGAGCCAAAGATTTATGGATTTAAATTTCCAGAGGATTTCTTCTTGTATTTCTCTAGTGTTCAAAGCTTCCTATAATTTTTTTCTCTTCCTCCTTAATGGAACCAATATATCCCTTCAGCATGATGGTTCTTTGAATATCTTCAAGTTGGGCTTCAATCTATTGCTTTTCAAAATGGATGTTACCAAAGTGCTTTTTTTTCCATCTTTTGATTTGCTCCTTAATATACGTTTTTGTATAAATTTATACATGAGAGTTCCTGCTGGAGTTTGAAATTCATTTCATTATTGTTGCATGAGAGGTGGGAAATCAGGGTGTGAGAGCCAAAAAAATTTGAATCTGAAGGGTCTTTTCAAGTGTTCCCCTATTATATTCCAATTGAGACTGATGGGCCAATGGTCAGAGCTTGCTGCAAGGAGGATAAAGGCAGAGAGCTCTACACCCCCTATGAGTATGGATTATGAGATTAGAAAGCGGTCCATTCTTTAAGCAACGTGTCTATCTCTAGATCGTTTATTGTTCCAAGTATATAAGTTGTTGGTTGTGTTGATGACCACTGGTGCTAATTCTTTGATTAAATTATCAAAGGATGTGTTTGATGAACTTAGGGTGCACACTTCTCCTTTTTTTTCCTTGAGGTTTCAGATGAGATTGAAATCTCCCCCTAGGATCCAATGTTTTTGGCCAACCCATTGATTCAGAAGGTTAAGAGAGTTTAGAAAAGTGTGTTTAGGTGCAAGCGAGAAGGGCCCATAGACATTGGTGAGAATGCCCTTGAGGCTGGTTCCAATGATGTGAAAATCAGTCGATATGGTGAATCTAGTTGCTAAAAAATTAGAGACGTAGATCTCTAGAGGGTTCTAGATAATACCTATTCCTTTGGTTGTGTCTGTGTCATCGATAGATATCGACTCACTTCCTTTCCATATTTTCACCACCAAAGCTTTAAATTTTTCTTCTGAGCACTTAGTTTCTTGTATAAACATGACACTGAGGTTTTTCGATGACGATTTTCCTTTTTAGCAATTTTTTTTTTAGCCGCACTGCAGCCTCTAATAATACAAGGGATGGGATTCATTGGGAGGGTTTGCATGGTATGGAAAATGCTGCCTCTATAGTGGGAAATTGTCTTGAGGCTACCAATTTTTCCCCTATGTCCTTGATGCGTTGTTGATTGCTTCTTCTTTCGCATCTTTCATTGTTGGATTTTTTTATTACTTCATGTATTTTGGTGCTAGGGTTTTCAATGCCCACTTCGAGGATTTTTTCTTTTTCAGGTTTTGATAATGGCTTCCTTGAGCATAACCACTTTCTGAGAGGTGATAACCCCTTTTTCCAGATCTTGTACTTCTTTTTCTAACCCATCTAGATCTAGGTCTCCTATGTCCATGTCATATGTGTCATCCTTCGGTATTTCCACATTCGTTCTCTATTCAAGAGGTTTACATAGGATTGCTCATTTTTCCCCAGATCTGCTTCTTTATTGCTAGTATTAGGATTGTCCTACAGATTCTTTGATTGAAGAGCTTCGAAAGCGATGAGGATATGGGTTTTTTATTTACCTCCAAGCCTTGGTTTTCTTTCGTTTGTTTTTTCTCAAATACTTTGGTGAAACCATCTGCATATTTGAATTCCTTGCTTTTCTGTGGGATTGTCGGAGTGTTTATTGGACATTCTCTAAATAGATGTCCATGTCCTTGACATCGCCTGCACCTGAAAGGTATTTTGTTGTATTCTATGAGTTGAAACCATTCTTCATCATCGAATCTAAGATTGATGCCTTCAGGTAAATCGTTTGTTATGTCCATGTATACATAGATGCGGGTATACAAGGTGTATCTCATTATTTTTGTTTTCTCTGCTATTTTAACAAATTCCCCTATTATGTTCCCCAGGGCTTCTAGAATGTTCTCATTCCAGTACTTCGAAGGGAGGGAGTAAAGCCTAATACAGTTCGGGACAAAGGTCACATCTTATTTCTCTTGAATGAACCTTTCTTTCCAGGGTTTCAAAAAGAGTTCGACAAAGTTTAAGAAATATGGCCCTCCAAATATTTTGTTTCTATCCTCAAGATTAAGGAAGAAAACTGCAAAGAATCCCTTAGCTCCCAGATGGAGGTCGTAATGTCCCTAGGGTTTCCAAGTTACATTTATCCACCATAGTAGGGCTTTTTGGAGGGCCAGATCCCCACAAATTTTCCAATAAGAGTGTGGTTCTTCATGTGTTGTATATGTTCCCTAAGACCTTCTGCATGAATTTGTAAGGTAGGGATTTCTTTTGCTTTCGGACGGCATTTACTTGTAGTTCTTGAAGCAGGGTGTCCAGGCATTTGCTTGTCTTCTCCTCTCAGATTTTTGGTCATTTTTAAGCTTGATGCGTGCTGCGGGTTTGCATCTGGGTTTTTTTCCATTGTATCAACATGGGAGGGGTTTGTATCCCCCCCTTGGGATCCCCAATAGTCGTTCCTCACCTTCGGGTGAAATATGAGTGCCGCTAAAATCCGTGTTGCAGGGTGTTGGATTGCGTTGTGTTGCATGCAACATAAGCTTGTCAGTGTTGCATGGAAAAGATTTCCATCGTCAGTGTCGTTATGTTATTAACTATTAGTATAATGTGTAATTTAAATTTGCTTTTGAATTTATATTTAACACTCTTATTCATCATCATTAAAGCATACACAATCATCTTCCCCATAGAGGCATCCTCATGGCCTATCTCATTCTTCATCCTCTGGCACATGATTTATGAGTGCATCGTCAAAATCCTTTACAACAGTGGATGCCTATGCCACTTCTAATTGTGGTTGACTAGCGGTCAGGACGAAATGATGCCATGGGTATTCCATATTTATCTTGGCCACGATCAATTATTTTCTGATCTTGGTATGCCAGTCCTAGTTCAAAGGAAAGTAGGTTCTAAGGAGGCTTATACACATTTTATTTGTGGGATGGACATATCTAGAAATTATAAATGTGCTCGTGCATCGTTCATTTAGAAACATGTTTTCAATCATACTACAATTTGATGCCATTCACCATGGTTGATGAGAACAACCAGAAATTGTGATGAATCAACATAAAGGTCATAAGGTGGATAATCTGCAACGTAGGACTCTGGTGGAACTTGATTCATTATGGCTCTGCACATATTTTTCTTGACATTTAATGTTCTAGTAGGAAATCTATGTATCTCATGTTCGATCCACAAAAAGGAATTTTCAATCTACAATGCAAAGAACTAGAGTATGCACTTGATTAGATAAACTAGAGTATCCACAAAAACCAGAGTACATAACACCACTAGGTTTATGGTATCATCCTATTAGTACATTGTACCTAGGTTTATGGTGTCATCCACAAAAGGAGAGGAAAGATATCTCTCTTGCAAATGTCCCTTCGAAAAACTTACTACTCCAAGCACCCAAAGTTGTCTATGACCATTTTGCAATTATGTAGTATACATGTTATCAAATTATCTTTGCAATAAGAACAATGCATGAGTCGTTAACTTCAACACCAAACAATATGAAAACTTGGAACATGTTGGGAAAATAAATTGCTTACGAAAACAATCAATTCCAAACATTAATTATCAATCCAAGGTATGTCTTGTTGTTTCAAGGTTATCGTGCAAAATATATGTATGCTACAAATTTCCTCTTTTGGCACTAGTTTATATATGTGATTTTTTTAGTTCAATAATCTTAATTATAGACATTGTCATGAACAATGTCACAGTCTTGGCAAGGATTTATGCAACTAAACAACTATTGAAACTAAATTGCAAGAATAGTAAATCACACAACAAGAAAGTAAACTCACACCATGATGGAAAGTAAATGCTAAAACTAAATTCACACTTTGCTTGAAAGTAAAGGCTAAAACTAATTCGCACTTTGCTAGAAAGAAAATGCCAAGGATAAACTCACACTGTGCGGGTAAGTAAATATTAAAACTAATTCACACTGTACGGTAAAGTAAATACTAAAACTAAGTTCACACCACTGCTTACAAAAAGGTAAATTGCAGAAAATCTATAGGTTGTCTCTTCCAAATACCAGTTATCGTTCATAACCCAAGGTAGTAAATAGGATTATTGCATTAAGCACATTCATTGAATTCATGGATTCTGAAATAAACTTCTACATCAATAATCTACAGATTGAATTGTATTGTAGGCATAGACTTCAAATATGATAAGAATTGAATCTAACACACTTGCATAAATAAAGAACTTGAATTAAAAATTCATCTATGAAAATAAATGGATCAAAATAAAATACATCCTGTGCTAGGCAATAAGAAGAAATTAGTCTAATTACAAAATAGAGAAGTTAAAGAACTACAATCTACATAAACAAAAGAGATCAAAAGAAATATATTTCTATTCCATCATAACTTGGATATGCTGCTCTAAGAGTCCTCCCATTGGAATGGAGAAGGAGTTCTTATTTATACATGAGTTTTTCATAACAAATAATAAATAAAGATCTAAATTATCCTCGTGAAGATCCAAAATATCCTTAACAAATTACTAATAATTTAGATCTCAAAATCAATTCAAATCTAATCCCAAGATCTTTGCTAATTATTCAAAACTAATCAAACTGATCTCCATTTCTTGTTCCAAGATTCTCTCCTCATCCAAGATCTCAATCCAATTTAAATCTTCCATAATTGAATAATGAATTTTCATGGATTTTCAAATATGTTCATGGATTGTTATTACTTACGAAAGTAACATTAACACAAGTAACAACAAATAGTAAAATGCCATTTTTTCACAAAGTGCAGTCTGGGTTTTTGAGATATTTTGAGGATAGGCTTATATTGACTTAGTAATGCCTCATATTAAAAATATCAAGTACTCACTTCACGGGTTTTCTATTATAGAAGTAGCAACAACAAATGTGGAGTAACAACAAGTGGTCTGGAACTATTTTTGCAAAAGTCATCAAACTTCATCTACGTTTGAAAGATAAATGCAAAATATGTTATTTTTCCAATTTTTAATCGTAATTCACATCTAAAGAAATCTGACCTAAATCTCACATATAAGCATTAAGATGCGCTAATGAAAGGTTATAGGTAATGCGACAAGGGATTAGAAATAGGAAAAAGAGGATGTAAGACAATGACAATTTCATTTCCCAACATAATACACAAATATTATCTTATTGTTATACTTTCACTCATATAACAATCCATTTTCTTATTCATTTTCCCTATTTTCTCATTTTGATTTCAATAAAATGTTTATTCTATCATTTCAAAGATGAAAGATTTTGTTTACATGCTCTATAATTATCAACAAAATAATACCATAAAGTATTCATGTTAATTGTTAGTCCCTAATGAGTCATGGATTCTTGTTAGAAAGCACATATTCAAATATTAGTCCCCAATGGGTCACGGGGTTTCTCTTGGCAACATTTTGGAAACTAAAGGAAAACTGGTGCTTACAATCATTTAGTTAATTCTCACCTACAATGTTGGGTTAATTTCTAACAAAAAATTAAAATTTGTAACTAAGAGGGTAGGGTATGCCTTACCGAAGACATTGGTCCCTTTCTTGTCTCTATTAGTCTATTAGGTGTGCCCATCAATGTAGTCTCCTTTATGCACGTCGACATCCTATGCTCCTCACGCTCTGTACTCTTGGAAATTCCTCATCCTCTATGCTCTCGGTTGATATATGCGACCACCTCTTCTCCTTAAGCTCTCTTCTCCTCACCCTCTTTGATCTTGACAACCTCCTATGCTCCTCCCCCTCTTTACTCTCCGTTGTTGTCGATGGCCTCCTATGATCCTCTCATTGTTTACTACCAACCCTCACTACTCTTGACGACCTCCTCTGCTCCTTACCCTCTATGCTCTCTACTACTATTGACAGACTCCTCGACTCCAATGCTCTCTACTAGAGATTTCTCTCGGCTCAGTTTCTCAATGTTCTCAACTAGAGATTCCTCTCATTCAATGATTTCTCTTGGCTCTAATGCTCTCGATGAGGACTTGCTATCGGCCAAGGATTTCTCTCGTCTCCACTTCTCACGACCATGGATTGCTCTCAGCGCCAAGTCTCTGAACTAGGGGTTAGGATCTCAAGGATTTGGACTAGGGCTTATGGAAATGGTAACTCGAAATGGTAAACAGGGCTTAAGGAAATAGTAATTTGAAATGGTAAGCAGGGCTTGTTGAAATGGTAAATCAATATGGTAAATAAAACTGAGTTGTGTTTTGTTTTTGTTTTATAATTATTTTAAATTAATTAAAATATTGTTTATAATGTTATTAACATTATTTATATTATTAAAAAAATTAAAATTATTCTATTTATTATTTTATATTGTTATTAAAATTATTGTTATATTGTTTCTCATATTGTGTGTGGAACACGTCAAATTTGGGCGATTAAGTGGATCGACGAGCTTGAGGTTCAACGCACCAGTTGGTAGACAATGGTTTGGCGATGCATGCATATAATGCAGAGATATAATGGTTTGAATAACTCCAAGCTCTGGGCCACTATGCTTGCGTGAGGGAGGAAGATTTGGTTGGACGAAGGTATTTTCAATCAGGAGGGATTTGTGTGTGTGGAAAAGGTGGCCATTATGGCACCTTGCATCAACGAAAATAATGGTAAAGGGTGGTAGATGTATTTAAATCCTCGAGCCCTTGTTCCTATCTTTTGTTTAACTAGCATGTTGAGGAAGCCTACAATACGAAGTTTGAGAGTGTTTCAAATTACTTGACAGATGGGAAATAAGTGTTGCATGATGAAGGGGAAGGTGAAAGATAAGAAAATGAGTGTGGTGAAGGGGAAGAAACTGGAAAAAGAAATAAACCCCTCTAAGGAATTATCGAAGGCCATGGAGGATGCATGCTTCTATTACAAGCACACCACACCTGCCTATCAAGCAGGAAATAGGGAGAGATGAGATAAAAATTCAAGCTGGCATCTCTACCCAGGCATAAGGAAAGGAATTTGAGGTTTTAACAGAGTGGATTGCATACCCTAGTGACACCATATCGAGGATGGTGTTGTTCCATAGGGAATTGCATTTGTATTAGACTACCAATTCGTTGGGAATTTCAATGGCAGAAAGGGACCAATAGATTGTAGATATGAAAGCAGAACTTCCTCCCCTGAAATGCATGCGGTTGGAGGTCTAGGTTTGTGGATTCCAAACTGGAGATTATCACCAGAAGAATGGGGATTTTGGTGGAAACCAAGCATCCTCCAGTTGAGAATCGCCCACATCATTGATGAGGGAGATGATGACCCCCTTGCGGCTCCATGAACTGGTTTTCCATGAACATGCCTTTTTTCATTCTCTTGTTTTTAGTATTATGCAGTTATAGTGGATATAAAATGGCATCTTGTAGTAGTTTTTGGGGAAGACCTGTTAGGGAAACCTTAGTAGCACTTTTGTTGTTACTTTCAAAAACTTTCAATTGTGTTAATCGACTATCTATTTCTTATTCTCATGGACTGGCCTGTCCTTTCATGGAGGGTTAGCTTGAACTTTTTTGTACTTTATGTAAATTACTGTCATCAATAATATAATTATGTTCCCACTTACAAAAAATAATTATTGTTACATTTATATTAAAATTAAATTATTTATAATGTAATTAATTAAAATTATTCTAAAATGATTTACAATGATGACGATAATGATGACAATGATGACCATGAGGATGACAATGACAATGGTTATGTTGATGGTGATCATGATGAATAAAATTATGATTTGATGATGATGATGATGATGTTGGTTTTACTATGATCACAATGTTGGTCTAACTATCATCATCATGGGCATCAATACATCATGTCATGGTTTCTAGGGTCTTACAAGTTACTCAAATAAATATCAATATATAAGTCCATAACATGTATAGATATTAAACCATAATAAAAATTAAACCTCAAATCTAAGCCTTATCCCATTTATCAACTTGACAAAGTACCTCATAGATCATTTCAAGACATATATATTCATTAATATTTTAGTTCTGAATCAAAATGTGGTTCTGAATCATCAAGATAAGATTCAATGAAAGGATTGGTCATAACAACATATTCTTCTTCAACCTCTTCGTCTAACACATCTAATTGTTCATGGTTTACCTCATCTTCAAATTCTTCATCTCTCACATCTAGTACTTGCTCCTGATATGCATCACCTTCAATGTCTTGTTCAAGTACTTCTTGGTTTGACACAACTACTTGATCCTCTACATCATCTTCTTAATCTTCTTAATTATCAACTTCATCTGATACAATATATTTTATAGGCCTTCCTCTTGACATCCCACTCTTGAGCAATTGTGTGACAAAAAACAATGGAATAATTAGGTACTCATAGTAAAGATTAATAAACGACGTATGAATAAAATTTATAAGATTAAATAAGTAGGAAATTGAAAGAATATGTTATACAATTTATATAATTTGACATGATACTTTGCTTTATTACCTTTTACTTTCCTAATTCTACCATTTCCCAACAAAAAATACCCTTTATATTTATTCTTGGAATCGACGTCCCAAGTGCAAGGTACAATAATATGTGGTAATGCCACTTTAGGAAGACACTCACTAATATACACCATGGATTGATATACCATATAGCCCTTGTAACAAATATAAAATAACATATTAATTAGATTAGTTAATTATTATATGAAAGGGTGTAACCCTTCATTCTACATGCTCAAAGCCTATAAAGGCGAGCCTCCTTGTAATTATCATCAGCATCTAATATATTATTCATATTTCATTATTTAAAAGTGATAGTCGAATTTGACTACTAACGGACCCACCGGATTCAGTTGCTCCATTTGGTATCACAGCGGATTTGCTCCTGCAGTCTGAGCTCGGACTTGACTCATCAATTCCTACTTGAGCTCGGACTCGGCTCATCAATCCTTGATTTCTTCTGATGCTCCATTTTACTACCTGTCAATTCATCCCTCCATTTTACCACCTGTCACTTCATCCCAAGCGATGCTGAAAGAAAAAAAAATAAAAATAAATAAACAACGTCCTCTAACCTGCGCTGTTCACTAGCATCTAAATTCCATCCCATCTTCTACACGTGCATCCATCCAAGCCCCAGAATAATCCAATATATTATTCATATTTCATTATTTAAAATGATAGTTGGATTTGACTACTAACGGACCAACAGGTGGTAAAATGGAGGGATGAAGTGACAGGTGGTAAAATGGAGCAGCGGAAGAAATCAAGGATTGATGAGCCGATTCCGAGCTCAAGTAGGAATTGATGAGCCGAGTTCGATCTCAAAGTGCAGGAGTGAATCCACTCTGATACCAAATGGAGCAACCGAATCTGGTTGGTCCGTTAGTGGTCGAATCCCACTATCATTTTAATTAATGAAATATGAATAATATATTAGATGCTGATGATAATTACAAGGAGGCTCGCCTTTATAGGCTTTGAGCGTGTAGAATAAAGGGTTACACCCTTTCATATAATAATTAACTAATCTAATTAATATGTTATTTTATATTTGTTACAGCCCTCGACTGTAGAACCCTTTGGACGTGATATTTTTCTAACAAAATCTTTAAATTCCTTTAGTGCCTCTCGATCATCCACATTGACCTTGTGTTTATAGGTCCACATATTTCAATTTCTTCAACTAGGTGTATGAGTTAGTGTTCCTATACATTGAAAAAGACTGGAGGAATATACCTTTGCAATTCACACATTAGCCGAGGAATTTCTCTTTTGCAATACCTTATATCCTCTCTATGGATTTCTTTGGACGACAATGGCCAAAACAAGTCAACGCAACTTAAATATCCAACAATATTGAATACAATAATAGATATATGTATACCATACATGTAAATCAAGTTATCGACACTTGTGTAGTTAACCTTTCTATTATAAATTGTGAGAGCTTACATCATGTACTTTCCAGCGGGAAATTTAAATTTTTTTATGACATATTTTACAACATTGCTTTCCTACTTTGTAAATAACCATGGAATATTGTCTAGTTACCCATCATTGGCATAATGAATCAAGTTTCCCATTACAAGATTTAATTCCATAATGTCGCAACAAACTTTGATGATTTTATCTTTGTTATTCCTTCCATCTAAGGTTCTCCATTATGTTTTTGTAACTTTCTTCCCAATATGCATTGTATCAAACAAATGGGCAACTTGTAGGTGCTCATAGTAGGGAAACCTATTGAGTTGGATGGAGTATCATTTCATTCCTTATGGTTCATGTTCATTAATGCACCAATGACCTTTACAAAACGAAAAATGAACAAAATTCATTATATATACCTTTGAAACAATCAAATATTATAAATATTACAAGATGTATAATGTTATTATACGAGATTTGGAATCGAATTGCTTACTTTGACGATGATTCTTGTTATACTCCAATTTCCAAAGTTGAGGTGCCATTCTTCAAGGTTTTTCCTAGTCTCTTCCTTATTAAAAAGATATTTCTCGGTAATTCAATAATTATGGTTTAGGGAATAAGTGCTTATACTAATCAAACACATCCTTTTATAAACTTTTGGAGCATCAATATATCATCCTGGGACCACACACTGAACATGCAAATTTACTCTTTGTTTGAAGACCTACAAGATGTGGAATTACGTTAATACAAGTATTATACAAATAAGTTATACAAAAAATGCTTCAATCATTGCCAAAATTAAAAGTTGTTCTGAGTGCAATACTTTAATACTATTTACCACAAAAATGTGTTAGCCCCGGGGCATCATAAATTGTCCATGTAAGTATTTCATGGAATTGAAATTTTTTTTGACCTATTGGTTTGGAGATTTTGTAAATAGTGATGCCAACCCATAGCTTTAGAAGTTCATTAATAAGAGGCACAATAAATACACCCATACCTTTAACTCGACACTTACCTAATTATTTGTAAATACACACATTTATTACATTGAATATATGATAAATTATTATTATTATATATATATAAACTAATTAAGTATAATAGAAATGATATTTATTTCAAAACAATATAACTAATTTGAACAATTACATAGAACAATCATTTCCAACATTGTGTGCTCCCTCTATATTGAAATCCAAGGAGGAAGGTTATTGTTTATAACAAAAATATGACACATTGAGTAAACATATCTCATCTTCCCAATCGGATTGATGCCATCAATTGCTAATGAAATACTAACATTATGAGATTCTTCTTTAAAAATTGGCCATATTTCTTTGATGCCCCTAAATGCGGTACCATCTGCAGGAATTCACATAACACCATCTTCACTTATATTTCATACATAGTACTCCATAAATTCTGCCATTCTTTTGCACCTAAACAACCGTTGGAAACGTGGAATTATGGAAATATGACGAAGAACCTTGCAGGGCACCTTATTTGTTACTTGATTGATTCGATATCTACAAATTCCACATTAAGGGCGGTCCAAATTTCTTGCATGTTGTCTATAATATATAATGTGTTCATTAGGACATGCATCAATGGCTTCATACTCCATTCCTAAATCTTTAATAACAGGAAACAATTCTCGGTATGTGCGAGGTAAATGATTTGATGATAGTAGAAGAATATCATCTAACAATCTAAAACATCCAAACAAAAATTTAAAGTAATGAATATTTCTCGTCAATTTTGCATCATCCTTTTCAAAAATATAATCAACACTTATAAAAATAGAAAAAACAAAAAAAATTATTCAATATGTATAAATAATTTTATTGTATACCTTAGGATCTGTGTGAGGCAAGCGTTAGATAACCCATTCAACACTTTCAAGTTCAACAACAATAAAATTGTGCAAATAATCTTTGTCTTTGAGCCCCTCTATATAATGTTTTTTTTTTTCCTTCTGAATGAGGTACATCTTCAACATATCCATCAAAGTTATAATCCATTAACGAAGCGTGAAATGAGTCATTGATCAATCTATTTATCCCATCATTATGAATTATGTCAATATCATCATTTTCCTTATCCATAGGATTAACTTCACCATCTCCATCATCAGCTCCATGTTGATTTCCATTAGCTTGTATACCAACATTTCTACTACAATTTGGCACATCTTGCTCATTGTTCGATCCAATCCTAGGACGCTTTCTCTTTGTCATTACAAATTACAATAAAATATTTTTGGCATATATAGAAATCAAATATTAAAAAAATAAATTAAAACTTCTAAATTAATTTAATAAGAATAAAAATTAAACACATAATAAAGAAATTCGTCTAGACGCCCCCCTTTGAAGTGCCCATATTCCCAACAATGTTTTATAGTTGTAGATCTTAAAATTCTTTTTTTCCTTCCCTTGCAATTTTCGCAAGGGCACTAGCCGCACGGGTGTGGCTCAATGGCGGTTCCGTTGTAATGAAGTTGTTTGTCAATTGGAGGTCACGAGATCAATCCCACCCGGGTTTACCTGTGTCCCATGTCTTGCGGCGGGTGTGGGCACCTAGGGTTATAGTGGTAGCGGGAATGGATCCCTGGACCCCGTGTCACGCGAGTACCAGCCCGGCCCCAGTTGCCGATTCCCCTAGTCGAAAAAAAAAAAAAAAAAATTCGCAAGGGCACCGACATTTACCATCACCAAGTTGCTTCTGTAACTTAGCAACAATCCTCGAACTTTCCTCATTTGATTTTTGCATTGGTAGTAAGCAATTCCCTACCATACAATGAGGAACACTTTGCATAATGGAGGAGGGATTCAAGCCCTTGATGTAATGTGTAGCTTGGATTCCTATTCGAAGGATTGGAGATGGCTTGGTATGACTAGGGCTTCAACAATGTTTTTGTAGGGGGTATCTGAGTCAATGGAGTACATTGCTTAGAAAGACCGATGGAGTGAGTGGAGGCTTGTAATGGAGTGGTGTGGACATTCCTTGTGTATTTTACATCAGCTTAGAGCCATTACATTGTTGTAAAAGTACAATTTTAGATATGATTATTTGTTGATATGTTTCTCTAGAAGGGATTGAAACTTATCTATTTGTTTAGTATATTTTATCATTGAATTTACATGAAGTTTGGGGTTGTTAGAAGTGTATTAGTGTGATATTTCCAATGTGGTTTTATACTTTAATTTACAATTATCTTAATGCTGAAAATTATAGGGCTAAGATCCAAGAAACCTCAAGGACTAGAGGTAGATTTTATGTTTTGGATTAAAAGTCAAAGAGGGTAGATTTCCAACAATAAAAGGTTTCTTAGTATCAAATATGCATGTCAGTTTAGATAAATATTATAATCTTACTAGCTTATATCCATATTATCTCCTTATTTACTTCGAGGTACAAGCCTCACTATTTTTCAAGGTACAAGACTCACTATTTTTCCACCATTAAATACTAGTTACTAAATATTTTTCATTTTATTTTATTAATGTTGTACACGTACGCATACATGTGATAGATATCTAGGCCACACAGGTTGTAAAGCGCCTCACTTCTCTCAATGAAATCATAGATGCCCTTATTAATTTATCTTTTGGTAAGACTATGAGTATTGATAGAATCTCTAGGATGTAGGCTTCTTTATATCATGATCAAACAACCAAACAAGAAATATGGCCTTAGCATACCAATAGAAGGGAAGGTCAAAAAGCAAACTCATTGATTTCTCATTGTGGTGTTGGAGGAGAGGGGAAATCAATCGTCATGACCCCAAAATTGAAGGAGAGAGAGGCAAAGCAAGCGTGCACATCCTATGATAATGGAGGAGAGGGGAAAGCAATCATGTTGATCTCGATTTCGAAGGAGAGCAAGACAAAGAAAACATTCTCACCCCGTGGTACTACAGGAGAGGAAAAATAAAGCATGTTCCCATTGTGGTATTGGAGGAGGAATCAAATAGGGGGGTGAAGGGCAGAGTACGCATGCCCCCTTGTGATACTAGAGGAGAGGGGAAGCAAGCATATTCCGTTGTAGTAATGGAAGAGAGTGGAAAGCAAGCATAATCCCTCAATCTTGGAGGAGAGGGGAAGAAAGTAGTCTCATAGTACTAGATGAGAGGGGAAAGAAAGCATAGTCCCTCATGGTGGAGGAGAGGAGAAAGTAAGCATTATCACCCTACGATACTATAGGAGAGAGGAAAGTAGGATTTATCAACTTACAGTATTGGAAAATAGGGGAAAGTAGCCATATTCATGTCATGATACTGAGCAGAAGGAAAAGTAGGCATGGTCATGCTATGTTATTAAAGGCGAGGGAAAGAAAAATGGTTACCTTAGAGTATTAGTAGAGAGGGGAAAATAGGCATGGTCACTTAACAATACTGGAGGAGAGGGGAAAGAAGGCATGGTCCCCTTTAGTAATAGAGGAGAGGGGAAAGTAGGCATCCTCACCCTATGAGACTGGAGGAGAGGGGAAAATATGTATGGTCACTTAACGGTACTGGAGGAGAGGGGAAAGAAGGCATGGTCCCCTTTAGTAATAGAGTAGAGGGGAAAGTAGGCATCCTCACCCTATGAGATTGGAGGAGAGGAGAAAAAAATCATGCTCACCTTGCGGTATTGGAGGAGAGGGGAAAGCGGTGACACTCACCCCATTGTACTAGAAGAGAGGGGTATGCAGGCATGCTCACCCTAGTGTATTGAAGGAGAGAGGAAAACATGCATGCTCACCCTAGGGTATTGGAGGAGATGGGAAAGCAAGGTGGCAGTGATCCTCATCCTAAGGTATTGGAGGAAAAGGGAAATCAAGCATACTCACCTCGAGGTACTCACCCTAAAACCAATCAACCATATGTTAGTAGGAGGCACCACTCCCTTATGGATGCTTCCATTGGAATAAGGACAAGTATACTCACCACTCATTCCATGAGGATCATATCATATTGGATATTAAATGTTGTCGTATACCAATTATTACAACCAATGTGGGAAAGTAAGTG
Source organism: Pseudotsuga menziesii (assembly GCA_001517045.1). Lineage (NCBI taxonomy): Eukaryota > Viridiplantae > Streptophyta > Pinopsida > Pinales > Pinaceae > Pseudotsuga > Pseudotsuga menziesii. The sequence continues at coordinate 249,742 of LPNX010545927.1, read as the reverse complement.
TTTTGTAGAGAGATATTTATGTCATAGAAACAATTCCTAGATGTCCTAAATGTGTTTGGCATATCTGACTTATTTTAATCAATGTTTTAAGAAAACATGTGAAAGGGATAGAAAATGCAATTAAAGAGCTTACTCACCCCACAATCAATCAACCATTATGTTACTAAGGAATGCCATTATAAAAAATTGTCATGCATTTGAATGTGTAAGATGACTAAAATGAAGAAAACCATCAACGTGAGAAGAAAATGTGTACTAAACTTTACTAAAATAACAAGATGTAAAATTGTTTTCATTGCATCAAGAAGGAATGTGTACTAAACTTTACTAAAATAACAAGATGTAAAATTGTTTTCATTGCATCAAGAAGGTGCATTTCTACAGTCCAAGTGGGGGAAAGTATCTGTATGTCCCATTAAAAAAATGCATTAGTGTGTATAGTGGAGCCTGGGTGGGGGAGAGTGTCCAATTGTCCCATAAAAAGAAAAAAAGAAAAAAAAGAATGCATGCATTAGTGTGATGTAGCATAGTGGTGAGAGGGATGTGTGTTGTAGTTTAGTAATGAAAGGTTTGTGAATTTGATCCCTCTAGGTGCTTTGTAAAACTGGAGTTAGATGGAATTATATTAGTTACTTAGACGTAACTTAAAAGCATATCAATAAAAACTCTCTCAATCTGATTAAGACCAATTTACCTAATCTTTCTAAAACTCACCTATAATAAATATAAAAAATACATGTAAAATAAAAAAATCCCAATTCAATAAAATACTACATACTAAAAATACCATACACTTGCAAATCTTATGATTATGAGAAAATTTCTCTCAAATTTATAATTGGAAAGAAAATATCTTTGTTATAAAATTAACTTAGTGCTTCACTTATAGTTTTTATAGCAACATGTATTTTCTTCAGTCTAAACATATTCCACTCCTTGGAGCGTGTTATCCATGTGAAACTCTGAATTCCATGGAACAGTTGACAAGACATGGGCGTATTTCTTTCTGACAACAGTTTTTGGCAAAACGCTGCATGAAATATTTCAAAACGCCCATCCATGCAGAGTTTATTGTATAGCAAACTGATTCATTACAAACTACAATTTTAAAGTATAATCAGATCTTTTGGATCCATTTATTATGAAAGAAATTATATTCCATTCTTCTATTTATTTTTTTTAAAACACTCACACACCATTTGGATATTGAATTGTTTTTACACTCACATCCCATTTGTATTTTGAACTGTTTTAGGCTGAAATGATTCTTCTGTTTTATGTTTGTAGAGTGTTTGTTTCAGCTTTTGGATTGTAATATGGACTTTATGGATATGTAGGTGTGAGAACACCATGGTGGGTGGCTTGTTTATCGGGGGGATCTTGGGAGGTGAAGGGAAGCGAGTCTGTATAGCATTGAGATCATTACAGATCCTTTTACCTTGTTTTTTGACGAGCCCAACTTTAGTTTGAACTCTACCATTGTCTTGTGTATATTTGAGATTGCAAGTGATTTAAGTCGGGTAAGATGATTATGAATTTGTAATTTTTTTTATCTTCAACCTCCATAGTATTGCTATAATGTTTGTTTTGCTAATAATGAATGTAATTCATGTTACAGAATGGCATGACAGTTGTGATGGCAATTCACCAACCATCTAGTCGGCTGTACAAGAAATTCGATAAGATGATGCTATTGGGAAGGACATTGCACCTATTTAGGGCCAACTAAGCATTCAATGAATTATGTTATTTTATGTTTAACCTCACTGTTCTGATCCAATCCTTCATAGTTTGTTTTAAATCTAAAAATGCTTGTTGTGTTAGTTTATGATGAATTATGTTACTTTTGTGCACATGTTAATGTAAATAATTTATTTTTGTAGTGTTGAATTCTAATAGTTTTTTTTCTTCAAATATGATTCCATGAGAGGGAGTACCTGAAAAATGCTTACAGTTCTAAGTGAGAAATGCTTACAGTTCTAAGGTCGGAGCCAGAGATAGACACTAGATCAGCAACAAATCAACTTACGAATGGGCACAAGCTAGAGCAACTTGGCTGACCCAATTTCAAGTTCTCGCTATGCAATATTTTCGAGAGAGACGCCATGAATATCTAAGTTGGATACGATTTGTAGAGTTGATTGTTATTGCAATCATTTCCGGATTCTTGTGGTTAAAATTAGAATTTGTTGATGATTCAATATTGGGGGACCAGGTATATAGTATACATATTAAGACTTTAACCTACTTGGAAATATGGTATGAAAGAAAGGAGGTGTTGTCTAATCTCTATGACTGTCATTTATCGGATCTTGGCATCCTTGGTTCTTTGCTTTAAAAATCCTTCTCCTCGTTAAAAGATTTTGTTGTTTTATGCAACAATGGATGACGATGAAGAAGATTATTTGATAATTTTGTTTTTATAAACAAGTTTATGAATGCCATGATTCGATAAATGACAGTCATAGAGATTAGACAATGCCTCCTTTCTTTCATACCATATTTCCCTAGTATTAGTATAATTGCCCATTTTGCCTTGAGCAAAGATGAGATGAGATAGAGCGGATCAGGTTATGATGTTGAGTATTGTTGTGCAACAGCCTTCATATTTTTTGATTCCTTTTTCATTGGTGCCAAAAACATGCAATGCCTTCAATGGATGGTTTATTGAAAAAAAATGGAATATGTTTTTCTATGGAATGCTAGGTTTTGACGAATGTTTGAGAAGTTGATGTTCAACATTAATAAAAGTTAGAATTTGTTTTTTTTGGAATACTTGGCTTGCAAGAATGAAAAAAACTTTTAATATTTAAGAAGTCAATTTAACATTCAACAAGAAAAAATTATAATTTTTTTTAAAATTATTTTTAATTTTTTAAGGTTTTTGTGGAATACTAGGCATACGAGAATGTTTGAAAAATCAATGTTTAACAAAAAGAAATAAAAATAAAAATTAGAATCTTCTTTTTTTTTTAATATTTAAGAAGTCAATTTAACATTCAACCAAAAAAAACATTCTAAAAAGATAATAGCCAACCATATTGCATCATATTATAAAAGAAAAGGTAACTTGATAACATGAGAAGCACTACTGCAACTTTCAAGTAACATCAAGCTGGAGGGTTAAACATGGTTTTCACTATGCACACCAAGACAAATATTTGAAAGAAAAAAATGAGAGAAATATTAAGTTTATATAACTATTAACACTTATTCCACTATCTGATGGTTCAAATTCCCGAAAACCTCGTTTAAAAAGGGCCGCCTAAGATACGGCTTGGTTCAACATCAAGAATGAAAACAAAATTTGGAAGAAAAAAAGTGGGAGGACACTGCACAAAGATAAAAATGATGATACCTACAACACTATATTTTATATGATTTCATCCATATAGAATATAATATAATTAACTTAACATGGATATAATTTCTTCTTTTTGTATTGCTCTTTTGTTGCCTGTAATTGAAGCAAGGCTTCTTTCTCTTTGGACTATCACTTTAGTAGTTTTTTGTTTAGGCTTTTTGTAAGGTGATAACTTGTCTGAATAGAATAAGTCTTAACAATGACTAAAGTAGCTTTTGGGTCTTGCTTTTTCCATTGTTAGGCAATGGTAACTTGGTCTGAATTGAATTAGCCTAAAATTGATAGAATCTCATATAATTTCTAAAATTGACAGAATCTCATATAATTTTTACATTTATTGCTTCTTTGCTAACTATAACTAACATTGCTTGTAGTTGAAGTAGATTCTTTGTTAATTAGTGCCATTTTTTTCCATCCTTTTAGCTCCTAAATTTGATCTAATAGACATACTTCCCATTATTGCATGTCCTGAAACCTTGATGTGACAGGCATGGTTAGACATACCTGCCATGATTGATTGTCTTGAAAGCTTGAAGTGAGAGGTAGGGTTAGACATCCTTTCCATTATTGTCTGTCCTGTAACCTGGATGTGATATGTGAGAGGTAGGGCAAGCAGAACCTTGTTTATTTGCAAGATTATAGGCAGAAAGCTTCTGAAATCAAAGATCTTGGCAAGCGTTCATAAGTTGTTTGTCTAATCGATAAGGTTTTCTGTGTTAAAGTAAAAGGCTTGCACTTTTGTCACACCATCCTTCATTATCCTTCATTTGGTTAATAACAATGTGTCATCTTTAAAGTTTATGTAAACATGTATTGTATTTTGACAGCCTTCATCATAATCAAACCAACACGTTAAATATTATCATGATTAGTTTGTTGAAATTGCTCAACTTCATTGTGATATTCCATAGATGAATTATGATCTTTTACATGGACTATAATAGCAAGATTTGACTTTATTGACCTTTACAATATGGAAATTCATGAGTAGTAACCATCGGGTATTGCCAACGAACTTTTCATTGTCTTTGCTACTAGTTCATTTATAAATCCCAAAAACTTCAAAATTATTTAAAAAAAAAATCTAGACTTCCATATTTTGGTATCTACTCTGGATGTATAGTTCCATGTTACTGCCTTATGATATTTTTTTATTACATAATTATTCAATACTGAATCTTGCTTCATCTCAGTTAATATTTGTATACCCAATGTTGGAATTTGAGGACGTTTTGTCCGTTCATGTTGTTGCTTGACGACGTGGGAGACGAGTAACCCAAAAATCTATCCATGTGATGAAAGGACGGTGAGCAGTTTGATCGTCCCCAACGCCAACCAAAATCAAATGTATTCTCGTCCCAAATCCGTAGTTTTTACTTAAATCTTCGTCCGTCGAGTATTCTTCAGCATATCACTTTTAAACCCAAGCAATAAGCACCGACTCAATTTCTTGCTCTGCGAGTCGGTTTGTTGAGGGGTGGTTCTAACCGCCTCGGATCACCGACTCAATTTAGGTTGTGACCTGTAAATCAGTTAGGTTGTGACCTTAAATTAGTTGTTATATTTATTATATAAAGCAATTGCATGTATAACCTATGGAAAAATGAAAGTAATGGAGTCTTTGGAAATTGAGTTGAACCCAAACAACCTTAACAAAGATGATGACAAAAGTTGGAGACCTCTCATCTTTGTATTGAGAAACATGTAAGGTCAACCTCTTTCTCTTGTTTTTCATATTTGACGATATAATGTTCATTATCTTGTGAACCTCTCCTCACGTGTGTGGATCTCCTAAAGATGATCCTTGATAGGATTGAAACATGTCAAGAGTTTATTGGGCTTTAATGTAGATTCCAAGTTTTTAAAAACATATTTTTCTGTACAATGTTTAACAACATACGTAAAGTTTTGGCAATTTTGTACTTGTATTTACTTATGATTTTTATGTAAGTTAGTTTTAATTGTTGTTGTTTTGTTCATAGAAAATGGTAGAAGAGCCTTAATATTAGGGATTCTCAAGAAATTTCCCATTTAGGTTTTTTTGGGATTTATTCTTACCCAATATAATTTTTCAAGGTCTCCAAGTTGTGGGATTGCAATGGTAAGATGAGATTTTGTAGGGCATGTGTACCTTCATAGACTAAGCATTCAAATGATGCACAAAGGGGGTTCCTTATCCCACAAACAAGGGGGTTTATAGGTCAATTAGGCTTTGGTTAGGTTGCAACCTTAAATTATGTATCAAATGATGCACAAAGGGGGTTCCATATCCCACAAACAAGTGGGTTATAGGTCAATCTTGTTTTGGATAGGTTGTGACCTTAAATTAGATAATGTTATTATTATTATTATTATGCAAATGCTATACAACATGTGTAAAAGTATGGCAATTATGTGCTCTTCTTTTGCTTGTGTGGTTCTCTGTAAGTTATTTTTAATTGTTGTTGTATTATTATTATTATTATTCAAACGCTATACGACATGTGTAAAAGTATGGCAATTATGTGCTCTTGTTTTACTTGTGTGATTCTTTGTAAGTTATTTTTAATTATTGTTGTACTCATACCAATTACTAGAGCCTTAAGATTAGCGCTTCTCAAGAGATTTTCCATTCATGTTTGTTTGGATTACTTTCGACAAAAATGATTTCTTCAAGCTCTCCATTGTTTGCGACTACAATGGTAAGACCAAATTTTGATGAGCGGTAATATGCAAATTTTTACCAATTTAACCCTTTCTCTTTGAATTTCTTTCATTTGTGTTAGTAAACCATGGATCATTATTCTATTGTAAAACCTTATATGCCTTTGCGTCTCCTAAGAGCCATGGCTCTTATAAAAGTTCTAATGAATTGGGAAACTATGCGGACTCTAGCCTCACCCAAGTACTAGCCAAACACATGCAGGTACAACCACTCCAATTGTTGAAACCCATCGTTACTCAACAATAAGAACATGACTAAGAACAAAAGGATATCCAAGCTAAAATGATGTAATATGATATAATGATTATGTTCCAACAACTCATCACCACTCAATAATTGGCCCATATACAATGACAAGCACGATTCTAGGATACACAAAATGGACACTTATTCCAAACCTAGTCAAGTTTGCTAGAGCCCAACAATTTTCTGTTGGACACTCCAGGTACACCGAGAGGGGGGGTGAATCAGTGTGCACAACTTTTATTACTTTTTCAATTTTAACAATAAACAACTTATTGAATATTATTCATTATGACATTATCATTATATCATATTCACATAATAAGCACAGCATAATACAGAGTACACCATATTTTACGTGGAAACCCGAGTCATGGGGGGGAACCATGGAAGCCTTGTAATAGTAGTTTTTCAGCAACAACTGGAAGGAGGAAACAACCCCTTATTACAATGAATTCAATTCTCCAGCTACAACTGGAAGGAGGATACAACCCCCCGATTTACAGGCTACAACTTGAAGAAAGCTCCAACTCCCTAGTTCTCCAGCTACAACCCCCTTTTGTTTCCCCATCATGCAACCCTGATATGAAGATAGAAGCTGCTGAACCATGACTGCACTGATCCTATGGACCTAGTAATCAACACATGTACTACATTGCACAACCACTGCCACTACTAACCACAGATCATCATCTAATCACTACTCATCAACTGATCATTGTCCATTGTATCACACTGCTCTTCAACTTGTCCAATCAATATGATTCTCACATCATCCGACTCAGTCAATCTGACTCTAACCAATTGCACACCAAACTCAGTCAACCTGAGTCAAACCAACTGCTCGTACAACTTAGCCAATCTAAGTCAGACCAATTGCACATAAGGAAACATGTGCCAATCCTGTTCAATTGAACCAACTTGTACCAATGTGGTTTTGTACCTGTGCCAAATCAATCATATACTTGTGTTAATCAAATCAAGTGCTCTGACAGTCAACCAATAGTTCTTACTTGGCCTAGTTCATCAAGTAAGAGACACATTTGAGCATCCAAGAGACTTCCCATACGATCAACCAAACTTTGTCCAAACACACTCAACTCAATGACACCACAACCAACCTCAATCATGTTGAAATATTGTAACTTCAAAGGATATTCTAAATGTATTTGATTGATGTCCCTAAGGGAGATGTTCTTATTCCTCCACCGGGATTTTATTATTGTAATTGGTCATCATAGAGTCATGAGGTAAATCCTCCATTGTAAGTCGGGTCAATAGTACCCTAATGAATTGTTAGTTTTTCATCATTCAAGCTAGCATTATGATCTTAGGATATTTTAACTGAGAGAATAACAAGAACAACAATAAAACATAAGCACATCACAAGAGACAAGAGACACAAAGAGTTTTCATCGGGGAAACCATAAAGGAGAAAACCCTGTAACTTCCTCTGAGATAGAATCAGCACCAAAACAGTGAAAGCCCCAAAACAGTAAGATGATCTCCACACAGCAGCAGTCTCTCTCTCTCACACTGAGAGAGCTTCTCCTCTCACTCATGCGCCCCAATGAGTGAGTGTGAGTGTTGCAAGTGAGATAAATAGAGAGTCTCACTCTCTATTTATATTCTTCCGTTCACTTGAAGTGCACTCCAACATTTCGGCCTCACTTAACAATTACTTACTAGAGTCGACATATCTAGGAGTGTCTAATAACCCTAGTGCCCCACCACTTGTGGGGACTTTGCCTCCTCCAACCAATAGGAGGGTAACACAATGGTGGGGACTATTTCCCCGACTTACAATGACTCACCTAGGGTCGAATTCACTAGGATAGTCTAATAACCCAAGGGCCCCATAACTGTGGGGACTTTAACCCTTGACCAATAGGAGGGTTACCCACAATGACTTGACATGACTTTCTCATTATAGAAACTTCCCGGAATAAACATTGGGGTATGACATGACTCAAATACATTACAATACATCCTGAAATAAACATCAGGTTACAATAGATAAGAAATACAAGTGAATACATTCCGAAGTTACAATTACATCAACACTCCCTCTTAACTAGGAATGTATTCTCTCAACACAATTTATCAGCACAAGTCTTCTTTTCTGTATCATCTGGGTCATCGTCATCTTCAGGTCATCTTCATCTTTAAGTCATATTCATTTGGATCTGGATCATTACTCGATCTGGATCATTACTAGACATCATCACAGGATCTGGATCATCACTGGCTATCATCACTAGATCTCGATCATCACTCGATCTGGATCATCACTGGCTATCATCACTAGATCTCGATCATCACTCGATATGAATCATCACTGGTTATCATCACTGGGTCTCGATCATCACTCGATCTGGATCATCCCTGGTGCTATCTCATGATTCTTCTCGTCACAGGAAGTTCTACAGAGCCAGCCCTTTTTCATGTTGGTTGTAGGCCTAGCCTCCATGTAGGTCTTCTTCAGCACTTATATCTGACCTACTCATCAGAAAGGCCCATCCAGCACTTACATTTGACCTACTTGTCAGAAAGGCACATCCAGCACTTACATCTGACCTACTCATCAGAAAGGCACAGCACTCACATTCACCAGCATGATAAGACACAATTACTATCATCTGTGAAAAGTCTTCAGCGCTTACGTCTGACCTACTTGTCAGAAGGGCACAGTGCTCACATCCATCCAGGCTGGAACACATCTTGCTCACAATGATGGAAGAGTTCTGCACTTCCATCCAGGCCGGAACCACATCCTGCTCACAATGATGAAAGAACTCTGTTCTTTCACCCATGCCGGAACCACATCCTGCTCACAATGATGGAAGATTTCCTCACTTTCATCCAGGCCGGAACCACATCCTGCTCACAATGATGGAAGAATTATGTTCTTCCACCCAGGCCAGAACCACATCCTGCTCACAATGATGAAAGACTCTCATCCAGGCGGGAAGACATCCTGCTCACAATGATGAAAGATTTTTGCACTTACATTCATCCAGGCAGGAACACATCCTGCTCACAATGATGAAAGGGCTTGCACTCACATCTAATCTTGTAGGAACCAATCCTAAAGTCATATCAGAATGGCCCCCAGTCCTCCTCGACTGAGCTACCTGGTAACTGACCAGGTGCCTCCATTCTCCTAGAGAATGGCAGTTGCCCTTACATCCGACCTGCTCGTCGGAATGGCCAACACTCACATCTGACATGGAAGGAACTTAATCCTTTAGCCATGACAGAATTGTTCAACCCTTACATCTGATCAAGTGGGAACACATCCCTCTATCACATCAGAATGGCTACTCAGTCCTAGACTGAGTGTTCCCGGTACCTCACCAGGCAGCTCCATTCAAAGAATGGCAATTGCCCTTACATCTGTCCTACTCGACAGAATGGCCAGCACTCATATCTGACATGGAAGGAAGTAATCCTCTCACCATGACAGAATGGCTCAGCCCTTATATCTAACCTACTCGTCAGAATGGCTACTCATCTCAGCACTCATATCTGACATGGAAGGAATTGAATCCTCTTACCATGATAGAATGTCTCAGCCCTTACATTTGACCTGCTCGTCAGAATGGCTTTGGGGCTCATCACTTTCCCTTGGAGGAAACCTCAATCTGGAGAACACCAAGCTTCTCCCTAAAGTACTTCAACTTTACTTTAGCCAATGGCTTTGTCAATACATCATCTATCTATTCCTCCGTCGCAACATACTGGAGCTTCACTGCTCCCCTCTACACCATATCCCTGATATAGTGGTACTTGATCTCGATATGCTTTGAATTATCATGGAACACTGGATTCTCTGACAACTTCACGCAACTCTGGTTGTCACAATGTATACAAGTAGCATCCAACTGGAGATCAAATAAATTAGACAGTAGCTTCCGTAGCCATACTACCTCACAACTAGCTGAACAAGCTGCGACATACTCTGCTTCAGCTGTACTCAGTGCCACATAGGATTGCTTCCTGCTAAACCAAGAGATCACACCTGATCCCATACTAAAGCAACACCCTGAAATGCTCTTCCTATCGATGGAACTGCCTGCCTAATCTGAATCAACATAACCCTCCAGGTTAATCTTTTGATTTGCATCGTACCTGAGCCCATAGTCAACTGTACCCTTCAGGTACCTCAGAATATGCTTTGCAGCAGTCAAGTGAACATGTCTCAGATCTATCAAGAACTGGCTCAAGGTGTTCACAGCAAAGAAAATGTATGGTCTCGTGTTCATCAGATACATCAAGGACCCAATCATCTGACGATATGTAGTAGCATCAACCATTTCTGATGAAGCATCGTTCAAGAGCTTCAGGTTCAATGCCATAGGTGTGGCCATATCCTTGCAGTCCATCATCCCAAACCTCTTTAGGATCTCTACTGCATACTTTCCTTGTCCAAGGAAGATTCCATCTGTACTCTGCCACACCTCCATACCTAGAAAGTAGTGCATCGACACATAACAGGAGCATCATTGGTCTTCCGCATTCAACCTTGAAGCAAAGGTTGGAATCCACTTTACTCTCAGTAAAGCCTAGAGTCATTAGTAATCTATCCATCCTATCGTATCATGTCGAACCTCAGGATCTTTTGCAGTCACTCCCTCTGAAGCGGACCATCATACTCCCTCTGTCTTTCGTACTGTATGTACTGAAACATTATGTACTGGAGTGACAAGTAGTATCCATCTAGGATTATTGGATACCAAGATCCTCTATTTTGAATTTTTTTTCAAAAGTTCTTCTCACATCCATCTGTGAGCTTGTCATCCTTTATCAACCTTGTAGCAAAGGTTAATACATTCATCAAGCTCATCATGTATGTGTTATCCCACGGGTGTCTTCTGAACTCGTACAAGACCTTCTTTCATTTGCACGCATGATTATGCATGTTATGTAACTTCACTTCTAGTGGCTGCAAATGTCTCTTTGTAGTCTATGCCTTCTTTTCGTGAGAAGCCTCGTGCTACGAATCTTTCTTTGTATCCCACGATGTTTCCACCTACTGCATGATGGAACTATGAACTTCTCTTCAGGTCTCGATACTGCATCCTAGACATCATTCTTCTTGAACTGATCTTCCCTTTCTTCTTGGTGGCTGGAAGGTTCTGCATCAATGATGTCACTGCATTCGTCATATTATTCCTTGTCTTTGAACTGTCGTCACTTGTTCTTCGGAACAAGTCTTCATTCTTCTTTGCTTGTAGGTTATTATGTATGCGATCTTTCCTATAAGTCAAATGCATTCATATGGTTAGAAACATTTCATGAGGAATATTCATACTGGCAAGTTATTACGCATAAATATATGATCATGCAACTACTTTAACCAATACAACATTCATCCATAACTCACTGAAACTTTCTAGATGCCTTCCATCTCTACCAGGACAACATTGAGATTGTGCACTAATCCAATGTGTCAGCAAAGAGGTTTCAATCTAGATAAGTAGCAATGGAGAGTTGTATAGCACCATGAGCTACTTACCCATCACATGCATATTAGTAGTATACTGTCGTTAATACAAACATCCTATCATGCGTAATACATCAACTAAATATAAACAAATGCATAACAAAACAATATCATGAAATGACAATAGAATACTTATCTTTATTTGTTTCATGGGTAGACTCCTCCTTGAGTCTTCAGCTTCATTGTCTTCTTTATTCATGATAGCATCATTTCTTATCCAAATGCTAAGGTGGATAAGAGGTTCTTCAGGAGTTGATATCTTCATATTCCTCATCGCTTGAGGGATCTTCTTTCGATGGTGAGATCTTGATCTTCAATTGCTCCCATCTTCTCTTCTCTTCTTATGAGTCGAGCTTCTTCTTCTTCCCAGAGTCTGCTGAAAGTAATCCCTTCCTTTTGGCACACATTCCTTGAATAAATGAATCCCATGATCCTGGGAGGCCATTCAAGGTGGCCATCACCACTTCTGCATTCTTCACTTCTTCTTTTACCGCTTCAAGTTGTTCTTGATTTGAGAGACTCTTATGACTGCATGGTCTCTTCATTCTGGATCTTCACATTCTTCAACTGGTTTCTTAAGGTCATCTTTTGATGTATGTTTTCCCTTCAAATAGCTTGGTAAAGGAATCAAACATCTTGGGTTTCTTTAGGGAAGAAACTTGTAATACAAGTTGATTCGTGACTGAATCAACAATGATCTTCTTGGCCTTGACCAAGTTCTTCTTGTGTAAGGCTTTGAGCCTCATCTCCCTCTGGAACTGGAACCTCTTTACTCATGTAGGTGTCCAATTCATTTTCTTCAGAGAGATCATATACTTCCATGCTTGGAAGTTGTCAACTTCACCAAGCTTATCATCAAGCTGGTGTGATAGATCACTTTGAAATGAGAACCTCAAATGAAAATAGCAATAGATTAGATCTTACCGAGTGTCTGTACTGGTTCTGGAGCTGGCTAATCTAGGGTTTGTCACAGAAACCCTAATTTTCAAAACTTCGAATCTTTTAGATCTGATTGGATATACAGATTTATCTCTTCAAATGGAGCTGTCCAATGTACTCCTTTTCTGAAAACATTGGAGGGAAGCTCTCGGAACAGGAAGCCCTAATTTTTCAATTTCTTCTGCAGAAATTCTTGTTACTGATTCTGTGATATATACGAAATTACTGCTCCTTTGTGTCTGAAATTTTGCACTGAAATAACCTCCCATGTTCTAGATCCAACACCATAGGTTTCATCAGAATTGGTTTCACCAATTGGGATTTATGATCCTTTTCCCAAGGTGACCTGTTACAGGACTGTTCAGAACATCGCATTTGTATGGACTGCCACGTGTCACTGGTTTATCTTCTGAGTCTGAAATTTAGACCACAGAAATTAAAGTCCGTGCCCTTTCTGAAGCATCTTCAGGAATTCTATTTGGACCTCTGTAGCCCAAGATATTGCAATTCTTCCCAGGTGTCCTATTTAGGGATGAATTCTGGAAGAGGATAGAACCCTAACTTGGAGGGAACATAGCGCACAACATATAGCGAATCAGAGGCTGCTTTTTGGACACAGTCGTCATCAGGATTTGTTCTTCGGCCCTTGAAATTTTCAGCTCCTGAAACTTTGCCAATCTCAGGATATAGCAAATGTACCAAAACTTAGCAGTCTTAATATTTAGGGCTTTTCTAGCTCGGGGTCAAACTAGGGTTTGACTTTCCTGGAGTTTTACCCAACCAAATTTCTTGATCCAGGTCTCTAAATTTTGGTTTTTATGAGGAGAAAAATCCTATGCTGGGATCACTCAAAAATTCCTCTTCTGTAGAAAGCCCTAATTTCCCCATCGAAAACTGAAAATACTTGGAATCGAATTCCGTTTCGACAGATAGATGCACCCTTCAATGGAGAGTCAGCCTAGCATGCTTTTGCTGATGGATTGTGGAGAGAGACCAAAAAAGTAAGAATCCCTAGATTCTGTAGCTGCACAATGTATTCTTCTCAGGTTAGCTCTAATACCATGTTAGTTTTTCATCATTCAAGCTAGCATTATGATCTTAGGATATTTTAACTGAGAGAATAACAAGCACAGCAATAAAACATAAGCACATCACAAGAGACAATAGACACAAAGAATTTTCCTTGGGGAAACCATAAAGGATAAAACCACGTAACTTCCTTTGAGATAGAATCGGGACCAAAATAGTGAAAGCCCCAAAACAGTAAGATGATCTCCACACAGCATCAGTCTCTCTCTCTCACACTGAGAGAGCTTCTCCTCTCACTCATGCACCCCAATGAGTGAGTGTGAGTGTTGCAAGTGAGATAAATAGAGAGGCTCACTCTCTATTTATATTCTTCTGTTCACTTGAAGTGCACTCCAACATGTCAGCCTCACTTAACAATTACTTACTAGAGCTGACATCTCTAGGAGTGTCTAATAACCCTAGTGCCCCACCACTTGTGGGGACTTTGCCTCCTCCGACCAATAGGAGGGTAACACAATGGTGGGGACTATTGCCCTGACTTACAATGACTCACATAGGGTCGACTTCAATAGGATAGTCTAATAACCTAAGGGCCCCATAACTTTGGGGACTTTAACCCTTGACCAATAGGAGGGTTACCCACAATGGCTTGACATGACTTTCTCATTATAGAAACTTCCCGGAATAAACATCGGGGTATGACATGACTCAAATACATTAAAATACATCCCGGAATAAACATCGGGTTACAATATATAAGAAATACAAGTGAATACATTCCGAAGTTACAATTACATCAACATGAATATAATAAAATATTGTTTTGTATTTATTAGATGAAGTCAACCCAGACAGTTTAGTGGGGCCGACTTGTTAGGTTAAAATTCAGTTGAAAAAAAGAGTATAAATAGAGGATTCATGCTTCTCATTTCAATAGAGACTCACTCACTTGTGTAGTGCATAGGAGAGAGAGAGAGAGAGAGAGAGAGAGAGAGAGAGATACATACCAACAAGAGGGAGGATTACAAGAGAGGACATATCTTGAATAGAACAACTTTCACAATGTGAAACTCTCTCTCCTCTCCCTTCAACAAGAAATTGGGGTTTCTGCAAAAGTTGTAATTTTGAATATCTATTTGCATAAAAAAATTTGCCTCCCTAGAGTGCATCTATTGAGCCCTAGATCAAAGTTTTTGGGTGGTTTAATCTCCAGGAAATCCAAACCCTAGTTTGGCCCTGAACCAGAAAACCAGAACCAGAAATTCTGTAGAAACTGAAAACTCGCAAGAAATTTTTGAAGGGTGAATATTTGGGATCTCCAAAAACCAAGTGGACTAACCAACTCGCCTTAGTCAAGTGCATCTCCTGGTAATGTCAGCTTTTCATTTTGAGAAATTTGAATTTTTAGTGACCTCCTGGATAGGATGGCCCTAAGCACTAAGCTTCAGGATAAGTTGGAAGGCATTGAAAAATTCTGAGTATGGAAGTATAGGATTGGTCTCATTCTTAAAGAGAATGATCTTGATAAGTACATCAAATATGAAGTTCCATAACCAGAAGAAGATGAAGCTAAGGAGAAGTATCAGAAGGACCTAATCAAGGCAACGAGGATCATTGCTGATTCTATCAAAGATCACTTGATCGCTCAAGTGTCATCTAAAGAGACACCAAAGCAAATGTATGATGCCATTTCTAGAATGTGTGAGGGAAGGAACATCAACATAAAGATGAATTTTAGAGCTCAACTGAAGAGCACTAAGATGAGTAAAGGAGAATCAGTTCAAGATTACTTCACAAGGGTCTCCCAGTTCAAGGAACAACTAGATGTAATTAGAGACTCCCTTGATGAAGATGAACTAGTCATGACTGCTCTCAATGGTCGCATTAGACCTTGGGATTCATTCATACATGATTTGTGTGCCAGAAAAGAAAGTATGAAGTTTGACATTGTATGGGAAGACTGCATCCAAGAGGAAGCTAGAGTAGCTAACAGAGAAGCTTTACTTAAATAAGATGATCAATCTCTAGCCACCCATACCAGAAGAATAAGACAATCAAACTTCAAGAATGATAGTCACAAGGAACATAAACCCCCAAAGAAGTTTCAGAAGAAAAGAGAAAACAATCAGAAGAAAGACTACTCCAAATATCAATGTTACAATTGTCATAAGATATGACACCTTGCCAGAGAGTGTCCATTGAAGAACAATGCCAACAAAAGACATAATTCTCATCTAGTTGAATATGAGGATGAAGAAGAAAAAGAAATACCTTGAAAGAGGCAAGCAAAAGAAGAATATGTATAAGAATATGTACTATTCTCTACACTCTTTGGGTCTGTAACACCTGGAGAGGGTACATGGTTTATTGATAGTGCTTCAAAACACATGACAGTGAAGAAGCAAACTCTATCAAGACTCGAAGAAAATAACTCTTCTTGGAAAGTATCATTAGGATATGACTATCAATATATACCATCAAAGGCATTGGTGAATCAAGCTACAAGCTTGACTTTGGAACCTCCATGAAGATGAAGGAAGTATTATATGTACCAGGTTTGAAAAAGAATCTACTTTCCGTCTCAGCACTAGATAAGAAAGGATATAGAGTTGCTTTTATAGATGGACAAGTACTCACGTGGACCAAAGGAAAGACAAATTAATATGTTGTGGTCATTGGTGAAGAAGAAGGAGGATTGTACAAACTCAAGGGACATCCAGAAACAACCCATGTCCATGAGACCACTAGATCAAGTGAACTATGGCATAGAAGGCTTGCACATCAACTACAAAGCATTACCTTATGTTGAATATATGGTAACTTCAAAGGATATTATAAATGTCTTTTACTGATGTAAACCAAGGGAGATGTTATTATTCCTCCGGCAGGGTGTTATTGTTGTATATGGTCGTCATAGAGTTATGAGGTAAATCCCCCATTGTGTGTCGGGTCTTTAGCACCCTAATAAATATAATTTAATATTGTATTGAGTCTTCCTACGTGAATTTGTCCCACTTAGTTAAGTGGGGTCGACTTGTTAGGCTAAATTTCAAGTGGTGAAAAGAGTATAAATAGAGGAGATGTGTTCCTCATTTGAACATACACACACTTGTGCACAGTGCAAAGGAGAGAGAGAGAGAGAGAGAGAGAGAGAGAGACATATCTGTTGGAGGGAGGCGCACCTATCTGGGGTCTTTTCTTGTAATTTGTATACATCTTATACAGAGGAAGTTTTTCTAGGTTTTCTTCCCCATGAGGGTTTCCAGGATAAATCTTTGTGTTCTTTTGTGTGGTTGTGCTTGTCTATCTTTCAATGATGTTTTGTTTATGGTTATGCTTCTATGATGAAAAATGTTATAAGATATGATATAACCATTAAAAAATTAACATGGTTTCAGAGCCACCCTGAAAGAAGTCTTTGTGTAGTTGAAAAAGTGCTACAGCTATAGCTATTGAAGATTAGGGTTTCATGCTTAAAAACCCTAAAATACTAAAACTAGTCATTTTGGTGCATTCTAAAACTAGTCATTTTGGTGCATTCATTATATCTCGATATTGGAGAAGGATCGGGAGCCAAAAAATTTACATACCAAATATAAATTCTTGATGTACCCTGTGTAAAAGTTTCAACCTCAGATTCGCTATATATTGGGAGAAATGATTCCTCCAAATCAAGGTTACATCCTCTTCGAGGATTCATCCTTAAATAGGTGACCTAGGGAGAATTGCTATATCTCGTGTTACGAAGGTCCAAATGAAATTTCACAAGATTTTATAAATAGGGAATAGACTGTAATTTATGTGGTAAAAGTTTCAGACCCTGAAGGTGAAACAGTGACATGTGGAATTCCGTACAAGTTCGCTATTATGAACAGTCTTGAAATAAGTCACCTTGGGAAAACTCGCATAAGTCCCAATTAGTGAAACTAATTCTGCTATAACCTACGGTGTTGGAAATAAGACAAAACATGATACCCGAGTATGAATTGTCAGACACATAGGAGTAGTACTTTCATAGATGTCACAAAAACAAAATCAGGCAATTCTGTAGAAGAAATTGAAGAAAACTAGGGCATCAGATATTTTGCAGTTTTGATCACAGTTTTGGGAAAATGAGTATGTTTCTCAGCTCGCCTTGAGGAGGCGCATATTTCTATGTAATCAGATTCGAAATATACCTAATTTGAAAAATTAGGGTTTCTCTATCAAACCCTAGGTCCACCAGAAGCAGCATTCCAGAAAAGCTTTCAAGCAAGCATGAGACTGAAGCAATCTCATTGGTCAAAGAAGAAGTTGCAAATCTAGAAGGAGATGAAGACAAAGAAAACAAATATTAGTATATGAATTGTATTTTCTTTTTATGTTTTGTATTATTCATGATAGAATGTTTGCATTAATGACAGAATACTACTAATATGCATGTGATGGGTAAGTAGCCCATGGTGCTGTACAACTCTCCATTGCTACTTATCTAGAATGAAACCTCTTCGCTGACATATTGGATTAGTACACAATCTCAATGATGTCATGGTAGAGATGGAAGACATCTAGAAAGTTTTTGTGAGATATGGATGAATGTTGTATTGGTTAAAATAGTTGCATGATGCATAAGAATTTGTCCTTATGCATATGTCCTATGAAATGGTTCTAACCATGCAATTGGTGCATTTGACTTGTAGGAAAGGTATTGTACAACCGCCTACAAGAAAAGGAGGATGAGACTTGTTCCGAAGAATAAGTGATGAAAATTCAAGATTCATTCCAATAAACATGAACTTGAAGCTCCTAGGGTTAGAGACACCACGACGGAAGAAAGAGCTTCAGAGAATGGTAGATCCACCTCGAGAGATGAAGACCATCTTGGGCACAAGAGATAATTCAAGATGAAGAAAAGTACGGTGGAATTTCAAACCAAATTAAGAGGCCTCAAATATACTCTAGTTGTGTGACACAGTTGGGTGACATCATTGATGTAAACCCTTCCAGCTCTCGAAGAAGTTATGATAAAAGAGTAACAGTTGATCGTGGGGGATGGTGTCTAGGATATGGTTCTGAGACCTGAAGGGAAGTCCGTAGTGTCTTCCATATGGATCTACAAGAACAAGTATACAAATCAAGGTTCGCGGTTTGTCTCAGAAAGAATAGACTATGGCATGACATACTCTATTGACTAGACACACTTCTCCAGTGAAGTAGAAGTATATATCAAGCAAAGAACCACTTGTACATAATAGGATTTGTATGAGCTCAGAAGGCACCCATAGATAAGCACATCCATGAGCTTGACATATCACCTACATTGATGAATATCTTAACGTTTTCTACAGGGTTGAAGATGAAAACCTATATAAGACAACAAGCTCATAGATGGGTGCAAGAGGAACTTTTCGACAAAGTTCAAGATAAAGGGATATTGGTATCTAGTAACCTGAGATGGATACATAGTAGCAGAGGATGCTACCTATCACTCCAGTATAGAATGTAGAGGGAAGATGATGCTCCGCTTCAGGGATAGTAACTACAAAATATCTCTAAGTTTGACATGGTACGAAGGGATGGACAGGGCCGAGACATTACCAAGAGTAAATTTGGGTTCCAACCTTCAAGGTTGAATACGAAAGACTGGGATATGTCGATGACCTGACAGAATGAACTCATGGTACATGCAATGATGGAAGAATATCGTAATGATGTTTGGGATATAGTACCCAAACCAGAAAGCAAGAGTGTGGTATCTTCCAAATGGATTTGTAAGATAAAATAAGTTGCTGATGGAAGTAAGGCAAGATTTGTGGCTAGAGGATTCTCTCAGAGAGAGGGAATTGATTATGAAGAGACATTTTCTCTAGGAAGCAAGGTACACTTCCATCAGAACCATCATGGAACTTGCTTCCATGATGAAGTGGGATATACACTAGGTGGATGTAAAGGTGGCCTTCCTTAATGGTACGATTGAGGAAGAGGTTTACATCAAACAACCATAAGTATTTGAAGTGGAAAACAAAGTGACTTATGTATGCAAGTTGAAAAATATTTGTATCAACTGAAGCAAGCTCCTAGAGATTGGTATGGAAGAAAAGATAGCTTCTTGACAGACATGGGCTTTACCAAGAGTAAAGTTGATCCTAACCTTTACCTTAAGGTTATGAATGATGAACCTGTCATACTATTGTTGTATGAGGATGATCTAATTCTGACAGGAAATGAGAAACATATCACAAAAAGGAAGAAGAAGCTAACTGAAGAATTCAAGATGAAATATTTTGGATTGATGCATTATTTCCTCGGGTTGGAAGTGTGGAAGAGCTCATAAGGAATCTTTTCGAACCAGCGAAAGTATGCTGTGGAAATATTAAGAAGATTTGATATGTTGGATTGTAAATCCATGGAAACAGCGATGGATACCAACAAGAATTTGTTGTCTGATGAGACATCAGAGTTAGTGGATATGACTCAATACGGACATATTATTAAATCGTTGATGTATCTGACGAACACAAGGCCAGATATATGATTTGTTGTGAACACTTTGAGTCAATATCTAGCTAAACCTAGATGGGTTCACCTGATAGCTACAAAGCATGTGATGAGGTACCTAAAAGGTACGATAGACTTGGGACTTTACTATGGTAGAGATCATGACTGCAGATTATATGGATACACGGATTCATATTGAGAGGAAGTTTCGTAGACAGAAAGAGCACCTCGGGTGGATGTTATTGTCTGGGATCCGCCATGACCTCATGGTTTAGTCCAGTGTTTCTCTCAGTACAGCTGAAGTAGAGTACATTACAACTTACTCCACTATTTGGAAAGCCATATGGCTTTAGAAAGATGATGTCAAGACTATTTGACATGGAGTTGGATACCACAATGATTCTTTGTGACAACCAAAGTTGCATAAAGATGAAAAATAATCCTGTGAAATATGGTACTGAAGGGAGACATAAAAATCCAGTATGTGAGTACCGATGAGCAAGTTGTTCATGTGGTGACCAAGATTCCATGACAATCTTGGTGTAGTTTGAATAGACTTTCCTCGCAAGGAGGAACAGTGATGTTGATACTCAAGACTTTCCTCGTAAGTAGGAATAGTGATGTAGATACCAAAGACTTTACTCGCAAGGAGGAACAGTGATGTTGATACTAAAGACTTTCCTCGCAAGGAGGAAAAGTTGTGATGATATAGATATTTCCTTGCAAGGAGGAACAATGAAGATATGGACCCTTCTTAGAAAGGAGAAACAGGTCGAAGATACAGACTCTCTTCAGAAAGGAAGAACAAGTTGAAGATATGGAATTTCTTCAGAAAGGAAGAACGAGTCGAAGATGTGGAGTTTATTTAGAAAGGAGGAACAAGTCGAAGATATGGACTATCCTCGAAAAGGAAGAACAGGTCGAGACTATGAACCCTCCTCGGACAAAGGGAGAGCAGGTTGATAATATGGATCCTCTCAAAAAATGGGGAGTGATGATGAGACTGACATCGATGATGGGATGGCAATGATACTCCAACATGAAAGAGGCCAAGTGCACCTGACGATGCTGACAAGGTCTGACATTCAATTGTGGACAATAGTATCCTCTCTCGAGGATGGAAGGTATAAAACTTTGTTCATGAGAGTGGTCCTTACTAGCTAGAGATGGCCCTGTAGATGCTACTCTCGCATGGAAAGTACCCACATTCACTTGTGGACGATAGTATCCTCTCTCGAGGATGGAAGGTATAACACTTTGTTCATGAGAGTGGTCCTTACTAGCTAAGGATGGCCCTGCAAATGTTACTCTCGCATGGAGAGTACCCACATTTAGTTGTGGATACCGTAGAATAACACTCGCTCAGAAGTGGTCCTAACCTCAATGGTATGGATGCTCTATGATGAGTCCTCATGGACGATAGGAATGACATTTTGTATGCAGTCAAGATCTACTCTACAGACAATACTCTTGTATGGAGAGTATGCCTACATTCATATATAGTTATCATAGAATAACACTCGCCTGGGAGTGGTCCTAACCTGTGTGGTATGGATTCTCTATGATGAGTCCTCACAGACGTTGTAGTTGCGCCAAGAGGCGCTCTACAGCCCAATATGGGGTAGATCTTGTAACGTTACGTAACGTTGTAACGTTACGTAACGTTACATAATGTTATGTCGGCTATAAAAAACATAATGTTCTGTCGCCTATAAAAAAAATAGAAAAAAAAAAATTATAAGTAACGTTACATAATGTTATGTCGGCTAAAAAAATAGAAAATTAGAAGAAAAAAAACAACAACTATATAAATAGCAAGAAGTATCACAAACTACATCATAGCTATACCTTGATCCAACAACAGCAACAACCGCAACAACAACAACCACTGCGACATCAAACAACAACAACCACTGTGACAACAACAATAAACCCAGGTAAGAATTTTAAATTTGCTAATCGACAATCAATTAAGATCTTCTTTTTGCAAGTAATCAATTCAGACAGCCCCTGGATGGCCACTTGCAACTGCACAAGCCCCCTTTGTCCAACTTATATTGGAAAAAAATAGACGAATTCTCTATCTTCCCTACTTAATATTGTGGGCAAATGAAACTGGCAAACTCTCTTGCTGAATAATGTGAGAGAAGGCAGGCTCACGCAGCCATCTCCTCCTAGCCTGTGCCACGGCGACCTCCCAACCAACCATCTCCTCCTCACGCCTGCCTAATCTCTTTCTCACGCCAACACGACCTCACGCCTGCCTAAGATCCTCATTACTGTTTACAAAAAATCAAAGTCCCAATAAAATTCATGCAACATCATTGATAGAAATCAAAATTCTCTGTTAATACTCGATCAAAATTCTCTATTAATACTCGAAATCGGCAAACACAGAGACCAGAATTTAAAATTATACTGCTGAAAACCTGAAACTATTAGCAAATGGACATTAATCCAAATTAAATTTAACACCATCGTGAATACAAGCTAGTAAACCTGAAACTATTAGAAAATCTACATTCAGACCACAGGTTTGAGATTTGTCCCATCGTGAATACAAGCCTAACTCTAGTATCGCCTACCTCACGCTTGCCTAATATCCTCCTCACGCCTTCCTATTCTTCTTCCTGCTCGCCTACCTATTCTCCTCCCTGCTACCGGCGATTTGTTATGCTCCTTCCCAGTGGCAACTGCTATGCTCCTCATGCCTGCCTATTCTCCTTCCTGCTCGCCTGCCTATTCTTCCTCCTGCCTATTGCAATCTCAACAATTGTTATGCTCCTTCCCAGTGCCAGCTGCTATGCTCCTCATGCCTGCCTATTGCAGTCTCAACAATTGCAGGATTTTGATTTGGAAGAGTTAAGTAAAATTGCGGGCGAATTTAAAAAATATTAAACAAATTCCATGAGCAGATCTCTACAAAGAACCCATATATTTTTAGATACTCTGAATGTTTGCAAGTAAATATGAAAAAAATTGGAGAATATTCAAAAACACTTTTTAAATCATTGTTTATAATTTTTTTTTTAAACTTAAAAAAAACATTGTAAATCGTTTTGATAGAGCTCTCTCCAGTCCATAAGAGGGTCATTTTTGTACACACTTAGTATCTCTGAGATAACCCACGCAGTATATCTCCACCATCAGAGCAGACGTTTCACCGTGGAGAAATCGTTCTTCGACTCTGAATATGAGTTTGTCGTTCCAAGTAGGGTTTGCACCACCTATTCTGTCAATTTGTGTCGTCAGTTTATCCTCAAAATTGATCCATGCAACCCCATAGGTCTGCATCCTGCCAAAGAGATTTATCTCCTTCAGATCTTGAGCTGAGATGATGTTAAGTTCAAGATGTGTGCAAGCTTGCCCCATGATGTATATTTACTCGATTTCACTGTAAAAAGAAATGCAATATTAAGGGATCACCTATTCCTGCTTAAACTTACAGGTTGAAAAGCGTCCTTAATGAAATTCTATGCAATCTCAACATGATATATATATGAAGTGGAAGATTGTGAGTATAGATATAGAATTTAATGGGAATGATAATGTGAGATTGTTTCTAGCAAATACCAATTTCATGCTGTTAAGTTCCAGCTGCTCATGCCTTCCTATTCTCCTTCCTACTCGCCTGCCTATTCTTCCTCCTGCCTATTGCAGTCTCAACAATTGCAGGATTTTGATTTGGAAGAGTTAAGTAAGTAAAATTGCCGACGAATTTAAAAAATATTAAACAGATTCCACGAGCAGATCTCTACAAAGAACCCAGATATTTTTAGATACTCTGAATGTTTGCAAGTAAATATGAAAAAATTGGAGAATATTCAAAAACACTTCTTAAATTATTGTNATATATATATTAGGTAAATCTTATTATGGTATATTGAATGAATGAGTGTAAATTAATGGTGTTTTTTCATTAAGGAGATGGTAGGCAAGAGAAGCAGCCTGCCATAAAAAATGAAAAACAGACATTGGGGCGGTAGGTGAATCCCTCTAATTCCTACACAAACATTGAAAAAATTAATTGCACATATCAGTGTTGAGAATGATTGGTAGGCAATTCCCTCTAATTCTTGAGTGGATTTGATCCCTCTAATTCCTACATAGACATTGAAAAAAATTAATTACGCATTTCACTCTTGAGAATGATTGTAGGAAAATTCCACTAATTCCTTAGCGGATTTGATCCCTCTAATGACATTAGCTTATTATTTTAATTGATTATCATGTTATCTACTTCAGAGATTGCTAATTGTGTCGGGTATTTAAAATGTATTATTCCAGTACAGAATAATATTACATGGATATATTCCCTTGAAAATTTGACAACATGTAATGATTCGCANTCATTTTGATAAAATATTTCATTTTTATTTCTTGAGTAGTCCATGCACTGACGTCTCTAGGGGAGCCTCTGGTGACATAGAGCTCTCTCCAGTCCATAAGAGGGTCAATTTTGTACACACTCCCACTCGCATACTACTTCTCGTGTCAAATGAATATTGCCGATTGCTTCTCTTATCATTTGATTATTGAGTTCCTCGGGGAGTCCATGATCTATAATATGAAAATATCATACCCTCTTACTGTGCACGAGTACGCTGCAATGCGAGGAAGAAGCAAAGGGTCGCACTAGATAAAGGTGAAGACCATCTTTCTGCAATACTATCTTCAAATGCTTCAAGAATGGGTGATTGTATTCCTTTAACACGCACTCTCTTGCAACTGAGCTTTTTCTGTGCCCTCTTCAGTACATCCAAATGTTGCAGCAAAGATGTCATTTCACATTCTGTTGTGTTGGTTGGCGTATCGTT
>LPNX010545927.1:209272-223952 GCA_001517045.1 Pseudotsuga menziesii | reverse complement strand
TTAGACATACAGAGAAGTTGTATACAAGTCTCTGTCGCTGGATGACTGAATTTCTAACCATGTTTGGCTCAAGTGAAAATGGTGAAGAGCATTTCAATCTATTCCATTATGTTGAAACTCAACTAAGCGCTGAAGAACACTGCTATATTTCCTCATAAATGAATTTGCTACATACTGAGCAAGGGGAGCACTGTTCTGAATGCAAAGATAATAAATCTAACGACAAATCCAACAAATCTAATGAATCTGTGTTTTCAACTTAACATGTTCCTTACAATGTTGATCAAACTCCAGTTAATTTGTGTCACTGCCCACAGTTGAAACCATCCTAGATCCAAATCCTAGGCTCTATCAAGCGCCGAGAGGGATCAACTCTCCCGAGGTGCAAAGCTCCTTGAGTGCAATACCTGAGAAGAGGTTTGCACCTCGGGAGATTTGATCCCTCTCGGCGCTTGATAGAGCCTAGGATTTGGATCTAGGCTGGTATAACACTCACTTGGAGTGGTCCTAACCTATGTGGTATGGATATTCTACGATGGGCCGACATTATGTATGCAGTTGAGATATTCTCTGCAGATAATACTCTTTCTTGGAAGAGTATGCCTACATGTAAGTGTAGATACCGTAGTACAACACTCACTTGGGAGTGGTCCTAACCTGTGTTGTATGGATGGTCTATGATGAGTCCTCATGGATGATGGGGTTAGCACTGGGTGCAATCAATATCTACATTTAGTTGTAGATGATTCAGCTGATCGATTTCACGAATCATGCTGATGGAGGATTGCATCGTCCTTGGACTTATGTCCTAAAGTGATCGGGATTGATCATCTCACAAATAGATCATGTGTACTGCAGTTAGTGTGGCGACGAAGGATCAAGTAGATCGAAGTACAAGGGTCTAGTAGATCAAAGTGTAGCTACAAAGGATCGAAGTGCTGCTACAAAAGATCAAAAGGATCGAAGTGTTTCTGCAAAGGATCAAAAGGATTGAAGTGCAGCTGAAAATGATCAATAAGGATTGAAGTGTTGCTACAAAAGGATCGAAAGGATCGAAGTGCTTATACAAGGGATTAAGAAGATCGAAAGGTTGCTGCAGAAGATCGAAGTGCTGCCGTAAAGGATCGAGAGGATCGAAGTGCTGCTGCAAAGGATCAGAAGATCAAAGTGCTACTGCAAAGGATCAAAAGATTGAAGTACCACTGCAACAGATCAGAAGATCGAAGTGCTGCCACAAAGGATCAAAAGATCGAAGCGTTGCTACAAATGGATCATGTGATACCGAAGAAGAAGACATTGAAGAGTATTTGTTCCAGTTACTGATGAATGTTGAAAACTTCCTGTGACGTATAGATGTATAGCCTCGATGATGTTACAGATATTATCTCTTTGTTCTCCTATAGTCTATGATGATGTTGTCAGTAGAATAACCTTCTCGTTAAGGGGGAGTGTTGAATACTGTAACTTCAAAGGATATTATAAATGTATCTTATTGATGTAACCCAAGGGAGATGTTATTATTCCTCCTGCGAGGTGTTGCTATTGTATTTGGTCATCGTAGAGTCATGAGGTAAATCCTCCATTGTGTGTCGGGTCTTTAGCACCCTAATAAATATAATATAATATTGTATTGAGTCTTCCTAGGTGAAGTCGACCCACTTAGTTAAGTGGGGCCGACTTGTTAGGTTAAATGTCAAGTGACGAAAAGAGTATAAATAAAGGAGATGTGTTCCTCATTTGAACACACACACACACACACCTGTGCACAGCACATAGGAGAGAGAGAGAGACATATCTATTGTAGGGAGGCACACCTATCTAGGGTCTTGTTTTGTACTTTTTATACATCTTATACAGAGGATTTTTTGCTGGGTTTTCTTCCCCATGAGGGTTTCCTAGGATAAATCTTGTGTTCTTTTGTGTGGTTGTGCTTGTCTATCTTTCAGTGATCTTATGTTTATGGTTATGCTGCTATGATGAAAAATGTTATAAGATCTTATATAACCATTAAAACTTAACACCTTATGTGAGAAAAGTGGTAACATGTTTACCAGATATAAAGATTGATCATGAAGGAACTTGCAAAGGATGTGCAAGAGCAAATAACATCAAGGATACATTTCTGAAAAGTGAAACAACTACTAAAGATACGTTGGAATTAATTCATTCTGATGTATGTGGTCATATGCTGTCCACATATTTAAGTGGATATGAATATTATGTCACCTTTATTGATGACTATTCAAGAAAGACATGGATATACTTCTTGAAGACCAAGAGAGAAGTGTTCCGTAAATTCAAGGAATTCAAAGCCTTGATAGAGAACCATTCAGAAAGAAGAATCAAGGCACATATATTAGATAATGGTGGAGAATATACTTCAAAATAATTTGAAGCATTCTGCAAAGAAGCTGGAATCAAGAGGGAACTAACCACTCCTTACAATCCCCAACAAAATGGTGTTGCAAAAAGAAATAATAGAACCATTATGGAAGCCATGGAAACAATGATTCATGACCAAGACCTTCCCATGCACCTATGGGATGAAGTAGAAAGAACAAATGCATATGTGCAAAATAAATTATCTCATAGTTCTCTTGGACTCAAGACTCCTGAAGAAATGTATACATGAAAGAAACCCGAAGATGGATATTATGAATGGTGAACATAAGGGTTTCTTTTATAGGAAAAATAGTGGTAAAAAAAGAGATCTAGTTCCAATATGGATTCCCTCCATTCTATTAATGACTTAGTGGAGAGGTTATGGTTTTGGAAGATCATCTCAATTATTAATTTCAACCTTATCAATTGTATTTATCCACTTTTAGCCACTAATTCCCTTGGGTAAGCATGCAATAATGAACGGTAATATTAAAAATAATGTTTTTAAAGACCAGATAGTGGGATTTGTGCAAAGAGCATCTTTATGGTAGTATCTTTTCTACCATAATGTCCCCCACTATGTGTCTCCCCTAAGAAGACCCACCATTTATGATCCAAGTCACATATGAAAATAATACCAACTATTTCAAACTGATATATGTTCCTCATGATCAACTAATAGTTTGTATACTCCACCACAAACTTTCTACCCTCTCATTGAATGTATTCTCTAGTGTAGGTAAAAAATTGAGGAACTTAGTGATCTTAGTAAATAATACAGTAATCGTTTTCCACATGAAAGTGATTGGTATCAAGTAGGTCATCTATTGTCACCATAGTTTATCTAATCTAGACCCTTGATAAGCGATATAGACCTACATTGTTCTTCTCGGGTTTGACAATTCCTTTGAAATCAAACTATTAGAAAATTACCAAACACTTGCAGGTCCAACCCTCCAACACTAACTTATTCACCATATATTTTAGCATGCATTTAATGGTCAATGTAGAAATTAAATAGTCTACCTATTAGGTATTATTATGAGTATTAGAGTGCATAGACCATTTCTAACTCTTCATTTTGTAATTATATAGTCATTTTATTTCTTAGATCATTTTTTTCAAGCAGGTACATGTCCAAGAGATCAATCATACCTTAGCCTGGTTGAACTAGGGAATTTCCCAACATGATGCCAAAAGTATCAAAATCAACATGAAAGAACTTTTCCAAACATGATGCCAAAAGTATCAAAATCAACATGAAAAAACTTTTCCCATTCTAAAACACAAGAATTGAAGTAGTATCCATTTGTTGATTCATTCTATGAATCAACATTCACAACCTATTGACCGAATAAATGGGATGTGTTTATGCACCAACTCTTATATTTTCACACTCAACTTGGCATATATTTGAATGAACCTACCATAACAACTATTATATCCCTCTGTATACTAGAGAATTGGAACATTCTTCAACAATGGAAAATCCACAATAAATTCAATCATCATAAGATCCACAAGCAATCCTTCATGGTAAGACAAAAATGTCTAAGAAGGATTGTTATAGCATTATATGGTCACCCTTTACTTGTAATGATTATTTGGTTTGGATACCTTTGATTAATGAGCAATTCTCCTAAAAAATGTTATTTTCATTAACATTTGTGACTTTCATTCAAGAAACACACAAGGAATTGCATGTTTCCTTAATGCAAGGTGCGGGGTGATCTAAAAATGTTTCCAAGATCTTTGTAACCATGGATTGTATGTGTGAATCATCCAAATTTTTAACTTCTTCAAAACTTATTTAAAGGATTTTAAGCAACAACTTTCCATCAAACACGACAGAAAAAAAAAAAATGAAATGCAAGTAAATACCAATGCCTAAATGCCTACGTCTCTGGGTCCTTGCTTTCAATGGGGACCATTTAATTCAATCTTAAAATTTTTGTTACATGCATCGATAATATGGCCAAAATAGTTCTAAATGATGCCAATAATAATAAGAAGTCTATGCAAGACTTCTCTCACCCTCACAGTCTCTCAAGGACGACTTACAAGTCTTCAAGTACAGTTTTTCAATGTCCATGGAAAATATAACAAAACTTATTCCCAATGCAGCACATACAATTGCATATTAACATGAAAAAAAACCTCTTAGTTTACAATAACCTTCACAAAGGATTCTTGGAATCCATCCTTGGATCTGTAACTCTACAATCAATTAAATTATGGTTTATAATACCCAAAAATCTAGACTCTCCTTCATCCAGGTGTCAATGCTTAGACTTAAATCAACGACTAATGCTTAGCATCCATTTAATTCATCGATTCCACATCGACTATGCCTACCTTCCACTCCAATGCACTCTATGTTATGTGCTCCCTTGGGTTATGTGCCTCCCCCTAGATCATCGCCCAACTATGGATTAAATAATACAATGACTTGATTTTCTTTTTTGTGGATGTGCGACCAATGTTTAGATCAATATGAAACACACCCCATCAGGTAATAAATTTGATTCAATGCTCAAATTATCCATAAAGATAATATCCAAGATTGAATGCATGAACTTAGAAGTGCGATTTTTGGATCAAATGCAAAGATTTGTGTTTAAATAAGAGAAAACCCAAATCCTTAAGTGAAGGCATCGAACTGTTCCTAGATTAATTTATGGATATTTATTTAGATCCATCAACTATGGTATACCATCGATCTACATTGTGTTGATCCTGATTGCATAAGTTGGAATTTGAAACTCCAAACACCACATACGATCCTTTTCGACTTTCGTATTTCGACCGTCTCATGTCGATTTTTAGTTTTCGACTGTTCGATGATGGCTTTCCTATGCTAAATTTGGAAATTAGCAGACGATATTGCCAATCCAATTGGCAAACAAATCCCACTAACTCTTGACTTCCGACTACTAACGTCGGAGGTCGGTAGTTGACGCTATCAACCAACAACCAGCAACATACATGTTGATGCAACAGCTCCCGACTATTCCAAGATCAAAATTTCAAAATGACATGACTTTCTCATCTAAAGTCCAATTTTTCTGAAATGGGTAATGTCAGAAAGCTCTCGGCGAGATCTATGCAACTATAACATTTCCTTGCATTTAATGGATAAATTTTTTTAGTAAAATGGGAGATCCTCCTGGATCAAACCTCCCCATTAAAAATATTTTGGACCACCAAAAGATTGGATTATTCTGAAAATAAGTGATTGCGTTGCTACATCGCTTTCCCAGTATCTGTCACCAATTCTGCTTGAAATATAACCATATGTACCGTCAGCATTAAGTCAATTACAGAAAAATCATTCTATATTAAAGTAAAAACCCCTTCAAGCCATATAAATCTACATCCAATGTTACTTTTACCAACCATAATCCACCAATTATTAACAAAATGAGTAACATCACTAAACATATAGATGTAAAGGAAATCAAATCAACAATGTTCTTTTCTTTCTTTACCGAACTATTAATAATCAAAGAATCATTCATAAGATGCAAACTTAGATCTTGAATATTCTTTTGCGAAAAATGCAAAGATAATTTTTTACTTGCATTCATAATTGTTTTATTTTCCCTATGGTCATCATGGGAAAATTATTCTTAAATAGTTGAGATCGCACTATGTATTTGATCCCATCCTTGAGGAAGTGCTAGACATTATGATCCCTAAAGAAGATATATTTTCTATAAAAATAAATAAGGACTACTAAGCACAATCCCGCAAATGGATAAAAGTACTACATCCACCTCAACCTCATCTACAAATCCAATTGTAATGGAAAATTTCAATTTGCATTGATGAGACACATTCAATTTTGAATATTCACATACCTATCCCAAGGGGTATGGTTTAGGATGATGTCTCATTTCTAATCCCAAATATTTAACCACCTTGTCAAAAATGATATTCACCTGATATCCACTATTGGTTAGCATATCTATTTTGGCATGCTTGGAGATTACTCATATGTGAAACAATTCAGTCCTTTTTGTATACTCAGGGCTCATATAAAACTTTGAAACAAGATCAAATGAACTACAATCAGCAACATAAATGTTACCTTTAAGATCCATGGATATTACCTTTGTCTCATCTTTGGATTCAAACCTGAGATCTTAGACTATGGTCACGGTATTTTTGTCACCTATCTAATGCTTATCCCATTTTGGATTCAGATATGAATGTAGCTTCCAACAATGCTCTACATCATGCCCATCTTTTTGGCAATGCGAACATGAAATATTTGTATCTTCTTTATTCAAGGTAGTTGCATGATTTCTCTTCCCTTTGTCCTTTCTTTCTTTCAAATGGTTGAAATCAACTAAAGATAAGTTATCAAAAGTATTATTCCCTTTGGATTCAATATGGGTGACTCAAACACACACTTCATCCAAGTTATTAGGATTGAACATCAAAATTGTATGTTATAAGTAACTATGCAATCCTCCTATGTATTTAAGAAGTGTTTCTTGAGTATGGATAGATATACCCAGCACTAAATATTTTTTCTAAAATCTTGTGTGTACTCTTGCACCCTCTGACCTTTACCTTCTTTGAAATTATGCTGGTCCATCCTAGCTTGTTGCATGTAACCCAACGGATATCTCTTTTTTCAATGTTGAAATAAACTCATACCATGAGGAAATCATTTTACCTTTAGAGATAAGGTCCTCTTGGGTTTTTCTTTCTCACCATATGAGAGAAGTGCCTCCAAATCGAAGTGAGTCCAACTGTATCTTTGCTTCATCACCTGCAACTTTATGAATTCTATAGTAAACTCCCATTTGTCTAATCTAGTTATCTAATTTCTCACCATTAAATTCTCTGCTGAAAATGGGTAAATCAAATTTCACATAAATCTTCACCAAACGCTTATTAGCACCTTTCTTATGCTTATTAGAATGATGAGAATGAGAGGAAGAGGAAGAAGAACTAGAACTTGAATATGGAGATGAAGGTTTAGGAGGACTTCCTTCATTTCCTGAAGCATAACCTTATGTTTTTACCTTCTTCTTTTCCTTCTTTTCCAGTCTCTCTTCATAATCTACAAACAATTGGTCTAGCTTATATGACATATGGTAGAAGTCCTTGCGGAAAGACTTATTATGATAAGTATGAGCATGATCAATTGGAATTTCCTTTCCACGAGTTACCTATCCAATTTCTTCTTCAACTCTTGATGTGCCTTCCCCCTTGGATTTATTTCATTCTATATACATTCATCCTATCATAGATTTCATGGACATAAAATATCTGGCAAATTCTTTATCTAATGATGGGGGATCACTTTCACCTAGTAGTGAATCTATTTGCCATTTCAGGATCCGATTTCTGGATTGAATGCTCCAAGTTTCCCTTCTCCTCTCTTAAGACTTGATCTAGTTAACATCCACACACTCACAATTTGATGGTTATACCAACTCTAATACCACCTGATCTGAAATTTTTCCAAGATATTTGTAACTGTGGATTGTATGTGTGACATCATCCAAATTGTTAACTTCTTCAAAACTTCTATAAAGGGTTTTAAACAACAACTTTCAATAAAACACAATATAAAATGGAAATGCAAGTAAATACAAATGCAACCGTAAACTAAAGACTACAACTTTGATAACAGAGTTCGGTTCTAAATCCCTACGTCTCTGGGTCCTTGATTTCAGTGGGACCATTTTAATTCAATATTGAAATGCAGGTTAAAGACATCAATAATATGATCAAATCAATTATAAATGTTGTAAAGAAGACTAAGAATTCCTTGCAAGACTCCTCTCACCCTCACATTCTCTCAAGGATGAATTACAAGTCTTCAATTATAGTTTTGCAATGTCCATGACAAATAAAACAAAACTTAGTCCTAATGCAATACATACAATTGCAGATTAACAGAAGAAAAAGAAAAGTTTTAAATATCTAAGTTTATAATAACCTTCACAAACCATGCTTGGAATCCATCCTCGACTTTGTAACTCTGCAATCAATTGAACTGGTTTAGAAAGCTCAAAAATCCAGAATCTCCTTCATCCAGACGCCAATGCTCATACTTAAATCAACCAATAATGCTCTACATTCTTTGAATTCATTGATTCCACATCGATTATGCCTGCCCTTGCACTCCACTGCACTCTATTTTTCTGCATGCAATGGGTTTTGCGCCTCCCCCCATACCATCCCCTAATTATGGATTAAATAGTACAATGAAATGAGTTTTTTTTTTTTTTTGGATCCACGAACAACATTTAGATCTTTATGCAACGCACCCCATCGGGTAAGAAATACGATTCAATGCTCAAATTATCCATCAAGATAAGATCCAAGATTGAATGCATGATCTTAGAAGTGTGATTTATGGATCAAACGAAAATATTTGTACTCAAAATAGCATAAAACCCAAATCCTCAAGATAAGGAATCGAATAGTTCCTAACTACGGAAGTAAGAAGTTGTAAATCCAAATATAACATGTTATCCTTGTCAACTTTGTTGATGTCTAATTTCTTATGCTGACTTTCTTATGCCAATTTTCTATTGTCAACTTCCCAATGCTGAATTTCCTATGCCGACTTCGAAATTCGACAATCGGCGTTGTCAATCCAATCGGTAAAAAAATCCCTCTGACTTTTGGCTCCTGAATCCTGACTACTGACATTAGAGGCCGACATTCAACACTGTCAACCAACGGTTCTCAACATACATTTCAACTTTAGGCTCCTGACTATTCCAAGGTCAAAACTTCAAAAGGACTTTCTCATTTGAGGTCCAATTTTTACGAAATTGCTATCGTCGAAAAGCTCTTGGCGAGCTCTATACAATTGTAACATTTCCTTAAGCATTTTAAGGATAGAAAATTAGTACAAATGGGAGATCCTCCTCCATTAGGGAGCTTTCCAAAATTTGCAGAAAATACATAAAAGTGCATTAAATGTTTTCTACTGAGAAAGTTTTATGGAATTCATACACATGTAGATCATTAAATCCCATACCAACTATATAAACTAACTCATCAAGGAATTTAAACAGAGAATATATCAGAAAATGTGAACCACGTGTTATTGAAGAATCCCTATGCTAGAGGATTGACATTATGGTACATTCCATTTTGCTCCATGACTCTTTAAAAGCCTTCAAATATTCATCTATGGACACAACCTATTTTTGCAAAATATTTCCCTTAAGTCATCCATAATAGGGCCTCTAAAACAATACTAAGAGAAACAATGGAATCCCACATAGGTTGGTAATAAGGAGAGTCAAAAGCATTGAAGGGGATATTTGTGTTATACCACCATCTAACTATGTATTCAAAATTATTTTATTTGTAAATCTGCTTGGTTATCTAAGGCGTGTTGAATCCACTTAGAGGCATTAGCAGGGATAGAGGAGGGTGAAAAATAACTTTGGGTGTTCCTCCTCTTTTATTGCTAGTTATCATGAATGGGAGAAACATATTGGTCGCTAGTTGTGACATCAGCATTAAAGAAGAGCCTTCAACAATAGGGTTTGTTTTGGATATCATTGAAAGCTTCCTCTTTATCCCTATTTCAACCTCTATATCTTTCTTCATATCCTCAATGCATTCTTTATATTGTTCAATAAGGTTTTGCATTTCCAATCTAGTGAGTCCAATGCCCTTAACATCACATGGCCCAACTCGTCTTCTTCTACCAACCAAGTGTTGTTTCGACCAATGAATGCTCCTACCTTTTATGTGTTTCTTGCACTTTTTGTGATACATATCACCATCAACAACATAATTAGCCTAGACCCATGTAGGGTACTTAACTCAATGAGGCATGGTAAATGCAAACAAATCTAGAAATGCAAATATGCAAACTCTATCTTACTCTTTTTACAACAACAAAAAAATATTTGATATCTATAATTAAATTTATGTGTGAAAAAAAGGGCAGATTTAA
The DNA here is from genome assembly GCA_001517045.1 of Pseudotsuga menziesii. NCBI lineage: Eukaryota > Viridiplantae > Streptophyta > Pinopsida > Pinales > Pinaceae > Pseudotsuga > Pseudotsuga menziesii. Next base: position 213,625 of record LPNX010545927.1, on the reverse strand, counting down.
CATACCTTTCAATGATGAGATCAATGGTCATAAGAATCATGTTAAGAACTCCTCTAAGATTGTATATGGGTTCTATCCTTGTAGTTTAGATGTGAAATCCACCACAAACAACCCAATAGGAATGTTAAACATGCTCCTAAATAACTTAGAATCATAACTCTACCATGTAGCTCCACGAACTACAAATTCTCATAAGTGTTCAATGAGAGAGGTGTGAGGCAAATAATTTTTTTTTATGGGTTGAGGTGGGGTTGAGGAGTGACAGTTGCTCTATATAACACCACTTTAGGTTTTAGGGGATGAAAGGGTAGCTGTAAATTTTAAATTTACATAAAATTTACTTTTTTATGAGATAAACCCTGTGTGATATATAGGTGACCAGGTCAATACAGAACCAATCGCTAAACTAGAAGTTCAGTTTGGTGTCTTTGGAGGTTTGGTCCACCAAACCAATGAAATTTAATTATAGTTCAACCAATTTTAAAACATTGGTTTATCCATGATTTTCCAATTGTGATCTTCAGTATAAGATCAACCAAAAAATTCCTCACAATTTTGAGCTACAATTATTCTTCACATTGCTTGGCAATTTTCCAGCAAGATCAAACTCAGCAAAACCTATTCTCAAAATTTGGAGCCACAAGTAATCTTCATAGATCAAGTGGTGGATTCAAATCTCACTATGTGACATGTTTTGTAACCAATACGTATATGTATATTAGGAATCCATGCTCATTTTGATCCATTTCCCTTTAATTTAATTATTTTAATAATAATAATAATAATAATAATAATTGTTATTATATGTACCTGCATGCAGAGAAATATAGTGATAGTTTTGAGAAACTAATTGCTTCCGTATACATCCAAATTTTGTAGGTTCCTAATTTATAGATTAAAATTTATAATTTTTTATTAATTTTATTTATCTTAATTACTATTGATTTAAAAAGATGAAGTCATCCTCAAAAATTGGCATGGGGATTTCATTTGACACGTGTAGCCTATTACGCCACTGTCATCTCCGTGTTTTTGGTGTTTTGTGTCACTAGCTCCTACTTCGGCTTGTCCTATAGACCTATCGATGGAATATTTCGCAAATACGAAGCTACAATTTGGTGGCCCAAAAATGTTGTACGATTTTGGGAAGTTAAAAGGAGAGACAACAATGTATGGATTACATCCTTACGTGGCATGTGAATCAGCTACATGTATTGGTTGCCAATGGTTCACAATGGTTAACCATTGAAATTAATCATATTTTTTTATAATATTTAGTATCATTATGTTTCAAATTTATACAACTCATATTCCTAACACGTCTATGACCTTTGTTGACAATATATGAAAGCAATTTATATCATCTTTAGAGCGCTACACTAAGATATTTATAGATCCACTTACATGCAAAGTATTAGATTACTATTTTGTTCTATTTACCTGAATAATAATATAGATATGCCATTGTCTAAACATAAATTAATCATCTGCGCAGGCATTCATTTCACAAGATTCATTCAGCTAGCTTATAATTTGATGCCCTCAGATTGTCCTCTGATACCCTTATGTTGATGTTCTCCATGGTTCTAACATTAGGTAAACATTATGCAGATCATTATCTCATATGGGTTTGCATCCGAGGTGGAGAATGACCACTCCGTAGCCCTAATTAGTCATATGTATTGACTATGTGTATTCAGGATCAGATGCTTATCCTTTATCCGGTCATGTGGATTGACTATGAGTGTCTGAAGACTAGAGGTCACATTGCATGTTGTATGTGGGAGTGCACTGTAATGGGAGCGATCTATTATAGTATAGTGAGTTGACTTTTTTGTCATAAGGAATTTAATCCCTTGTGATATTCACAAAATATAATCTAATGTTGTATTTGAAATTGGTTCTTAAGAGTGTCTGGTACTTCTTAGAGTATGGTCAAATCAACATTAGAGCTCTACAAAAGAATTTAATTTACACATGAGGAGCTATAAATCAATAAGGAGAACTTTTCTATGATGAATAAATAACCAAAGAAGTCAAGAAATCCATTGAAGAAACCCCATAGAAAGTGGAAGACAAGAAAGGGAAAAATACCCTAGCAAAAGGGGGACCTTGGCCCAAGAAGAAAAAAGTACAAGTTGAATTAAAGAGTGTAAATTAAGTCAACTGAAGAATATAAATATAAGTCTTCTAACACTTCATTGGACACATTCACACATCACATCTTCTTCTTTCCCAAGTGTGCACCTCCAAGGAAGGTCTAGCAAAGGAATGAAGCATACTTTTTCGGTGCTCTCTTATTCTCTTACTCTCTTAGAAGATTATCTACCCTTGTTAGGGTTTCTTGTAGTGAAGGGAAAACCGATCTTGTATAAGGGATCAATTTCATATTTGGTATTCTACTTGAATTGGATTTATTTATTCTAAGAAAATTTTGTTGGGTTTTCTCTTGTTTGGGTTTCTCAGGGTAAAATCTTTATGTCTCTTGTGCATGGTTATATTTCAATGATCCTTGTTTAATTTTCTGTTGTAATTAAATAATGATATGCAATGAAATTGTGGGATGAAATAAATGCATGATTGAAATAATTATACAGGATTTAAAATTGAATTAAAATTCAACAAGGTATCATAGTAGTTCTAAATATAAGCCATTGCTAGAGACTATATGTGCCCTGATATAGAAACTAGGGATTTCAAGTTTGGAAACTTCTCTCCATAGTTTGGAATTGAAATTATAAAAGTGGAACTCACCCTAGGAGGGAACATTTATCTGTGGAGGAAAAATTCAAATTTTCCAAACTTCATTTTTGACCTAGCTTCCACTAGGGTTTCTAGGTAAGATTTTCAGATTGTGCCAAAATGGTGTCCAGGATGGAAGAGAGGTTGGATGATGTTGAAATTGCAGATGAACTCCGGTACTCTTTTGTCTATCCTCTTAATGGTACTATTTTAGATATCAATGATATCTCGTAAGTGGATGGACATGAAAACCCAAGATTAGAAGAAAGGAAAATTGGGTGTAGAATGAAGTTTAAGAAGAAGAGAGATTGAAGACAAGAATCAACCCCAGTTCAGGAATTAAAATGATCTTTCAAAATTAAGATGTTCCAAGTGTTGGAATCTTGGTCACTATGCTTTCCAATGTTCTAATAAGAAAATAAAAGTAAGAAATGGTGAGAAGTAGGAAAATAAGATATCAGCTCCAAAACAAAAGAAGGATCTTTCAAATATCAAATGTTACGATTGTTATGCAATTGGTCACTTTTCTTATTAGTGTCCTCAAAAGGAAAGAAAAGAAAGGAAACATGCAAATAATGTTGAAGAGCTTGCACCTTGGAAGAAAAGAAGACGAAATTGATGTATATTGCAAAGAGTACTTCTAAGTATTCCAAAAGCTTAAGTTAGAACATGAGCGTATTTGCAAGGGTTATACACTAGACAAGAATACCATGGGATATTTTCTAAGAAATGATGTATATTAGAGGGGATATTGGATCTGTACATTCAAACACATGTACTAGAGAAATAATAGTGACATCCTTGGATGTCTCCTTGCACTATGTATGATTCTCTCTAGAAGACATGAGGACATAATATGAATACTTCAGCAAGTTCCGGAAGTTCATAACTCAATGAAGAATAAGATCAAGGTCTTGAGATCAAATGATGAAAGAGTTCCCTTTCAAAAACTCCAATGATTTTTGCAAGGAGAAGATATCAAGAGGGAGTCAACAAAACAAACAAAGATAAGTATTTTATACTTTCTTATATGATAAAAAAAATTGTTTAAATTTGAATTATTTTATTAATAAATGTCATAACTTTTTAAATTAGCACTAGTTAACTCGTGTGGACATTTTTGTCATGTGTAGCAGAAGTAGGTTCATTATGAAGAATGTGAAAGTCTAACCATGTTCTTACAGATAGATGCATTCAATATGATAGTTATACTCAGATCAATCCTCCTCATTCTATATTGGGTTACCATACAATTGAGGATCATTCACATAAGTAAATCCAGATAGAATCCTTGACACCCATGTGCCAAGGAAAAAGAATAAGAAGAAGCTCCATGATTAAAATCTACCTGGGTAGACATTCATCCACGTGGCCTGATTCATATGGCTAGAGGTGAATGGCCTATCAAAGGGAAAACAATATCCCATTATCTTAAGTATATGGTGTGGGGATATTGGCCTAAGCAGGAAACTCCAATAGCCCTTCATAATTTTAGGAGGAGTCAGTAGAGCTAGAAAAACTAGTGGACATAGAGATGCTACTTTGCAAGATGTAGAGAGGAATCCATCTCCTAGTGATACTTTCAGAGAGAGAAGAAAATACCATAGTCAC